>VDFB02358134.1:10357936-10415952 GCA_007258455.2 Sequoia sempervirens | reverse complement strand
AAAAAATTTATACGTTATACGATGTGCATCACTTTTTAAAAATGTTGTTTTTTGAAAAAAACCAATTTTCGTGGGAGATGGAAAATGAAGTGCAATTTAATTCCAAAAAATTTGAAAAAAATATTTTAAGAATCTATAGACAAAATGTGATAAGACTCTAGTTTGCATTATCTTCAAATTCCTCATGGTTTAACCGCTATAGGTGCTCGAGTGTGAAGATTTAGTTAAAAAATGAAATTAGTGTCCAATTTGGCCAAAAATTGTAAACCACTATTGTGGGATCACCCTTTTCTCTAGAGGAGAGTTGGGACATTTTTATTGCAGGTTTGGTCTGATAAACAACAACCCATGAGGATGCTAGAATAGATAGTTTGAAGTTGCATGTGTTGCAGGTGGTTTAGAAGAGATGGGAGATGGTTCTAATTGTAAAATCTCATATGTTTGAGCATAGTTTTCTTGAGATTAATTTCTAGTTGCATATGTGATGCCTATAGGAGAATAATTTGGTGCATATCAGTCCATATATGATTGAAAACTTTTGTATCCAGATTATTTTAATGAAGAAAATCAATAGTTTTTTGTGCAAGTAAATTTCTCTGTGTTAATTTACAATTCCTCTATTTTATTTGAGAATTTTTTGTGAGAGTTTAGAGAGAGTTTTATGTGTTTCAATTTCTCTTCTACATCAAGCTCCATATCCAGACAAAAACAATCATATTTTTTCATAGCACCATCAAGCTATTCAATACCAACCACTTCCCTTGTGTTTCTCAAGACAAACATCATTATATAAGAAGATATATTCCAATCATTGTGATTGAGAAAGAATTATGTAGGCATCATATTAGTGATTCACAATGGCTGAAATATATTTTGCTCACTATCACCATATTGTCTATCACTAGGATGATTGTTCAATAGCATGGAATACAAACAATGTAATCATTAACTATCCAACCACTGTCATTAAAGAATACCAACTGTATCAACTCAATGAGATGATGAATAAAGTCTTGCACTAAAGAAACTCTTTAATGTATAAACCATAAACATAATTTTGACACTTTGCCATGAATATCATGAAGCATAAAAATCAAGAACTACATTAGGAACTGAGTTAAGAATGTGTAGTGAATATCAACATTGTGAACATCTTGATAATATAAATAACACTTCAAAATTGGACCATATCTATTCACCTTTGGTCATATCAAAACATGACAAGTCCCAACCTTGTATCTATTGTAAACATACAATCACACCTCTTGAAATCTAGACAACAATGAGATAAATGCCATTGTTGCATCAATGCTAGTGACCAACCAATCAACAACCACTTTAACACCATGGAACCATTTTTACATCAATAATATGAAATGATGTAGAAATACTACTATGAAGATACATTCAATTATACCAAGATATGTACCACTAGCTAGGATCCTTATGTTCATTATTCAAGGAAAGACAACTATCATAGAGCATAAGAGGAAGCCAAACCATTATCCACTGCACCATACCTTATCCTTTGTCACTGTCCATTGAGAGAAGATTGTTGCTCTGTGAGACGATTGTGTTGGAAATTGGAAGGTTTTCATTGATGTCAATAATGGAAATTGGAAGATTGTCATTGATGTACCTTATTTGTATAGTTTAGTAGTTGGTATAGTAATGGAAATTGATCTGATATTTTGGTACAAATTATCTTATTTTGTAAGATCTAATCAAAAGCTGACAGTATGTTCTACTTTGACATCATTTACATGCACTGAAAATATTTTAGTTGACTTGGCTATATAGTTGGAAAGATACAGTTACCAGTCTAGTTTGGAAAAAAGAGTTATGTTGATTTAGTACATTAGTTTTTTGGTCTGGATTCCACCTCGAAGAATGATATCTCTATAGGAATTTTTACATAGATATGTGACTATAAGTTACATCTTACTTTGAATTTTTGAGATGAAATGTGAACACATTTAGAAGATATGGGTAATAGTGTTCTCCTCTAAGAACTACAATAATTTTATGTATAGTGAATTCATGTAGGAGATTCCACATTCTTTCATGATTAATTATTTTTCCTTGCTAAAGTTGAAGATAAGTTATTCAATGTTGTCTAAAGGAGAATTCGATGTGTTAAAAATGCTTTTTGTTACACTTTTGATGCATTGCATATACGTTTGGAGTCTTGATGTTTTAGGTCTAGCTCAGACCGACCTAATTATGAATTGGTGTTAAGAAGATTAAATATGTGTTGTGAATTCTATATGGATTTATCTTAGGTCCATGCTGACTAATACCATATGTTAGATGCTTGTGTTGGGCACAAAGGTGAATATTATTTTGAGGATAATTTCGACAGACTTGGTTTTGATGTGAGATGGGGTTTCTCTAATTAGTGAAAGTGAATGCATATGGTATATATGTAAGAAATTTTTGTGGAGAAGTTTGTGTGGATGATGTGGAATAAGTGAAGGGATGAAAGTCAGAAAGTGTGAATGTGTGAAGTATCATATGTGAGTAGATAGTATACTTATAGGGAAGTGTTTTATATACACTATGCTTCACTGGAACTGAACTCCATCACAAGGAAGGTGAATTATATCTCAATTCATCTTTGGTAGTGAGTCATACTCTATTTTGTAAATTATTTTATGTTGTGAGCCTTCAAGGAAAATGAGTCCTGGTAATGAGCCCTTGTAATATTCTATATTTGCATAATATATTGTGAGTTAATCCTCACTGTGGTTTTTCCCATTTTGGGTTTTCCACGTAAAAATACTTTTGTTCGCGTGTATTCTCATCTCATGTTGATTCCATGCTTTCACTAATTGTTACAGTTAGAATTATGTTATTACTTGGATGGATATTATGTAAATGGTTTGATGGAATACTAATTCACCGTCTTCTTAGTATTTTGGGTGCTCATCAATTGGTATCAGATATTGGTTAATTTTAAGAAGCCTAATAGCTTGAGGAGGATCATATTATTTGAACACATGGCAGATAAGAGATTGAACCTATTCCTCCTGAAGATATTAATGCTAAACATATTGAAGAATACTATACCCCATATGATAATAGTGAACTTGAAATTTCTCTTGAAGATCTTGAAAGTGCTAAAGAAGAAAACAATGATTTGAAGGAAAGCTTGAAGGAAGCAAATGAGTTCATTAAGAAATTGAGAGAACAAATCAAGAAATTCAAGGAAAGATATAGAGAAGTCAGTGATCAATTAAAGAAAGTAAATGATGGCATCACTAGATTGAAAGAACAAGTGGAAGAAAAGAGGAAAATTAAAGACTGTTAGAAAGCTGAAATTCAAAGAAGGATGGATGAATGTGCAAATCTTGAATAATAAGTGGTAATTTTGAAATCAAATCTAGAGAAAGAAAAATCTCATGAGGAAAAATTCAAAACAAGTACTACAATTCTTGATGAGTTGATTATGTTTCAAAAACCTTCTAAGGATAAAGGTGTTCTGGGATTTGAAGAAGGACAAAGTTCGAAAGTAGATCAATCCCCTAACATGGCTGACAATCAAAAGAAGACTCAAGGCAATGGAAGATTAATCAAGAATCAAAGAAGCAATATAAGAAGGATTCCTATTAGACAACCCAATGCCCAAAGGTACTTATCTTTTAGTGGTATTTGTTATTCATGCAATAGATTTGGACATAGAGAAAAATATTGTAGAAATAGAATAAAATAGAATCATGGAATGAATCAAAATACTTTGTCATAAAAAAGAATTGGACATAAAGCTATAGAATGTAGAATTCAAATGTTTAACAAGATGATCTATCCCTCTAAAGGCTATTGTTATGATTGCAATTTGTTTGGACAGAAGGCTAACCAGTGAAAATATAGATTGGATAAAGGACAATTTGGATGGAAGAATGTTGCTTGTTATAATTGCAACAAATCGAGACACTTTTCTAAAGACTATAGAAGTAGAAATATGAAAAGAGATTATCCGATAAAAAGAAATGAACCATTCATTAAGATTGATCTGGTAGAGGTTAAGAAGGAAATGGAGAGGATCTGGAAGAAGGAAGGAAAATCTAAACAAAAAGGAGAATCAAAAGTATCAATTTCATTTGTGCCATTCTCAGGTGCAGATAATTCTATCAAAAATTAAATTCATACAATATATAAGGGGGAGAAATAATTAAAAATTTTAATATCCCCTTGTCAATATATGATGTCATGTCATAACATTAATGTAGTTATGGGTACGTGCAGGATCATCATGGAAAAAAAGGCCCTTAAGTGGCAAAAAAATTAGAAAAATTAGAGTTAGGAAACTTGACATAAAAATTTGAATAAGTTATCTATATTATTTCAAAAATATGTAAGAATAAAATATATAGCAAATTGAATTTAGATTCTAAATTACTAGGTTTGTTTAAAAAGAAAAAAAAAATTCATTTGGTGAAAATTTAAAATTTCCAATGCAAGAGTAATTTTAAATTTCGTGGGAAAATACAGGCGTAGGTGTTCCGTCTGACCACCTCAACCTAACCACAATAAAATGATAATTATTTTTTGTAAGATTGATATAAGCAGAGACTCATAAGTCTCGACAGATGGCTATTTTTGTAATTTTTTTTCCAAGTAAATAATTAATTATGAATTTTATTACAACTTTTAGAAAATATAAAAACTCAGATGTTCCGACCACCTAACTTGGTCAAAACTTCATGAATTCATTTTGTTTTTAATCATATAGTATGTGAAGCATAGAATGTGACGCATACTGATTCAAAACGTGACACCGCTTGAAGCTATAGAGTTTTTCAATCACTATCAATGAGGACTTTAGTCGCACTTTAAATAGAAAATGAATAATAATTACTTATTAAATTCAAAGTAAAGCATAATTTATATTGGTGGAAAGCTGAGAATCTCCTTTAAAAACCCTTTTCGTTTCATCAATTTTGGGTAAAAAAAAAGTTGTCAGCCACATACCCATCATATTGCCACTTTTTGGCCCATCATGATTCTACACATACCCTTATTACAAATGACAAATTCAAGATTTCCCATAAAAATAATTTTTAGGTGCACATGCGTGAAGAATAAATTTTGTAGAGCTTGAAAATATGGAAGTATATGCTAATTTTGAGGTCGTCTATGTGTGGTTTGAAGCATTTATTTTTGAAGTAATTGAGATCAAAGAAATAAATTTAAGTATGTTGAGGAAAATTCATTCGATGATAGGCATTTGTGGAAGAGTAGAAGCATGCAGAGCAAGTTTGAAGAAACCAGAGCATTTCCATACTACAAAACTTTGGTTCTTGGCTTTGGTGTATAGGAAAGAGGTAAGTTACAACTACTATACATTATTCCCTATGAATTATTCATTGAATTTTGTTGAATGTGATGGATATACCTCAAGTTGTAGATAATTCAATAAGATCAAAACCACAATTTAAGAAGCATCATGTCAAAACCCTAAAACTTGACCCCTTGGGTGCATTTTTAGATGTTCCCCTTGGTGTTATTCCAATTGAAGAAATTGGGATATATATTCATAGAAAATTGGAAGAACCTACTTATGGAAAAGCACACATACTGTGGTCTAAATAATTAAGTGGAGAAGATTCTACCTTCAAATAGAAACACAACATGATTACATAGATGAAATTGGATGTGTGGGATCAATTTCCAAATTTTAGCAATGAGGAAATATGTATTAGGTTGGAACTTAGCATATTTCATGATTAGTGTGTGTGGCTTGACAATTCATATATGATATCTAGAGAGGAAATTAGAGATTTAATTGGTTGATTATCCACCAGATCTACTCCTAAATGTAAATTTGAAAAAGGAAAGGGATTAATTAAGAACACAAGTATTGGAATCAATAACCCTATACTTCTGTTGGAACTCTCAAATTTCCCAAATTTGAGATGCCTATTTCAAAAAATTTGCTTCTACACTTTTCGAAATGCACTTAAGAATCTACCTGAATGACCCACTTTGAAGGGTTGTAACTTGAAGCCAGTTGATTGTCAAGCAAACCCATTTGCATATTCACTCATGTGACCTATGTGATTGTACATGTCAATTTTCAGCTTCCCACGATGAATTTTTTCAGGGTTTTGAAAAGTGAAGCTGGAGGGGTTTGTCACATTTTTTATGTTTGCAAACGTTCAGTTTTGCAAAGTAGCCTCCCGTTTGAGCTTGCATTTTGCAACCAGATGACTGTCAAGTCAAACTGATTGTTGTTCTGCATTATCCATGCCAAGATGAGCTCACATGTAGGTTTTTAGAGCATTATAACTTTATTTACTATTTTTAGCAGGTCAAAACCAAATGCAATTTCTTTAGTTCTGCACTTGCATTTTTAGAAACCTTTCTAAGAGGTCAACTTTGACCCTGAATAACTTTTGATGAATGATGATTCAAGGAAATCCTTCTTGCACACATGCTCATTGCACCTAAATGAACTACTGTGTCCAGTGGCAGCTTGCCTAGAGTTGATTTGGTATTTTTGCAATGAGGCGATCTTGAGTTTTAATTGGTTCAAAGCAGTTGTTTATTCACAAAAGTTCAACTAAGCAACTTTGACAGGGAATAACTTTCACCTCGTAACTCCTTTCTCTGAACCGTTTGTTGCATTACAATCTCAGGTCATATGTCTACATGTCTGCAAGTTTTTATGGCTTCAGGAGGTCATTTGCCCAGTTTTCAGAGCTGATTTGAGAGCTCACTCCACCAGTTTTGCACATTTCGCAAATATGTCAGAAAGAAGATTTTAATGAAAACCCATTTCATGTTTTCAATCCAGAAGAACTCAGAGGCTGTGTCTAATTAATTCAAGGGTAAATATGTACAAAAATGATTTTTTTTTAGCCGCGTCCACTTGGGAACCCGACATGTTCTTGTTGATCATGTCGACACTATAGTCTATGAAATGTGTAACACACAAAAGTAGGGCTTTGCAAAGTAGCATGATATATCATCAATTTTTGTTCTTCATTACTTCACAAGGTTTATTTCAACCATTAAACAACTCTGAGTAGGTGCCCACTAGGCATAAATGTAGGGAAAGCTTCAGGGTAGTTTGAATCATTAGTTTGAATTACCATGGGATACAATTACAATGCTTTTAATCTTGCTTCACTATGAATGATTACATGACAATGCAAAAGCCAATATTTTAAAACATTTTCACATTATGAATGTATAATGGAAGTTTGGTGAGGAAGAAAATGTATTCCCATCACCAAACTATGCGTAGAGGAAGAAATGGGTGCCACTGTTCAAAGCATAAAGAGGAAAACATATAGAAAATGATTGTTTGAAAAGTTCTGAGAAAATCTCAAGAAAATTTATTTGGCTCGATGGTATCTTGTTTGAGTGCATAAAACTAGCACATAGAACAAGGTACGCTCATCCATCGGGGCATAGTGACTTGAAAGACTATGAAAAGGAGGGTCAATGGTTATGCTTTTGGCAAAGGATGTCCAACAAAGTATGGGGATAAGAATGGATGAAAGGAAATGAATGCAAGATATGTATAAAGTGGATTTGTTGGCAAGGTCAATGAAGGGCATGAACCCACACATCTAATGGAGTTGTTGAGTATTTCAAAAACATTCCAAGCAAATACTATTGGCTGCAAATTTGACATCTCTCCAGCCTATGCCAAATGAAGGTATGAAGAGGACTTCATCAAGAAGGCATGAGAAACCATGAGAAGACCAATCCATGGTGTGGAGGCAAGTTTGAAATAGCATAAAACTTTCAAGCCTGCATCACAAAGGCATACACACCGTTTTTTTTGTTAAAAAGGTTGTAGAGATTTTAAATCAAATAGAACTTTAAAACTTCAAGCAAGTGCCACTGTTGCTTGCTACAGAAGAACTGTGTTTGCCTTATGAAGTATGGAGTAGTACATGCACCATGAATGCTAACGTTGTTACTGCATAAAGTGAAATGTAGGGGATGAACAATGCCAGCATAGTGTAGTACCCCTTCGTCTATGCTATGCTTTCTGTTGTTATGTTTTCATACTGTAGACATGCAAAATTCACATTATGCATTCGATCAGATTCGGTCAAATTAGCTCTTGCATTCGATCAGATTCATAGATGAACAGATGACAATGATTGCATGAATGATGTATATGAATCATAACGAAATCATTTTTCATTGCTAAGGCAGATTCCTGTAGTTTCTGCATTAGTAGAGCATCCTTTGGGAAACTGTCTGCCAATCCAGCTTGTAGAGCACCACGAGAGATCCAATCTGTTGTGCTTCTTTACTGCTTAAACTTATTTGCAGGACCATGAACTCTACTAAATTTATCAGTAGTACCATATGATTCAAGGGTATGTAAATGTTTTCTATTATTTTATTACAAGGCCATTGATCTTCCAAGACCATACGCAAGAAAGAGAAATACAACCTAATACCGATGAAGCTGTAGCAACAATAAATCTTGGTGCTGCTTAGCGCGGAGTTTTGTTTCACGAGTCAAATTTACCAGTAGTCTCACATGAGTGCAGCCCCCAAGAAATCTTATAGCTCTTCCTCATTTTGCAGCATGAAGTTTACTTAAGGGATGAGCCATTTGAAGAAACACGCAGGAGGAGAAGGAACGGTCTGTCAAACAGGTCACGCGTCCTCTCTATGCTTCCAATCTTGAGACCACATTTCCATGAGGCATTCTGTTAAACAGTTCATGCGCCTTGTCTATGCTTCCACACCGGTTCATGTGCCTTGTTTCCTCCTGCATTCTACATATCCATCAGCAAAGTTGCAACCATCGCATTTAATCTGCCTTTTGAAATGACTTTTAGCGCTTCTTTTTAAATTTACCAACTACATTTGTTTGACAGCTTTTAAAAGGGCGATGAAACTAACTTTTCTTTACCTGCCAAGTTGACTCCCCTGAGACAACTTGCTTTGATCAATTAGTGGCGGGTCTCTTCGTGGAGATGGTCAGCGTACGAGAGCAATAAACAGGCGAGATTTGATCATCACTGCAGAATCAAAAAGGGTGTGGGATACGAGCAAGATTTGACAAGTGCAATTAAGGCTGCGTCCCTAGCGGTTGGTCTAATAGTTATTCAAAAGCCAGTGGGCGCGTAGTTTTGTCTACTGTCAGATGCCATTCAAATCATCATCACAATTATTTTCTTTTTGCCTTTGAATGCTTGATTTGGCCTTTTAGGTGGGATTTAAATCTTTGATTTGATTTTTTTTTCATATCAAATGCCTTATCTTGAATAAAATTCCACTCCGAACTTTCCACTAGTCCAAAATGAATTTAAATGCATCCATAAGAAAAGTCCTTGAAATTAAATATTCTTTTGTGAAAATGGATGTAAATTAGAATTGTATTGAAATTTTGAATTCACCACAAAGAACTCATATGCCTTATCACTTTTGTTTTATTTCTATTTAAAACAAGGTTATGCATAACTTGCTTATGTTTTCTTTTTTTTTTTAGAAGGCATGCATAACCCCTATTTGTGGTGATTATAGGAAATAGGTTAAAATTGAGCATTGGAATCAAGTAAAAGGATCAATAAAATAAATACAAGGTTTGAAAATCAATTGATTTTTTATGAAAGAGGGGGTAAGTTGAAAATTTATTGACATTGGATTTAAATTTATCATATAGAACTCAAGTGCTTTGTTGATGCAATTTTATTATCTCTTTAAGATGTTTCTTTGAATGGTTGATATTTCTTGTATGCTTTTATCATTTTACCATTCCTACCTCATATTTTGTGATCTATTTAAGGTACCAAAAAGCGAACAAAGGCAAGTGAACAAGGTACAAAAGCAAATGAAGGCGAAAAGGTGCAAGGCGAAAGAGAAGGCTATCAAACGAAAACGAAAGGAGGAGGATTTTTGTTTGAAAACACAATGTGTTTTTTAACACTTTGATCAAAACTACTTCACAAAACGAAAACGAAAGGAGGGAAATTTTTTTTTTTCTTTTCTTTGAAAACGCAATGTGTTTTTTAAACACTTTAAGTGTTTGATCAACACTTCACGAAATTGTTTTCCTTTTCATTTTAGAACATTAGTTTTCAATTGAGGCTAAAACGAACAAATTGTTTTTCATTGCAAAGGACTTAAAACGAACCTTAGAACACACTTACTAGATTTCGTTTTGGTTTAAAATTGAACAAGGCAAACTTCACACTTGATTTTGGTGCTTAAAATGAAGTCATCATTGCTTTGAGGCTAAAACGAACAAGTGCTTGATTGTGTTATTTTGTCTTTTGAGTGCGTATCCTCTCCCCTTGCGCTTCGTGCGATCTAGGGTGCAAGAGAAACTCTCAAAATACATTTTATTGCTTTAAAACACTTCATTTTGGGCTTAAAAAATTGAACATCTTGTGCGAGTGTGAGTAGGGGCATTTTCGCGTACATTCTCGTTCTTTGTGCCATCAAAGATCGATCGAGTTACGGATTGTGTCTTTGCTCGCTTTTGTTTATCTTAGAGGGCCTGCCTTGGGGAAAAAGTACTCACCCAAGCGACGACTCAACCGGTAACACTCTAAAGCCAAGAGTATTTCCAGCCGGGATATAAATGAGGGTTTTGCTTAAACGCCATAATCACGCTGGTTGGTCACAAGATGGATCCTAAAGGGGACTCTTGCCGCGGTCCAACTCTAACGGAAAGTCCTTACTAGAACCCATGTGCTAGAATTTGCCAAAACCTTAATCTGTTTGTTGGTGCAAGAACGGTGGATTCAAGAGGCGAGATGGAAAGCATGCCATGGGAGTTTCATGGTGTTGGTGCTTGGCTGCCCCGTATAAGTGAGTGCCGTGGAGGGGAGCCAGTGGGGTCAAGCATCTAACCATCCGCTAAAAGTAGGCGTAGCTGGACTTGTCCAAGTGGGGACTCAACAAACATTGTCTATCACATCCATAGGATTGTACATGCTTTTGGGTTACAAAAACACATGCTTGTTCGTAAACATTGGAAAAACAAACACTTAAACATGATCATGCAAATTTCAAACCCCTTTTGATAGAGCAAATACCTTTTGACGAATTTAAGTGTTGTTTCCTTCCCTTGGGATTATGTCCTTAGAGGTTTCTCATCACTTGAATTTATATCGTCATTTTCTCTAACTAGGGTTAACCTAGGAAATCCCTTTGCCTCAATTTCTTGGAACTCCCACACAACACTTTGTGGGAAGAAAATGAATTTTGACATAGGACATCTTTAGTTTGAAACATAATCAAGAAAGTGTATTTGGTAAAAAGAAGTCATTAAAAGCAAAGATAACAAATTGGACCCCACACGTGTGCTTGATATCTCTTGGTCATATTGGTCTTTTGATTGCTCTTAGAGAAAAGTGTGTTCTTCAATACCTTGGCCTAGTAAACAAAGTCTCTCTAAGTCTCTTAGGATCAAATCAAACATCCATCTCAAACATTTATCAACCCATCCATCCAAAAACAACTTTAAGAGCTTTGAAAACATCATTACCTAGACTTGGGTACATTTCTAAACCAAATCAAAATCATTTGTTTAGTTAGGTGTGTTTGGATGAATCCTTCCACGCACACTTAGTTAAATTATCAACCATCCTTTGAACAAGTTCACCCTAAAAGATCACATCCAACATCTTAGGGTTTCAAGTTCATCATCCGCATCAAAACAATCAAAATCAAAATCCCTAAGTCTAGTATTGATTCAAAGTTCCTAAACGTTCATCACTCATATCATCCACCTTTCATTCTTCATATCATCATTGATCCTAGAATGCCTTAGAAGTCACTTTTCATAAAAAGGTCAAAACACAAGAGGAACATGGAATATACACTTGATCCATACATCTTGAGTAATCTAAATCAATTGAATCCTCAAAGCCTTTCATTTCCTATCAATTATCAAAATCCATGCATAGGATCATTACCTTCGACAAATGTCAATGGTACAACAAGTGTGAGTA
The DNA here is from genome assembly GCA_007258455.2 of Sequoia sempervirens. Lineage (NCBI taxonomy): Eukaryota > Viridiplantae > Streptophyta > Pinopsida > Cupressales > Cupressaceae > Sequoia > Sequoia sempervirens. The sequence continues at coordinate 10,404,016 of VDFB02358134.1, read as the reverse complement.
TGCCCAAGTCAAAGTTTGGAACACATTTCCCAATGATAGATCTAAGTCCAAACCTACAAATCCACCAATCGAATAATCAATGCATGAGCCTTGAAACGAACAATGTCATTCCACCAAATCCCTACAAACCAAATGTGGATGTACCAAATGCATTTTTTCGAAACATGAATCCTAACTCGGAAACCTTTGGAAAAATGATTCCCAATACCAACATTGTTCATCCTATCATGCCAAATCAGAACATTATCCAAAGTCAATTTTCCCATAATCCCATTCAAAAATCGCAAGCATGCATGCCAAAACTACTTGAACACAAGCCAAATCAACTATCTCAAGTGAGTCAAAATCAAAATCAAGAACAAATTTGGCGAGATCAAATTGCAGAACTTTCCAAAATAGTTGAGGCATTGCGCCAAGGGAAATCTCCACCACCATTACCAACATCATTCCTTGGTTTAGGGATTCCCCCTTTACCTAACACCAATCATTTCACCCAAATCAATCCACATAACATCAATCAAACCATCACGACAAATCCTTTGAATATACCATCGACATCACACCAATGGATGGTATCTAATCAAACAACAACATTGATCCCAAATCAAAATACGGTCTCCCAAGGGCCTATCACCTCGGTCAATCCAACCATCACTATCCCTTCAATCATTCCAAACACCACTATCACTCCCATCACATCTCAACCCCTCACTACCATGATCGCTCCGAGCGTATCTCAAACACTTGTCACTACATCCAACACAATTTCAATCCCACCACCACCACCATTGCGACTAAGCCAAGTAAGCAATTACAATGCTTCATTCAAAGCATACCAACAATTGCTCCAACAATATGAAACAATTCGGCAAGCGCCTATAGCCACGCACGCTTCTCAAGCTTCACAGCAAAATCAAGCTCAAACATCGCTGCAACAACAACAAGCAACACAAGCTCAACAAGTGCAACAATCCTTTCAAGTTTCCCAAGCCTCTCAAGCTACCCAACCAACACGAGCACAAACACAAAAGATGACAACTATTGAAAACAAGGATCAAGATCAATCCATCACTGAGCACATGTTTACTTCATCCAATGATCAAATTGACATATGTCAAGAGTCACTTTTCAATCACGATCAAAATCCACCAACAAAACTCGACAATAAGCCAATTCAAGCAATATCAACATCACTTGACTCTATGGTCGAAGACATTCATAATCTCTCCACCACAATTGTCGAAAACAATGATCAAAACCTCTCCATTGAGGAGCACATTGAGGATGTATCTACACAATCCGATGATAAACTCACCATACATCAAGAGCCACTTTTTAGTGATCTCTTCCAAGGAGTGTTAGGGTTATTTGATCCAATTGACATAATGCACAATCAGTTCACCTATGATCATATTGAAAATGTCTCTACATCGCCTTATGAGTTAGAGGACATATCTCAAGAAGTTATTCCAAAGCATGATCAAAATCTTTCACTAAGGTCTAGCAATGGTCATTTCCAAAACATGTTGATCCCCTTTGACCGCATGGTTATAGATACTGAAAGAACCCTGAACCCGACACTTGAGAATATTGAGCCATTCCCCATGTCTCATAACGATGTCCAAAAACCCCTTGTAAGAAATCCATCCTTTGAAGCTACCCCATGTCAAGAACTTGATCCAAAGCATGTCGAAAGCAACTCTGAAATTAATCAAGATCAAGAATTTGTATCTTCAAGATACTACAATCATCTAATGGACACTCTCCTATCTATGCAAGATGATCACATCCACACAGCACTTACTCCTCCATCTACCCATGAGATGCTTTCTATGGATGGACACGTAGATGATCTTCATCTAGAACAAGATTTTGTTACACAAAAAGAGAAGATTATCAACTCCTACAGTCAAACTAAGTTATCAACATAAGGATCAAATATGTCCCAAAATCAGATTGAGGACATCATAAATAAAGATATCCATCATTATCAGCTCAAGAAAACAAGTCAGATAGAACATCCAGAGTTAGTAGAGCAGCAAATTGAAACAACGTCACCTACGGTGGTCATTTATCAGAGAGTGCATTCTAAACAAGAGATCTCAGAACAGGCAGAATCAAAGCATGAAGGTACTACTACCACCATACTGGGGGCAACTTCGTCTCAAGCAAACGTCAACATAGGGAGCATGAAGAGTCCTTATGATGAGGCTAGTGTCAATACTACAACCAGTCATGTCATGAATCGTCATCCACCCATCACCCCATCCATGAATTGGGACCAACGTCAAAAGAAAGATTTGAATCAAAGTACGAAGAACGTTATCAAAGCAAAAGAAGCTGAGAGGCATAATGGACAAATCAAATACGCATGGATACCAAAAATACAAAGAAAGATCATCCCTATCAAACTCCATCAGTCAAAGAAACTATGGGGCAAAATAAAAAGGGAAAAGTATCCATCAAGAATGTCCAAAAGCAAAAGCAAGCTTTTCAAAGCGACGTACAAAGTATATCAAGCAGTTGGTCCTAATTCCATGCACACCATTATCCACCCATCATTGCTCATCTTCCCAAGTTTGGAGAGTCAAAGGTTCCCAAGCGGCAACCAATCCATCTCTTATCCCTAAACACACTCCATCCACGCCTCCACGCATAATATCCAATTCTTACATTGACCATGTATTGGCAACGACCCTTCATCATAAGGATTCAGAAGGCACTTTATCGCGATGTACGCACAGAGACAGAGTTAACTCCGGTATTGACGAAGTAGATCAAGAATCCCAAAGTTGCATTCAAGTGCACGTATCTTAGCAAAGCAGCTCCTTCAGGCAGGATACCGATGGCACATTATGATAGGGGCATCTACGTCAACACCACCAGGTGGTTCAGCATGAATCTTTCATAAAAATACAAAAAAATCAAAAAATATGAAAAATCCAAAAAAATCAGAAAAAGGATTGAAAATAGTAAAGAAAAAAATCGTCCTCTAGTGAAAACCACTACGGTGGCGCTTTGGGCAAGACCATGACGAAAACCTGGCAAACAGGCATCATGTGTGGAATCAAGCATCTACGTGCGCCAGTTCAGATGAAAGCATCTCATCCCATCCATAATAAATAGAGCATTCCATCCATCTTATCCATAATAAATCCATCCATCCATGAACCATTTATCCAATTCATTCACATATATTTGCATCCATCATCTTAGTTATCTTGATCTTGATGAAATTTTGGGGCACACCTTACGCTTGCTTATGACAAACATCTTGACATGGGTCATTTTCATTAATCCTATCCTATGCAGCATTATCTGAACTATGAACACCATCCAAATGAGCATTCTTTATCCGAACACCTTATCTTATCGCAAGATAATCCTTGTCCCTCCATCCATACACTTATCTGAGCATCCATCCATTGCATTCCATACGTTGCTAGACATTGGGGGCAGATATGTACATCTTGCTTTGGGAATAAATCTTGATCTATATCCTTCACCTTATGTGGCGATCCGAACATTGGAAAACATAAAGTTAATTGGTCAAAGCATCTGCAATCCAAAAATCTGAATCACTAGCCCATGGCATATTTTGACGAGAACATGTTCCTTATCAAGCTTCATCTTTCATCAAACAACAATCGATATCAGTTGCATCTAAGCTGCACGTCAAACATCACATCAAATCATCTAAAACATCTTTTGTTCCAAACCAAGCTTTATCAATCCTAATCAATCCATCCTTGCATTGTTGTGCATCCTCAACAATGTTATCATCATCAATCCCGATCAATCAATCCTTGCATTGTTGTGCATCCTCAACAATGTTATCATCATCAATCAAATCATTGCATTGTTGTGTATCCTCAACAATGTTATCATCATCATCAATCCATCGATCCAATCAATCAACCTTAGCTTGGTTTTCAGCAAAATCCCAAACAAAACATTGATATCATTACACATCCATATCCTAATCGTCAAAATCATGCGAAAATCCAAAAACATCCAAAACATCAAAAAATCCAAAAACACTCAAAAAGTCAGAAAAACATCAAAAACATTGAAATCCGAACTACGTCGTCTCTGAGCTTAAACGTAGGCAAGGCTCATCTTTGATCAGCCCCCGAGACATCAAAAATCCAAAAACATCCAAAACATATCAAAAATCCAAAAACACTCAAAAAAGCAGAAAAACATCAAAACATGAAATCCGAACTACGTCGTCTCTGAGCTTAAACGTAGGCAAGGCTAAATCTTCAATCAGCCCCCGAGACATCAAAATCCAAAAACATTCGAAAAGCATCAAAATCCAAAAACATTTGAAAAACATCAAAATCCAAAAAAATTGAAAAATCAAAAATCAAAACATTCGAAAACCTCAAAATCCAAAAACAGCCTCAAAACATTTCAAAATGTCAAAAACATCCAAATATTTGAAAAATCCATCCATCTCATCTCGCTTGCACGAATAATCAATCATCCATAATAAACTGATCATCACTTCCATACTTTGGCAACACAAACAGAAACAATCATAGCAGTAACAAAATCAAGCTTCAATCGTAAAATCAAAATCGAAACAACGAACCAGTGAACACAAAATAAAACTCTTGATCAGTCGAAACATGTCAATCAACCTTATATTAACAGCCTATCAATCAACTTATCAAACCATCATCATCCTATACAATGCATGTCCTAGGATATATCGTTCCGACAATGGGCATCATTTATGGATATCACTTTGGATCTTATCCTATCAAACAAATCCCTTTGGCTAGAGGTATGAAGAACATTGGTTTGTTTGTGTACTTGATCTTTTCTTTTGATTTATCTTATTGCGCTCATTCCAAGGACCTCTCGATGATATCCGAACGAAGGATTTAGAGATAGGAATGGGGCAACGATCATTATCTTTTATTGCTGTGCTTGTTGGATGCTTTGTAATATAACTTGGCGAATACTTGCTTTGTTAGGTACGCCCTAGCAAGGTTTCCGTATGTCAAGTGTGAACAAGAATACTCCTATCTATTTGTCGAGTCAAAGTCCATCACACTAAATTACAACGCCATCCTGGTCCTTCATACCTTGATGCATCGTACTTAGGCGTGTTATCAAAATAAAGTAAGCGACCCTTTGAAAATCCCAATCCTTGATAAGCAAATCATCATTTATCATCATCATCATTTATCATCATCATCTCTAATAAACTCTCGACCAATCATGGACTTGTTGGATCCTCTTGTCATCATCTCATTTCCGCACTAACATCATACATCCATCATGCATCCATCATGCATCCATCCTGCATCTGCAAACCATCAATAAACTGCATACCACATATCATTCATATCATACATCATAGGAAACATTGATCATTTCACATGCATTGCATATCATCATCATAATATAGATCTGTTAGTCTAAGCATATCATAAATCATCCATTGCATAATCATAGCATATCACATCATCAATCTCATCCATCTCATATCATATCATCATTTAATTTGTTTAGAATAATATAGATTTGTTATTCTAAGCATCTTGAAATCATCTTTGCATCGTCATCCATAACCACCCATTTTGAACCTCTTTATCGAGATCGACCCTCAAATCAAATCTTTTTTCGATCTCGAGGGCAATAACGTGTACTTCTTTCCAATGGGGCATCCGAAAAATCATGAAATTTTTAAATTTCGATTGCGGCAAGTGATTTTTATTCTTTGAACCAACGCAACAAGTACATTGCTTCAAAGAGGGCAAAATGTAGACATGCAAAAATTCACATTATGCATTCGATCAGATTCGGTCAAATTAGCTCTTACATTAGGCAAATTCATCACTTTCATCCATTCATTAAATAAGTTCATTTATCAAATAAATCTTAGCATTCAACCTTCATCTTGCATCATCCACTTAATTAAATAAATCAAAAAGCCATTTAAATCAAATCTTAGATCATTTTCCAAAGTCCAAAAAGTCAAATCAATTAATCAGCATTAAATCAGCATAATCATCATTAAATTAATCTAATCCTAATCTAAGGCTAATCCCATCCCACTTGCACAATAAATCAATTTTATTGATTTATTAAAACAATCATTTTCCCTCAACAATGACAAGTCAAACAGGGCATTTATTGCTCTTCTTTCTTGTCCCCCTCTCAAAATTTATTGCAAATTTGAATTCAAAATTTCCCCCTCTTGGGCACTCTTCCCAAATCTTGCACATACATTAACTAATTACATGATGACAAGTGTCCTCAATTCATTGGCTTGTTTTTGATCCCACATTGGTCCCTCTTCAACATTTGGCATTTTGAAAATCTTTAAATAGCAGCTTCATCCTCAAGAAAATCCTTCACAATCTTCACAATCTCTTCACAAATCCATCATCTATGCAACTTGATGCAAGGTCATTCTCTTTGAGAACTTGATCTTGTCCATTTATCATCTCTATATCCATAGCAATTTCATCATCTTGAGCTTTTTATCAAGGATTGGGAAAGGGTCACTAACACATGTGACACCAATCCACTATGAGATAGAGTTGGATCATGTCTTTCATATGCATTCTTTAGTTTCTATTGTTCCATTTTATTGCATGATTGATATGTTTCATTATTTCATAGGGATGTTAAAATGTTGTTTTGTTTTAAACTAACCATTTGCAGATTTTAGCATCCACACATACTATTAGACCTATGATATTTTGTTGGATATTTTGATCGCTAGTTTTGAGTGATAGTGGATTTATTCTGTGATATGATGATATATTGTTTGATGATTACTAATTTTAGACATGATTTGATATAGCGTAGATGTTTACTTTCAGTTGAATATTGCTATGTACATGTTATGATGGACTAACAACTATTTATTTCGTTAGTTTTTTGTGATGTGTATTGGTGTGGAGAACGGAATCGCATCACTTGCTTGCGAGTGCCCTGTGATATCCGTGATTTTCTCCACACGGTGTGTCTGTTTAATGCTTTATATATATATATGTATGCACGTTATTTGATTGGTTGCAGGAATTGCAGGTACATGACATCGACTCCACCTGGGTACTCAGGTCTGAGCGTGTCAAGACTCAAGGGATATTTTGATCGGCATATAGTAGTCAGGTTTACCCTAGTCTAGTCTATAATCTTGGTCTTAGTACATCGTCTGTTTTTAGTTTGAGTCATAGGATTGTCTGTCTTTTCTGTTTGGATAAATTGCTTGGAAGGTAAATTTGGTTAAATTTTAATGTTGGTTTTGTGCTTTAAATTATTGGTATTTAAATTAATATTTTAATGTTGAAGAAATTACTTGCTTGATTATTTAATTAGTTAATTAGCTTATTTGGTTAAATGGTTTGATTTTAAAAGATCGAACTTATTTAATTAAATAAATTAATTAATTAAATTAAATTATTAAGTGTGTAAATAGTTTATTTGAAAATTAAATATTTTTAAGGAAATGGCATTTGAAATTGTAAATTAAAATAAAAATAAAATGCATGCAATTGAAAATTGATTTTTTTAAAATTTAAAATAAAATAAATATTAGCATGCAAATTTGAATTGGCAAGATTGCCGAGAAGTGGAGAAGATATTTTTGCAACCACTTCTCGACATGTGTGCCAGTGCTTTAATTAAAATATTGCTGGGGAAAATTTGTTACGGAGGATATTTTGGATCTCGGGAAAAACACAGAGGTTGTTCAATTTTTCCTCATGGGGAAATTATCAGAGCTTTTGCAAAAATTCCCTTGCTGTGTAAAAAAATCATTTTTATTCATAGAAATTGTTATCTCTCTGGTTATATTTCTTTGTGAAAGATCCTCCAAAGGATCTTGGTGGTTGGTTAAGCTATTTGGGATTTGAAGATTTTCTTTTGAGGAAGATTTTGGGATTTGCTGTATGGGAAGAGATTAGAAGCTTCAGGAAACAGAGGCAACAAAAAAATTCTCTTCACTAGTTAGCAAAGGAAATCAGGTAATCCTCTTGTAAAATTCATTTTATTTGTTTTGGAAAGAAAAGCTTCTATAGATGTTTGCTGTGTGAATTCTTGATGGCTTCAGGAAAGCTTCTATAAAAAAAAAAAAATCTTTGTTGAAAGTATTTTAAATTTGTAAAGGGAAATGATTCCTCAAGGAATAATTTGGGATATGAAACAAAATGTTTGTGCATGATTTCATTTGAAAACCTCGTAGAAGATTATTTAATTTCCCTACTGTGATTTAATTTTACAATGTAAATGTGATTTAATTGATTTTTTTTTTTTAAATCGCCGCCATACGGACGAAATTAATAGATTGAAGTATTGTTATATTTTTTAAAAAAACAAGGATTATTATTGTCAAATTCGCAGGGTTTAAATTCTTTTATAGAAAAGAAAATTCATTTTTATTTTATGTTGACTGTATATGAAATATAAGGGCTTATTTATGGGGGTCGTGGGGGTTTTTCCCCACAGTCGCCGCCCCTAAGGGAGGCGACGGTGGGAGGTGGCTGCAGCCGCTCCCACAGCCACTGCCCCTAAGGGAGGCGACGGTGGGAGAAACTCCCACCGCCTCCGCCCATGTACAGGCCGGCTCGGTTGTGGTCGTTGCTTGCTGAAACCCTTACTTCGGCCAGACTGCGAATAAATATTTGACTTCGTTATTTTTTTTAATTTTAAATGCATTCAAAATTTATTTGGAATTTTAAAAGTTAATTTAAATGTGTAAAGTGTTTAATTCGGATTTTATTTAATGATTATAAATATATATATATATATTTGTTGGAATTAAATATATTATTTTTATATTAATATTTATATATTTACATATGTATATATGTTTGTATATAGATATTTGTAAAGTTGTGAATTTATTAAATCAGAAAAATAATTTTTGTTTTTTTTTTAAATTCATGAGAATTTTGAAATTGTGAAAGTATAGAAAATGATCATATGCAAATTTGTGAAAATTAGAAGAGTGAATTAAAAGAAAACAATTACATTCATTGTTCTCAAAATAGATCTTTTATTAAAATGATTTATAAATATGTTGTATTCAAACTCATACATATGGATTTAGTATATCCAAATGATAGACAAGAATTTGCTTTAAATTGTTTTAATTTTGTGATTGGGAAAATGGGGAGAGTCTCTAATGATCAAGTCTTCCAGACCAAATTATTAAATGGGGAAATTGTGATTGATAAGTTAAATTCTGGTGTTAACTAAGGTTGTGTACATGACTTTGCATGGTGGTATGATACCTATGTTATAAACAATGAATGATGTTCGTTATAACATGTTTGGTCTTTTATATGGATTTTGGTTGTATGTACACCTTATAAACCTTAGTCAGAGAACATATATTCCCATGTTATGTTTAGGGGGAGTGGCTATTTGTAAGGGCCGACACACAAAGTGGTGTCAAGGTAACTTACAAATAGTTAGTAAGTCAGTGAAAACTAAAGAACACAGTAGTTAGATTTAAAACACTTAACAAGATGCTTATGCCTCTCTTATGACTCTTGAACTACTTCAGTCATGAGTATAAGATGAGAAGGCCTGGAATGGCAAATCGGTGTCTTGTTTCTTCAAGAGACAGTCAATTCCACAATAGTATGCAATAGGGGCCGGGTTTCGTAAGAGGTTACCAGGGTAACACAAGGATTGGGGGCCGGAATCTAGGAAGAAACACTAGGGTAACCTTTGCAACGTTGTGATGACACTCCACCTAGAATAACAATTAACCTTGTATTTGTGAAACATTCAATTGTCTAAATTCGGAAGCAATGTAACCAATAGTTTGTTGAGTACTAGAGTCTAGGGTTAGTAGATTAGGTCTAGGTAACCTTATTACTATCTCCTAGCACGGGGGGTGGACCTACGGGTACCACATGGTTGGGTGGAACATGCACCTTAATCCGTTGGGTCCCCAGTTTGATCACAACATCGAGATATTCATGGATGGAGAGCTCGCACTTGGAAACTTATGTGTATTTCAACATTGTATATTGTAAAATTTTGTATTTGAAACATCCCACAAATGTTGCGAGGTGAAAACTTGTAATTGTAATCATTATTGAACTACCTCATCAGATGAATGAGTATTGTATATAATATCAAATGCAATGTATTGAACAAATTTGTACCTTATGTTATCTTGAATGGAAAATTTCAATGTTATGTAATGGTTATCTTTATGTTATAAATTAATATGTGCAATGCGAAATACTTAAGTCACTTATGGAAAACTCAAGTAGTGTAACGTCGCTTAACCTAATGAATGTATGCAACTAATTAACTTAATAATTAAACTTTAAAAAAAAAAATTATTACACCTTTATACACATTTGCAACATTCTTAGGTTATTAAGACAGGGCATTACAGATTGGTATCAGAGCCAAGGTTACAAACACTGGATGCTCTGGGTAATCATGAGCCCATTAGGTTGACCTAGTACGTAGTGTCGCAACTGTTAGCCTTGGTTGAATAGTATCTAAGACTCGTTATTGTTATGTGTAGGAACATGCCTAGGTGAGGAGGAAGAGGTCGTGGTAGAGGTTGAGGTGGAGGCCGAGGGCCAATCCCTCAAGTTACTCCCCATCCTAGCCCTCATCACAGTGATCAGGTAGAACAGATGGGTCAGAGAAACGAGGGACATAATCCTACACAGTCAGGAGTAGAGGGTTCTCAGATACGTCCACTATTAGAGGAGGTCCTAGCTAATCTTGGACCTAAACAGGTAGATGAGCAGGAGGTTGTCAGAGAGAGAGATAGATCTCCTAGGAGAGTAGAGGACATAGCACATCAGGATGCTATCACTGCAGGTCATATGAGGGATTTACTGAGAGCACGCCCTCCTACCTTTGATGGTATTGGAGGTGGCTTAGAGGCTGAGACCTGGCTACTAGATTTGGGTAGATGCTTCGCCATGCACTCATACGGTAGCAATACCCATGCTAGATGTGCTATTATGCACTTGAGAGGATTCGCCTCTACTTGGTGGCGCCTAGAGGAGCAGAAGCTCCACTTGGATATTGGTTCTATGTCTTGGGAGATGTTCCTCAAGAGGTTTAGAGCTTGGTTCCTTTCAGAACATTGGAGGCAGTGTAGGGCTGATGAGTTCCATGATCTATGTCAGTTGCCTCTTTCTGTAGAGCAATATGAACGTAGGTTCTACGAACTCAAGCAGTATGCTGGTATTGGCGATGATGAGCCTATGCTAGTACAACACTTTATCAGGGGTTTAAATGCCTGCATCAGTGGTGGTGTCCGAGTCTTTGAGCCAAAGACTATGGAAGTCATAGTGGAGAAGGCTCGCATAGTAGAGGAGAACCTTATTATGGCTTTAGGTGGGCACACAGGAGTGCAGATTGGCAGTGCTCCTACAATAGGTTTTAGTCCATGGGGTGGACAGGCACAGACAGGTGGTTCTTCCAAGAACAAACAGACACCCACAAAGGGTGGGCAGCAACAACAACAACGAACACCTCAAAAGAACAATAACCCTCAACCACGACAACAGAATAGTCCTCAAACAGGAAAGGGTTGCAACTGGTGGAACAACAAGCACAATAGGCATGATCAGCCTATGCAAAGTGCTCAGTCTACCATTAGTAGGGGTAGTTTTCAACAGTCCAATGTACCTTTAGGTGGCAAAGGATTCGGTAGAGGCACAGGCACAGGTTGTTATTCTTGTGGGCAGCAGGGACACATAGCTAGGCAGTGTCCAATGAGAGGTTCTACTAGTTATGGGCCTCGACCTACAGCTTTAGAGCCTACAGTGGGTGATGTAGGATGAGCACATACAGTATATGTTGTGGTTAATGACCGCCAAGCTGATCACCAGAACACGGTGGTCGAAACTTCAGGTAAGTTACATGGTGTTAGTGTTTCTATACTTTTTGATTCTGGAGCCCCTGACTCCTTTATTTCACCGACCATTGTTGACCATTGTGGTCTTGTGGTGGTAAATCAAGGTGGTAAGTGGCAAGTTGAATTTGCCTCAGGGGTGAAGGTAGCAGTAGAAAACTTAGTACATAATTATGAACTTAAAATTGGTACGTTAACTACCTTAGTAGATTTATATGTTACACCCTTAGGATCATATGACATAGTTTTAGGTATGGATTGGTTAGCATCTTATCATGCTGTAATTGACTGTTGACTTAAGACAGTTAGTTGCATTAATGATTTAGGTGCGAAAGTGGAAATCATAGGTATTCAAAGACCTATCTCTTTGCGGATGATATCTGCTATGCAATTAAAGAGATGTCTTCATCAGGGATGTCAACTGTTTGCAACAACAGTTACTGATTTGGAAGAGGGTGAGAGTCGAGAGTATCTCTTGATGATCATCCTATTCTTAGGGAATTTGCTGATGTGTTTCCCAATGACATTCTTGGAATGCCACCAAAGAGGGATATTGACTTTAGAGTTGACATAGTTCCTAGAGCTGAGCCTATATCTAGAGCTCCTTATAGAATGATGACTCAGGAGTTAGAGGAACTTCGAATTCAGTTAGAGGAACTGTTAGAAAAGGGATTCATTCATCCAAGTGTTTCCCCTTGGGGAGCACCTGTCATCTTCGTAAAGAAGAAGGATGGATCTCTTAGGCTATGCATTGACTATCGTCAATTGAACAAGGTTACGATTAAGAACCGTTATCCTTTTCCTAGAATCAATGATCTTTTTGATCAAATTAAGGGAGCTAATGTGTTCTCCAAAATTGATTTGAAATCTGGTTACGATCAATTGCAAATAGCTGAAGCAGACATTCATAAAATTGCTTTTTGAACTCGATATGGGCACTACGAATTCACAGTAGTACCATTTGGATTAACGAATGCACCATCAATATTTATGAGTTTAATGAATGGTGTTTTTCATACTTACCTTGATCGTTTTGTCCCAGTATTTCTCGATGATATATTAGTTTATTCAAGAAACATGAAGGAACATGAAGAACACTTGAGGCAGGTATTGCAGTGTTTAAGGGAAAATCAATTATATGCGAACCTAAAGAAGTGTGACTTCTTTCAACCTGAAATAAAATACCTTGGACATGTGATATCTGGAAAAGGTATCACTGTGGATCCTTCTAAGATCCAAGCTATTGTGGATTGGCCCGCGCCTACTAATGTAGGTGAAGTTCATAGTTTTATGGGTCTAGCTGGCTATTATAGGCGTTTTGTAGAGGGGTTTTCTAGAATAGGTCATCCTATTACTTCTCTTCAAAGGAAAGGGAAGAAGTTTGTTTGGACAGAGCAATGTCAGTTGGCTTTTCAGACTCTTAAAGAAAAGTTAACTAATGCGCCTATACTCATTGTTCCTAATCCTACTGAGGATTTCATGGTATGCACAGATGCATCCTTAGAGGGTTTGGGAGTAGTATTGATGCAAGATGGGCATGTGATTGCTTATGAGTCTCACAAACTCAAAGATCACGAATTAAACTATCCTACTCATGACCTAGAACTAGCTGCAGTAGTGCATGCATTAGTTCAATGGAGGCATTTTCTATTAGGTCATCGTTTTGAACTTCATACTGATCACCATAGCTTGCAATACATCTTTACGCAACCTAACTTGAATGCTAGGCAAAGATGGTGGATGGAGTTCCTGTGTGAGTATGATTTTGAAGTAAAATATGTTCAAGGAAGAGAGAACATAGTGGCTGATGCCCTTAGCCGATGTCAACATGAGATCTCTACTACTATTCTCGAAGTTGATTTGAGAGGTCAAATAGTAGCTGCACTTCCTACTGATAGATTATATCAGGAAGTGAGGTCGGAGATTGAATCAGTTAGGCCTTTAGAAGGTTGATTTGTAGGGTATGTCCTGGAATTGGATGGTATATTACGACATTTTGGTCGCATTTATGTACCTCATTTTGAAGTTCTTCGTACATTAATTATGACTGAAGCTCATCGAGCTCCGTATTCAGCTCATCCAGGAGTCAAGAAAATGCATGCCGATCTTCGGCAATTGTATTTCTGGCCTGGTATGAAACGTGATATTGTTGATTATGTATCGAGATGTCTTGAATGCCAGCGAGTCCAAGCTAAGCATCAACATCCCGCTGGATTATTGCAGCCACATCTCATTCTAGAATGGAAATGGGATATTATATCTGTTGACTTTATTGTAGGGTTACCCACGTCATCATGTCGACATGATGCCATTATGGTAACTATTGACTGTTTGACTAAAGTAGCTCACTTTTCACATGTACGATCATCATACAATGCTTCATCCGTAGCTAGGATATTCATGGAGGACATTGTTAGATTACATGGGATTCCTCGTAGGATCATTTCGGATAGAGATCCTATATTTACTTCAGCCCTATGGACTTCATTACAACATGCTCTAGGTACACAGTTGAACTTTAGTTCAGCATATCATCCTCAAACTAATGGTCAAACGGAGAGAGTTAACCAAATATTAGAGGATATGCTTAGAATGTACGTAATGGACCAAAAATCACGTTGGGAGGATTATTTGTACTTAGTAGAATTCACTTATAATAACGGATATCAGAGTTCCATAGGTATGCCACCATTTTAGGCATTATACGGTCATCCTTATCGAACTCCGCTTAGTTGGGATTGACTTGAGGATAGAGTGTTACTTGGACTTGAGATGCTTCGTGACATGGAGCAATAGGTTGACCGTATTAGAGAGCATTTGATAGCAGCTCAGGATAGGAAAAAGAAATATGCCGATGCACATAGGGTCGATCGACAGTTTGCTGTTGGTGATAGAGTGTTTCTTCAAGTGCGACTGTGAAAGAGTCCAATCCGTTATGGAAAAGGCTCTAAGCTTGTGCCTCATTTTGTTGGGCCATTCAATATTTTAGAGAGAATTGGTCCTGTGGCATATCGACTCGCCTTACCACCCAGTTTGTCTCGTATTCATGATGTTTTTCATGTATCAGTACTTAGACCATATCATCCTGACATATCTCATGTGCTTGATTGGAATGCGTTACAGGTAGAGGATGGGCAGCTGGCTTTGGAGCCCGTGGCCATTCTACAGCACTGAATGCTCGGTCTCAGGGGTCGAGACATTAATCAGGTGAGGGTCCAATGGGATCCTAGCTATGAGGCTTCTGCTACCTGGGAGGATGCGACACGCATGAGGGAACTTTATCCCTATCTATTCGCAGGCTTTCAGGAGCAATCCTGATCCTAGGGGGGAGGATGTAGTACCCCTTCATCTATGCTATGCTTTCTATTGTTATGTTTTCATACTATTAGACCTATGATATTTTGTTGGATATTTTGATTGCTGGTTTTGAGCGATAGTGGATTTATTCTATGATATGATGATATATTGTTTGATGATTACTGATTTTAGACATGATTTGATATAGCGTAGATGTTTACTTTCGGTTGAATATTGCTATGTACATGTTATGATGGACTAACAACTATTTATTTCGTCAGTTTGTTGTGATATGTATTGGTGTGGAGAACGGAATCGCATCACTCGCTTGTGAGTGCCCTATGATATCCATGATTTTCTCTGCACGGTGTGTCTGTTTAATGCTTTATATATATATGTATGCACGTTATTTGATTGGTTGCAGGAATTGTAGGTACATGACATCGACTCCACTTGGGTACTCAGGTCTGAGCATGTCAAGACTCAACGGATATGTTGATCGCGAGATAGTAGTCTGGTTTACCCTAGTCTAGTCTATAATCTTGGTCTTAGTACATCGTCTTTTTTTAGTTTGAGTCATAGGATTGTCTGTCTTTTCTGTTTGGATAAATTGCTAGGAAGGTAAATTTGGTTAAATTTTAATGTTGGTTTTGTGCTTTAAATTATTGGTATTTAAATTAATATTTTAATGTTGAAGAAATTACTTGCTTGATTATTTAATTAGTTAATTAGCTTATTTGGTTAAATGGTTTGATTTTAAAAGATCGAACTTATTTAATTAAATAAATAAATTAATTAAATTAAATTATTAAGTGTGTAAATAGTTTATTTGAAAATTAAATATTTTTAAGGAAATGGCATTTGAAATTGTAAATTAAAATAAAAATAAAATGCATGCAATTGAAAATTGATTTTTTTAAAATTTAAAATAAAATAAATATTAGCATGCAAATTTGAATTGGCAAGATTGCCGAGAAGTGGAGAAGATATTTTTGCAACCACTTCTCGACATGTGTGCCAGTGCTTTAATTAAAATATTGTTGGGGAAAATTTGTTACGGAGGATATTTTGGATCTCGGGAAAAACACAGAGGTTGTTCAATTTTTCCTCACGGGGAAATTATCAGAGCTTTTGCAAAAATTCCCTTGCTATGTAAAAAAATCATTTTTATTCATAGAAATTGTTATCTCTTTGGTTATATTTCTTTGTGAAAGATCCTCCAAAGGATCTTGGTGGTTGGTTAAGCTATTTGGGATTTGAAGATTTTCTTTTGAGGAAGATTTTGGGATTTGTTGTACGGGAAGAGATTAGAAGCTTCAAGCAACAGAGGCAACAAAAAAATTCTCTTCACCAGTTAGCAAAGGAAATCAGGTAATCCTCTTGTAAAATTCATTTTATTTGTTTTCGAAAGAAAAGCTTATGTAGATGTTTGCTGTGTGAATTCTTGATGGCTTCAGGAAAGCTTCTGTAAAAAAAAAAATTCTTTGTTGAAAGTATTTTAAATTTGTAAAGGGAAATGATTCCTCAAGGAATAATTTGGGATATGAAACAAAATGTTTGTGCGTGATTTCATTTGAAAACCCCGTAGAAGATTATTTAATTTCCCTACTGTGATTTAATTTTACAATGTAAATGTGATTTAATTGAATTATTTTTTTTAAATCGCCGTCGTACGGACAAAATTAACAGATTGAAGTATTGTTATATATTTTTTTTAAAAAGGATTATTATTGTCAAATTCGCAGGGTTTAAATTCTTTTATAGAAAAGAAATTTCATTTTTATTTTATGTTGACTATATATGAAATATAAGGGCTTATTTATGGGGGTCGTGGGGGTTTTTCCCCACAGTCGCCGCCCCTAAGGGAGGCGACAGTGGGAGAAACTCCCACCGCCTCCGCCCATGTACAGGCCGACTCAGCTGTGGTCATTGCTTGCCGAAACCCTTACTACGGGCAGACTGCGAATAAATATTTCACTTCATTATTTTTTTTAATTTTAAATGCATTCAAATTTTATTTGGAATTTTAAAAGTTAATTTAAATGTGTAAAGTGTTTAATTCAGATTTTATTTAATGATTATAAATATATATATATATTTGTTGGAATTAAATATAATATTTTTATATTAATATTTATATATTTACATATGTATATATGTTTGTATATAGATATTTGTAAAGTTGTGAATTTATTAAATCAGAAAAATAATTTTTGTTTTTTTTTTTAAATTCATGAGAAATTTGAAATTGTGAAAGTATAGAAAATGATCATATGCAAATTTGTGAAAATTAGAAGAGTGAATTAAAAGAAAACAATTACATTCATTGTTCTCAAAATAGATCTTTTATTAAAATGATTTATAAATATGTTGTATTCAAACTCATACATATGGATTTAGTATATCCAAATGATAGACAAGAATTTGCTTTAAATTGTTTTAATTTTGTGATTGGGAAAATGGGGAGAGTCTCTAATGATCAAGTCTTCCAGACCAAATTATTCAATGGGGAAATTGTGACTGATAAGTTAAATTCTGGTGTTATCTAAGGTTGTGTACATGACTTTGCATGGTGGTATGATACCTGTGTTATAAACAATGAATGATGTTCGTTATAACATGTTTGGTTTTTTATATGGATTTGGTTGTATGTACACCGTATAAACCTTAGTCAGAGAACATATATTCCCATGTTATGTTTAGGGGGAGTGGCTATTTGTAAGGGCCGACACACAAAGTAGTGTCAGGGTAACTTACAAATAGTTAGTAAGTCAGTGAAAACTAAAGAACACAGTAGTTAGATTTAAAACACTTAACAAGATGCTTATGCCTCTCTTATGACTCTTGAGCTACTTCAGTCATGAGTATAAGATGAGAAGGCCTGGAATGGAAAATCGGTGTCTTGTTTCTTCAAGAGACAGTCGATTCCACAATAGTATGCAATAGGGGCCGGGTTTTGTAAGAGGTTACCAGGGTAGCCGAAGGATTGGGGGCCGGAACCTAGGAAGAAACACCAGGGTAACTTTTGCAACGTTGTGATGACACTCCACCTAGAATAACAGTTAACCTTGTATTTGTGAAACATTCAATTGTCTAAATCTGGAAGCAATGTAACCAATAGTTTGTTAAGTACTAGAGTCTAGGGTTAGTAGATTAGGTCTGGGTAACGTTATTACTATCTCCTAGCACGGGGGGTGGACCTACGAGTACCACATGGTTGGGTGGAACATGCACCTTAATCCGTTGGGTCCCTAGTTTGATCACAGCATCGAGATCTTCATGGATGGAGAGCTCACACTTGGAAACTTATGTGTATTTCAACATTGTATATTGTAAAATTTTGTATTTGAAACATCCCTCAAATGTTGTGAGGTGAACACTTGTAATTGCAATCATTATTGAACTACCTCATCAGATGGATGAGTATTGTATATAATATCAAATGCAATGTATTGAACAAATTTGTACCTTATGTTATCTTGAATGGAAAATTTCAATGTTATGCAATGGTTATATTTATGTTATAAATTAATATGTGCAATGTGAAATACTTAAGTCACTTATGGAAAACTCAAGTAGTGTAACGTCCCTTAGCCTAATGAATGTATGCAACTAATTAACTTAATAATTAAACTTTAAAAAAAAAAAATTATTACACCTGTATACACATTTGCAACATTCTTAGGTTATTAAGATGGGGCATTACACATAGCATGAATGGAATGTTTGAGAAGTCCTAGCAACTTCTAAACAAAGGAAGCAACCACGCCTTAGAATACAAGTGACAAGATGAGATGAAATTTTGAGCACCGCCACTGAAATTGTAGAGAGGAATGTTGAATGTGTAAAGAGGAATTAGGGAAAAATTGTGAAATGAAGGAGCCAAAGAAGATCCAACGGTGGAGATCAAAGGAGATGGATGCAGCCAAATCCTGTCCGTTGCTCGCCAGATCGCAGGATTTAAGTGTTCAATTTTTAATTTGTGCGAGATCAGTGAGAATGGAGCACGTGGCAAGTGTGGTCCCAATAGGAGTAAGCCCTCGTGACTTAATATTTTGAAGTTTCATTTGATTTTCTGAAAGAAAAACATTTAAAACTTTAAATAATGCCCTGTAAAAATAAATGAAAAGGTTTGAGAGAGTAAAATAATTGGCCTGATGCAAATATTTAATATGACTTGCATCTATTTCAAAGCAAAGCATTTAATATGCTCTGATAGCTTGATGTGATTGAATCCTAAGAAAGATATGGGTAAATCTCAACCCTACCTCGCTATCTCACGGGAATAAAATGCTCACAAGTTATTTCCTACGGGGTTGGCAATATGCCGCCATGTGGAACAGTGGGCCCGAGAAATATTGAATGCCCCAGGAACAATTAAACTTCCCTAGATAAAATATTAAAGGGGTCCTTTTAAAAAAATGAAAAGATAAAGATAAAATATTTCAATGGCGAAATATTTTACAAAGCATGGGCAATTTATCAAATGTAAAATGTGAGTGTGGGGCATGAGTGGGAGATTTCTCAGTGAGCCAAGTGTGATTTTAAAAGGTTGAGTATTAAAATATTAATGGCCCAATGAATTGTTTGAATCCTTTGAATGTTTTAAAAGGTAAAGCATTTAAATAGGTGAAAGTGAGTTGGATAAAATGTAACAGGTAAATGGTGCACGTGAAAGTGAAATTGCACAAGGGGAGTATTTTTAAAAGTGAATTGTTATTCACTGGGAGGACAAATATTTCAAGTGGCATGTGAGATAATGTGCATGAAATGTTTAATTTTCCCAGGTTATAAAGTGAATTTAATATTCACTTTGTGATTAAAAATCATACGTAGGAAAATATTTCATTGTTAAGTGAATGTTTTAAATAAAGCATTTAAAACATTATGTGTAGCATTATAAAAGGGCTTAACTGAGTTTTCACAGGAAACAAAGGTATTTTCTAGTTGAATAAATATGATGGATATTCTCACATGGCAAAATTTTATGTTGTTGGGCAACTTGGTGCAAATAGATTGAGAGGAAAAATTGGTTGTTGAAGAGAGAGGAGAGATGCTTTTGATTTTTTTGTTGATCAAGATGGCCTCTTCATATTGATTTTCTAGCTTCTTCCATTTTCTTTTATTCTCATTATCCTCTCATCTGTAAAAATTCTGGGTTCCAATTTTCCAATTTCTAAAAGCTCTGCAAGGCAGGTAGAAGCTCTAGGTAGAACTGTAAAGCTAGGAGAAATGTAATTGAGTCATTAAATCTGAAGTGTGTGTGTGTGTTATGAGTTGTGCTCTCATACTTATATTTTAGTTGATAATTGTCTCCATTTTTGAGATGTATTACTCTTTTGGATTCAATAATAAAGTTATCTGAGTCTTTTCATGCATTGAGTTACATTTGTTGTTGCCTTCTATTTTGTGAATGATGTAAATGCTTTAATGAATCACAAGTTGAACTTATTATTGCCTATTATTTAGAGAATAGTGTAATTGCTTCAACAAGTGTGACGTGAGTGTTGTGTTTCAAGTGGATTTATAAAGAATGATTATCAGATGAAACTTCAGTGGTCTTGTTCTCACAATGTGATAAATTTTGCAAAGATCTTTAGAGCATGTTCAACACTATAGGATGAATGCTTGTTATATGACTCCATATCCCATTTCTTGGCACTGATCCATTATTATGTTTCTACTACTTTCAGTTTGGTCCTAAATTCTTTAAATCTATAACCATTTCAATTCTATTTTGTCAGTTATGTGTTTTCCCAGTTCTCCAAGCTGGTTGATGAAATTCACTAAATGTCTTGCCAATGTTGAGTGAGATTTTATGTTTCTCAGCTTAATTCTATGAGAACATTATATGTTAAGCAATATCCTATTAATTGTGTGTTTGAATCTTTAGATGTTGCTAAAGGGTTACCCCCTTAGGTCCTATAGAACCTGAAGTGTAGGGGAAATGTGGTTTAATTCCATTTCTTGTCAGTTGGCCAAATCCCCCATTGAATCTAATCATTAGAAAGTGGCTAGTCTATAGGATTCACTAGTCTGGTTCGATTTGGAGAACCAACAAAATGACAACTCTGCTAGGGAGAAATTTGAATCTCCAAGTGTAGACTGCTTAGTTACAGAGTCATAATTGTTTTCCATTCTAAAATTGAGTTCAAATATTGAAGGATTTCAAGCCTAGATAAAGATTTGTTGCTGTGAACTTGAAGATTTCAAGATCTATGGTGCTTTGCTGGTGGATGGAACTCATAGATAGATTTATTTGTGAAAGAACTTTATATTGCTTGAAGTTCAGTCCTCTAAGAAGAGAGGTGGGGACTCTGTTAGTAGAACATGTTGAAGATTTGAAGAAAGTTCCAGATCTACACCATTTCCAGAACAATTTGCAGTAGTCACAAAATTTCCAAGTATTCTTCACATGTTTGAACATATTAGAATAAACTTTTCTTCCCTATTGAGTGATTAGCACTAATAGAGGGAAAGCATAGCAATATTTAGTTTTAATACTTATAAATTGTAATTTGCAGCTTATGTATTATCCTGAAAGTATGTTTGTTCTTGAAATTTTCCCACTAAGTAGATCTTAGCCTTAGATGCATTTGAATTATACAATGTAATAGTCTAAGATCATGATAAAAGATAGAAATAGGGCAATGAATGATCAGTTCTAGAGTTGATATGTGAAATTTGAAAGAGGCATGTCAAAATGCTTCAATATATGCATCCTAGTATGGTTTCGAATGGAACTATGGTTTGCGATCAGTCCCAACCAGATTGTAAAAGAAGTTTCAACACTGGAAGGCATAGAGCCATTAATTTCAATGGCATTAGTGGTTACCCAAATGACATTCCAACTAAAGTCATAAATAAATTGTCAATATTCATTGGTGATAGGTCTGAATCAGCAAATAAACATCTCCAAGAGTTCAGTAATGTGATGGATGATTATGAGATTGATCATGAGGATGTGATCATGAGACTATTTGTTCAATCCTTGAGAGGAGATGAAAGAGAGTGGTTCTCTTATTTACCAGCATCTTCCATTCATTCATGGGAAGAGTTCAAGTCAATGTTCATGGAGAAATTTGGAGAAAGCATTGACCTTGCTTTCATAAGGAGAAAGTTCATGAATATGGAGAAAGGAAAAGATGAGTTAGTCCCATCTTTTAATCTCATATTTTCAAAGATAACAAGAGATATTTCTGAGAACATAAGGCCAAATGATGTTGAATGCTTGGTCATGTACTTAGGATCATTTGAAAAAAAAATGAGTTATTTGTTGAGGGATAAGGAACCTACAACCATGCACTAAGCATATCAAATGGCTGTGGATATTGAGCATAATTTGAGATATTCAATGATGAAAGGGCATAAGGTTGTGAATGTTGATCATCCTAACACACCTCATGCTGATAGATGTCATGGATCAGATAATGGAAGTGCTTGTCAAGATGTTAATACTGCTGCTTTGATTTCTCCATCATCACAATTTATAGATCATAGTGAGCTCCAAGTTGAATGCCATCCAAACTTGAGCAATGTTGATCAAAATTCTCTTGTTCAAGGATTGTTTAAAATGAAGAGACTCAAAGGGGAATCATTACATGATTTATTTTCAAGGTTTTTGAATGCTTTGTTGAAAGTCCCCATAAATTTTAGACTTAAGGATTCAGTGTGCATTGATTTGTTTTGTAAAATTTGTGAGTCTGGGTTGATAACTTTTCCAAAGAGGTTGAAGCCTCACAACTTGAATTTGGTTGAGTACTTTTCCAAATTTGTGAGTCTGGGATGAGTACTTTGCCAAAGAGGTTCTATTTTATGAGAGATGTTGGTATAGGAGAAGTTGTTTTGGTAATTACCAAACCGAATGTTGATCTGATCAAAGAATTAATGAGAAAATTTGGAGATTTGGATGCACAAGGAGATGCCCTTGTTCCATTGTTTGGAAAATTCCAAAGAAGAATGAACAAAAGAAGGGGAATTCTGAGAGAACTAGTCATAAAATATAAGAATGATATAAAAAATTTGGTATCCACTTATAGTTGCATTATCAAGGCAGATGAACCAATAAATACATGGATTCCTAAGTTGGGGTATGATATTGAAAAGGATTATTCTTCTAGTTGTATATAAAATCTCATCAACAACCCTTGAGATACTAGCACACCTAGATTTGGAACTTACACTAAAGTAGCTGAAGAAATTCTTGAAAAATATGAGTTGATCTCTAGTAAATCTATGATTGCCTCTAGAGAAAAGATAAAAGTTACAGAGGTTCATCCATTAATTATCAATACTAAGCCAAATCCAAGGATAATCAAGCATCTAGTAAGGAAAAAGGCACATGTTTAGATAGTTCCTAGTGCAGTCACTAGTTCTTCATAGTTCACTAGCACAAATTCATTGACTGATAAATTCAGAGAACTAAAGATTCAAGCAATATGTTAATTGGTCACTTGGGTCAAAGAAAAAGGATTGTTGTAAATTGTTTAGACAGTTGCAATTCTACCCATAGCATTGCACTTAATAGACTTAAGAGGTTCAAGAGTGTGAGAAAGAGGCCAAAAGTCTACTCTCATTTTGCTAGACATGACCTGATGTAATTTAGAGATACAAGGATGTTAAGGACACAGTTGAGACACAAATAAAGTATGCATCCAACACCTTTAATCCAACTTTATATTTGGATGATCTAACTTGGTATGGTTTAATAAAGTTACACAAAGAATATATTGCATTACATAAGGAGAAAGGAGAAATGGTTGAACAATATGGAAAGCTCATAGATCTAATAAAGAATAAGTGTAATTATGCTAAAGGCGTATCATATTTGGAAATAGCCAACCCAATTTTCACTATCAATGGTTAACAGGTAACTGCAATACAGTTAAACGAATATCAGTCGTTCATCATTTTTCACGATTTTTCTGCCGCTTTTTCTGTGATTTCGCCGGTGCTCTCCAAAAAAATTAATTTTTTTTTCATTGCTGTGCAGGCAGTACCTACGCACTATGCATGTACTATGCAGCCATTCATAAATTTCCCAAAATTTTTGGTTGTTTTCACCGTCTTTTACTACTTTCCTCGCCCTTATTGGTTTTCGCTCCTTCAAACTCTTCTCGTACGCATGGACACAGATTTATTAAAAAAATTGACTTGGAGGGAATTACAATTTTTGACCATTTAGAAAAGTACTTTTTGCGGGAGAGATATTAGAGATATTTATTTTTACCACTAGCATTCCTTTTCACACTACACGAGAGTGCATTTTTTTATTCATGCCGCTGGATAGTTTTCTTAGCCAACAAAAATCATTGTCTTCATTGCTTGGAAATTCATGTCAACACTTGAAGATCTTCTAAGAAAAGAAAAAATTGTAAACCCTTAAAAGAAAACCCTTAGAGGATTGGAATTAGCTAATCGGTAAGTTAATTAAATCATGTTTTCTTATTTCTATATTTTTCTTAATATTATATACTAATTTAAGATTATTAATATAATATTAAGAATAATATATTAATAATAATATAATAATCATAATAGTTTAATAATACAATAATTTAAAACTATTATTAATAATATAACATTAAGGATAATTATATTCTATTAAATATAACATTCAAAAACTATATTAATATATATAATAGTGAGAATAATTTAATATTAAGAATAATATGATATTATAATAATTATAATAATATAATAATAATATCAAAATTATTTATATATATATATAATATTTTAATAATATTTATAAAAAAGTCGAGAAATATCTTTCTAGAGGCCTATTTTTAATCAATTTGTCACATCAAAGTGCATAGGCACCTCAAGATGGATATCTAAAATTATAAAGACCATCTTGTGCTTTCATTGTAGAAAAGATAATAAATAATATAATAATTTAAATATTAATAATATATAAACAAAAATAACAATATAATAGTAAATATATAACAAAAAATACTAATATAATATTATTATATAATAAATATACAGAAAAATAATATAATTTGTGGCCTCTCATGATGAACTTGTGAGGTTAAATATCCCCACTTATACCGATATAGTATAAATATAATATAATTTAAGAGAACTATATATTACACTATACTTTAATATTTACATTATATAATATGATTTAAATATATTCAATAAATTTTAATATAATCTAATCTAATATCTGACTCAATTATTAATAATATAATAATCATAATGTAACATAATGAAACTTTATATATTAATTATTTAAAAATATAACAATAAATACATTAAAAATAATAATAATAATACTAATAATATTAATAATAATTGCACAAATGCATGAAAAAAATATAATTTTTTTTCTTAATTGACCTTCCACGCCTCTTCGGCATACCCATTGCACACCAAGGTGTGATTGCTACTCATATCTACTATGCTCTTTCTTTGGCTAACCATATTCTAAACTTGAATGTTACTCAAAGGACTCTAGTTGAAGGAAAGGACATCCTACTTGATCTTAATTATCTATGCAGAGCCTTGTTAGAAGTGAAGAAGCTCTGGGATGAATGGAAATCCTCTCAAGGATAGACACTCTTAGCAAAATTCAAGGGACAACCTCCTCTGATTGATTACTCAAAGTTACTATTTTTGGATGTACTACTTAGGGGGAGTATTCAGGTATGTAATAGAAATTTTTAAAGAATTAAATATCCTTTTATACTTTTCCATTAGTGTCAAAGGGGGAGAGAAGGTGCCATGTGAAAAGAGAAGTTTTTGGGGAGAGAAATGAAAATTTGAGAAGATTCTTTTATGGTTCTCACATCATGTGTTTCCATGAATGAAAAAGAGAGAGATTGTTGGAAATTGGAAGGTTGTCATTGATGTCAACAATGGAAATTGGAAGATTGTCATTGATGTAAATTATTTGTATAGTTCAATAGTTGCTTCGGTAATGGAATTTGATCTGGTATTTTGGTCTGGATTATCTTATTTTGTAAGATCTAATTAGAAGTTGATACTATCTTCCATCTTGACATTGTTTGCATCCATTGACAAGATTTTAGTTGACTTGGCTATATAGTTGGAAAGATACAATTACCAGTAATTTGGAAACTATTGTTATGTTGATTCAGTACGTTGGTTTTTGGTTTAGATTTCACCTCAAAGAATGATATCTCTATAGGACTTTGTACATATATTTGTGACTATAAGTTTCATCTTACTTAAAAAAAATTAGATGATATGTGAACACATTCATAACATATGGGTAACATTGTTCTAGTCTGAGAACTATAGTAAGTTTTTGTATAGTGCATTCATGTGGGAGATTTTGCATTCTTTCATGATTAATTATTTTTCCTTGTGAAGTTGAAGATAAGCTATTCAATGTCATCTAAAAGAGAATTCGATGTGTTAACAAATTTTTGTCTTACAAATTTGATGCATTGCATATACATTTGAATTCTTGATGTTTTAGGTCTAGCTCAAGTCGACCCAATTGTGATTTGGTGTTAAGAAGATTAAATATGTGTTGCAAATGCTATATGGATCTATCTTAGGTCCATGTCGACTAATACCATAAGTTAGATGCTTGTGTTGGGCACAAAGGTGAATATCATTTTGAGGATAATTTTGAAAGACTTGGTTTTGATGTGAGATGGTGTTTCTCTAATTGGGCTGACCTAATTAGTGAAAGTGAATGTATACGGTATATATGTAAGAAATTTTTGTGGAGAAGTGTGTGTGGATAATGTGGAATAAGTGAAGGGATGAAAGTCAGAAAGTGCGAATGTGTGAAGTTTATATGTGAGTAGACAACATACTTACAAGGAAGTCTTTAATACATATTGTGCTTCACTAGAATTGAAATCTAACACAAGGAAGGTGCATTCTATCTCAGTTCATCTTTTGGTAGTGAGACATACTTTTTTTTGCAAATTATTTTAGGTTTTGAGCCTTCAAGGAAAATGAGGCTTGGGAGTGGCCCTTGCAATATTATATATACAAATATATTACATTGTGAGTTAATCCTCACCATGGTTTTTCCCATTTTGGGTTTTCCACATAAAAATATTGGTGTTCATTTGTATTGTCATCTTGTGTTGATTCTATGCTTTTACTAATTGTTACAATTAAAATTATGTTATTACTTCGATGGATATTATGTAAATGGTTTGATGGAATACTAATTCACCACCGCCTTTCAGTATTTCAAGTGTTCATCAAACTAAGCATTGGACATATCAAAGTTGCATAAAAGACAACAAAGAGATTATATTGCAAGATCATCAAGATCATTAGGAAAAGTATTCCACTATGCATACTATTATGATATGCCACTACTACATTGGGAATATGCAATATGATACTTCACTCTCCACTATGCACAATATCATGATACTCTACACTCCACTATGTATATGTAAGATGAGATTGCACTAAGCACTCAATATGAAAAGGACTTCTCTATATGGGTGTGTGCAAGATAATGATGGGCCAAAAAGTGGCAATATGATGGGTATGTGGCTGATGACCTTTTTTTTACCCAAAATTAATGAAATGAAAAGGGTTTTTAAAGGATATTCTCAACTTTCCATCAATATAAATTATTCTTCACTTTGAATTTAATAAGTAATTATTATTTATTTTCTATTCAAATTATGACTAACGTCCTGATTGATAGACTGATCGAAAAACATCTATAGATTTCAAACGGTATCACATTTTTTGAATCCAAAAAATGTGTCACATTCTATGCTTCACATACTATAGGATTAAAAAAAAAAAAATTGAATTTCATGAAGTTTTGACCAAGTTAAGGTGGTTAGACATACGAGTTTTTATATTTTTAAAAGTTGTAATAAAAAATTCATAAATAATTATTTACTTGGAAAAAAATTATAAAAAAATATGCATCACATCACGACATGAGTCCTCTACTTAAATATAAAATATTATAAAAAAATATTATCATTTTATTATGGTTAGGGTGGTCAGACAGACACCTACTTATTTTTTCCCTGAAATTTAAGTACTACTGCATTGAAATTTCAAATTTTCAATAAATAGATTTTGTTTTTTTTTAAACAAACCTAGTATTTTAGAAACTAGATTCAATTTTCTATAGATTCTATTCTTACATATTTTTAAAATAATATGGATAACTTATTCAAATTTTTACATCAAGTTGCCTAACTCTGATTTTTCTAGCTTTTTTTGCCACTTAAGGGCTTATTTTTTCCATGATGATCCTGCACATACCCATATGTAAGAAGAATCAACAAACTGTTCATTACAAAACATTGAGGAAATGGAAACACATTAACAATTTGTATACCTAATCCTTTAAACATTACCAAGACAAGAGTGCAATGTAATCAAAATAAACAAACCATTTCCTATCAAGACTATTGTTGTAGCACTGGAAAATAGTGTATGAAGTATATAAATGGATTAGGAACTATCTAAATTGTAGTATTGCAATAATATACCAGTGTATGAAACCATTTACATAGACCATTTATAGTATTAGAAAAGTCATGTACTATCCTTGTAATCACTGCCACCATGATACCATTCCATAGAAAAATAGAGAGACTATTATTAGAGCCTTGTAACATGAAACTCACAAAGTAACAAATCATTGTTATTAGACTAGCAACCTTTGCTAGCAAAAAACTAGGGTAATCTTGTATGCTCACTATAATAGAACCATTATGGATAATAAGAATACAAGAGAGTTATTGTCACTCAATAAAAGCATTTCATAGAGAAATTGTTGTAGTTCTTACCTACCATATCTCTATCCAAACATAGTCAACAGTGACTAAAAGCACTATCAAATTGTGATTAAAAGCATTATTCTTTGTGAGTGTATTTGGACTTTGTCACACTTGTAATGACTATCTCTTGCATTGTGACTATCTTAGCATCATTTTGTTGTCTATTGATACTATCAAACCTATAATTTTGAATCCTCTGTAAACTTTCACCTTGCATTCACATTTTAAATGACTCATGCCAAGACTACTATCACTATATATACAAGAAGATCTTTCAAATAGTGACTATCATTGTGCATAAATACCACTGCTAACCAGTATTAACAACAATGCATGATATTGGGCATGAAATTTGAGAGGAGTAAAAGAAATATAAGCATCATTTCATTATCAAAGATTCATTAGACATTGTCATTGCCTCTGTCCAATCATCATATCATTTTCCACTAACATTATCACTATATCCACTGGGCGGGTGCATGAAGTTGGGTTACAATTTTGTGGCCAATTCCAAAAAAAAATTGAAAATGGCATAACTTGAGCACCTTATAATGCACTTGTGTTATGTCATTTTAAAAGAAAAAAAAAAGTGAAATTGATTCATTTTATGTTGTCTATTTTTTCGCTCTGCCCATGGCCAAAAACTCTCTTTTTTGCGCTTGTGTTATAGGAAGAGGAATTCTCCAAAATTCATCAACAACAATTGCTTTTTCTTTGCAAAGTTGACACCACGATGATGAAGAGGTGTGGGAGGTAAGTATTGTTTGCTATTTGTTTTTAATTTATTAGTTTCAAGTTTATTTTGTTTGTTTTAGGTTAGATTTGATTGTTTTTTTTTTAATTTGTAGGAGATGCAAGTGATCCTGCAAATCCTCAAAATCCTCAACAAGAAGAATAGGCAAATCCTCAACAACAAAATCAACCTCCCCCACCAATCACTCAACACCCTCTTGGCACTCAACAAAATTTGAGGAGTGAAATTAAGAACAACAAAAAACAAATTGAGGATTTTATCAGTAGATTGAGTGATCCAAATGCTTCAACCACAGAAAGAATGACCCTAGAAAATTCAATGAAAGAGATGTTAAAAAATGTAGATTCAATAACCCAACAAATAACTAGATGGCAAGATAGGAGGCAAGAAGCTAGGGCATATTATACAGATAAACTATCATATAAACAAGTAAAAGATTTAAAAATTACTAAAGGTGATTTGTGCTCTTTATTCACTAACCCTAGAACAAATCAAAATATTAGCCTCAATGCGAAGAGGTTTCCTATTTATTGGTGCCACCACCAAGAGATTAGGAACCATTTTTATGATAGGTGGTACTTGGTCTTTGATTACCCACTATGTAACAATTGTGAAGTCTCCTAATATTTTCTTAGGAAACTATATAGTGAGTTCGTATTGAACCAAATCCCAAATTATTTTGATATGAGGGAGTTCCAAGGGAGAGGTGGGGAGTCAGCTCAGGATAGGCCTGGTGCATAGCCAGATCCTGCACGGCAAGGGAGACAACCTCTCGCTAGGCCGCCTAATGAGCACATTGTTATGCCTACCATTGAGAAGGAGAGTGTTGATGTAGAGACATTGTAGGTGATCAACACTTTGACTCAGAGTGTCATCCATCATACTAGCCCTATTGTACAATGCCATCTAGGGGAGCCTTCGGGTGGTGGCCTTCGAACTGATGTGTGTCAATCTTGCAGGGTGACTTGTTCATATGACCCCACCGACACTCAGGAGGCTGCTACGTAGGATCTGTATGCATCTATGGAGATGGAGAGGACAACTGACATTTTGCATCATGCATATGGAATTGATAGTCAGGTAGGAGTTAGCATGTTCATTGAATTTAATTTATTAAATTTTGATTCTGAAATGCAAGATTAACTAATTTAGTTTTATTATTTTAATAAAATTGCAAGGTCACAATGTTGAGGTAGGATACACCAGTCCTCCACCTACTTATTTCTGCATTACACCTATCAGTGGGGTATGTAACTAGTAAACAATTATAAATTTATTGCATGTTAATAGCATTGTTTTATGAATGGTATTTTAATATGTGATTTTGGATGTTGAACAAGCTAATATTGGAGGTTTCAAGCAAACACCTCCTAGTGCCAGTGGATTTACTCAAATGTACACAGAGGTAATAGAATAAAGAGAACTTAACTAATGAATTCTACTTAATAGATTTGTGTAGTTTATATTCATATTGCTGGTTACATTGCATTACACATCATTCAAACTCAAAGAATTACTTCAAATTCCATAACTAATAACTAGATGTTGATAGATGACAAAATTTCAACTATATAATATAGTTGTTTAGAAATTCAATATAAGTAGTATGATGAAATTACTTCACATGGAGGCATGTGCTTGCAAAGGTGCACCAGCACGACAAACTATAGATGCTTGGAAAAAATCTATGAAACCATAATAGTAAGTAATAGCATAGACAAGGAAGTTAGTGATGCAGAGCATCATATCAAAACACTCAATCATCAGGGTACATCTGATGCAGAGCATCCAATAAACACCATAAACATCATTTCTTCAAGGGATTTCAATCCCAAATAGAATCAGGAGAAGATCAAATATAATTTCATCAGAAATCTAATTTTCATTCAACCAAAATTCACTCAAGTTCTCTTATCCATTCCATAGGCCATCATTCATCATTCCACTAATCGGTATTCCAATTTACTCATTCAAAGAAAAAACCATATTAGAAAACTTTGACTTAATCAATTAGATTCACATCATTCTCAACCACCATAAAACAACATAAACCTAATTATTGACACTTGAAAAATTCATCCTTTCATTTATTCACCAAGGAAATAAATCAACTAAACCATACCTCACTATTATCAGTCCATTATCAAGCACTGTACTCACCATATTTTGACTACAGTAATCTATTTACAGGTTACAAACTCCTACTACAACAAAATCTTGATTATTATCTTGTGGTTAATCACCAATTTTCTCAAAAGGATTCATAATAATCACCCATCCAACAATCAAAGTCACCAAAACTATCTTATACACCTTAACCAAATTTAGTAACATCAATCATATCATTAGTTTGATAGTAACCAAGCACTCAATATCATCCTTTCCACTGTTTAAACAAACATCTTTGTTTTGATCAGGCAATATCATATTCCTCTAGTAGGTTTGTCAACCATTGAATTGGTTAGTTACATTCCTATCTCAAAGCTTATTAAAAAACTCAATGCACATTTAGAAACACTTTCCAACACATCACAATATATCAAAGTTCTTAGACATTTGACATAAAGAAAATCATCATATTTCAGACTGTCCTCTGAAGAAAGGCTAGTAGATTAGGCATGTTTTACGAAGGAGACCCCTTCAAAACCATTCCAAATCACTCAAAATCTCAAAATAGTCTTCAATAATGTCTTATAACTCAATATTTCACCATTTATAGGGATTGAAAACCATGAAAATGTTCTGATCCAATAAACCCTCATTTATAGGGTGTAAAAGCACAAATCAAGGAGGGTTTTGTGAAAAATACTCTTGCAAACCTCTATTTCTTTGGCCACCACCTGGAACATGAATTTTTATGTCTTCCAAGACCTTCTACATCATTTCCAATCCTCTACAAGCTTTATTTATTCATGACCCATGACTGTAGCATCACTTTGTGTAGGAAAATCCTCTGTTTTCCAGTGTAGCAATAACTCCACCATGGTATTCTTGCTTTTCCCTGCACTTACAATTATCAAAAAATGAAAAACATTCTAACATTAACCTAATCCACAAATTTACTTGACCTACATTGGTGGAGTAGTGAAGAAAAAACCCTATTGGACTCTCAAACTTGCTTCTAAAAGGACTCTGTTGGGCACTGAAAACTGCCTTTTATTATTTTGTTTCCTAAAACTAACCTTCCAACTCTTGAAATTGGAAACTAACTCCTCTTTACATGTATTCAAACTATGATTTAACTTTGGGTGTTCCTAAATTACCAACACAAGAAAACAAAACAATGGAGTAATGCTGCAAACTTAGAAACAATGAATTTTTATTTCAAAATCTGATTACAAGAACACAAACTTCTACTTTTTCTTTCCTTTACATGCCTTTTAAAGATATTTAATTTTCCATAACTATCTTTCCATTAGTTGAAATTACCATTTTTAACCCTTAATATGTCTAATTTCCTTGTTTTTGTCAATTTAACAACTTTTAACAATATTACATTATTACATTGTTTGCATCTTCCCACTTTGACCACCTAGAACTTACCCATAACCTTAAATACATTCAAATAAGACCTCATATGACCTTGAACATGCACTTTACATCATTTTTCCATGACCTTTTGTGATTGACTCAATACAAATTTGAACACTTATCCCTTTTGCAAAATTGAAAAGTATTTGATGACCTAGGTGTTCCTACACCAACATCTAACCCAATTGAATCAGGAGAAGATCAAATTGAATAAGCAACTAAAATTTCTTTCTTTTTTCATCAAAAATCACATTGTTTCATTTTCAAACCACAAGGAAACAACATGCGAACTCATTTCAATACTTCTTCTTATCATCCTCAAGCTCCAAACATCTTATTTATCAACAAAAATGACTAATCTATGCATAAGAAACCTAATTAGAGTCACTAAACAATCCACTCTTTCATCATTCACCAAGGCACCCTTCCACTCAATTTTGTTTACCTAGAAAAAATAACCAAAAAAAAATCTTTCATGTTACAACCTATATCCATCAGATCCTAACACACCTTTGTCATCATCAATTTATTTGAATTCAAAGAAAAAACCTGATAAAGAGCTCTGAATCTTTCAATTCCTTAAACAACTCACCAAATTTGCACTTTTACCAACTAGTTCCTCAAGACCAAGATACTACAATCAACCATTTACACCTCAATAATTTAATCTAACTTCCAATACATTACTCACATCATGTTTTTGACTGAAACAAACTTGGTTCATATCCACATAATACTAATTTATCAAATTCATAAGTTCTTATGTAGTCAAATTACCATTTCCACCTAGGGACATATTACTACAACATATCAAATCATCATGTTCTGCCTCAAGGCCTTCACCAAACCATTCACACACCTTTGATATCTTCACATTGATGGTTATATTCCAAAATAAACATTTAAATCTATGTATTTACAAAATTACACACTTTTACAGTCTTACCACCATTTTGCTTGTAGGTCACATATCCCTTAATCGGGTGATTCCTTTCCATTCACTTTGTATATCCACATTCCCAGTTTACATTCAGGAGTTTTTTTAGCACATCATAATATATCAAAAGTTCTTAGTAGCTTTTCATAAAGAAATTACCAGATTCTTCAATTGTTTGCTAGAAAGGGCTACTAATTTAGGCCTAAATTACAAATAAAGTGCTCATATTTTATCACCAAAATACCAAAGGACTGAAAAAAATCATTCATCATGTCACAAAACTAAAGAATCAAACATTTTTAGCGACAAAAAGACTCGATAAATCACTGTTCAAAAAAACCCCTATTCTATGCACAAATCAAGCCCTACTGTAGACACGTAAAATGTACCAATTGACATTGTGCATCTGATCCTGACTACTAACATCATTTCATCCTCAATCATCCTTCGATCTTACCACTTAATCAAATACTTTTATTTGATTAAATTCATCAATATTCCTCTCTTAATTAAATAAATCAATTATCTAATTAATTCACCTTCTCTCTCAATATTTAAATCAACCTGTCTGATCTAACTATCCCCATTTAATTAAATAGTCAATTTTATTTAATTAAATATCTAAATTCTATCTATTAAATTAAATAAATTAAAACCTTATTTAATTTAATCTAACATCATCTATGTTAATTAAATAAATCATGAATCTTTATTTAATTAATCTCTTATCACATTCCTCTCATATTTGATTTAAATAAATCCACAAATTTAAGTCAAATAGGTCACATCACTTAATCTCTTCATTAAATTAATTAACTTGGATTAAATTAATCTCATATCATGTCCCATCCTCTAGCTTTTCCCACTTGCACATGAAAATAGATTTAATTGATTTATTAAATCTCTATTTTCTTCAACAAAGCATCTTTTGAGGAATATTCCCCAAATTTGAATTCAAATTCCAAGTGGGATAAGTCCTTCCAACAAGGATTTAACTCCATCTTACATGTCCTTTTCCTTGAGCCAAGTGGCATTCAATGCATTCTTTCTTCCCTCTTGCATGTCATTTCAACAAATTCAAAATTCAAAATATGCATTTATTGGCACAATCATCAAAACTTGCACATCCTCCATCCACTCACAAGTTGACAAGTGGCACTTTTTCATTGGCTAATTCTTAGTCCCGCATTGCTCTATTTTGAACATTCATCCATCTTAGCATTGTATAAATAAGAGGCTAATCCCCTCATATCATCATCCACAATTTGAGTAAACCTACTATGCTCAAATCATTAGCAAATTTCATCCATTATCATTGAATCTTAGCTAGGTTATGCAGATTTTTCCATTGGAGCACTCATCAAGCATCAACAAAGTGGATCAATTATCATCACACATCAATCTTGCATCATAGGAATTGGGAAAGGGCCAATTTTCACATCAAATTGGCACCAATTCCCCCATGGGATCATGAGTTTGCTAGTTTAATTAGGATTCAATCTCTTTTATTGTTATCTCATTGTATTCTTCATTTATTTTCCTAATTTGAAATTTGTAAATGGATTCCATGGGGAATCCTTGTTCTTTCTTTCATTTCACCATCTAATGTGTTTGTTTATGTTGTTTAACAGGTATTAGGATTGGGGTTTGATGCCTACAAAGGAGGGTTTATTGCATAAGGTATTTACAAACCTTAAATACTCCTGCCACCACCACAAACACCATGGAAATAGCCTTCATAAGCTTTAGAAACTCACCACCCACCTTCATGCATGCTTTTGCATTGAACACCACCCTGAAACCATGCTTTCCATGAAGGAAAATTTGTATTTCCTATATGATTCAATAACCAATTAGAGATTTATTGATTTCCCTATTCTTGTACACTCACAAATTGCTTAAAACATTCTAAAAACCTTCTATACATGTCATCCCACCAATATCCTAAATCTACATTGGTGAGATGGTGAATTCGAGCCTTAAATGACCCTCAAAACCCTTGACTGGTTAATCTGACAAACCACAAAAACCTTGGCTTTTAAATTTGATGGTAACTCTTCAAAACATCACTAGATGATTGTTAACACCCTGCATAAAGTGAACAAACAAATATATAGCCCATGGAAGAACTAAATTCAAGAATGAAACATAGTGAAAATAGGAACAAGGAACTTTATTTATTGAAAATGATTCAAGAATACAAAATTTGTTCTTCTGCCCACCTTTTGCATGCTTTAATATATATTTCCAATCAGATAACTATCTTTTGAATCTCCCTCATCAAGTGAAACTACCCAAATGCCTTGTGACTTTTAATATTCCATGATTCTTTTCCTTTTTACAATTTTTCCCATCTTTAGCAACATTTGCAAATCTTTTTTTTTTTGTGACCACCTAAGGACCTGAAATACAATGAAGTAGGTCTTTATATGACCTTTACATGAATTTACAAATGGTCATTCAATCTAGATAAAAAATTTCCTATGAGAGGCAACTAGTAACCTAGGTGCTCTAGCACCAGTTAGTAGTTTGAAAAAATTCCTTGAAGAAATGTGGTCTCATGATGATGGAATTCCATTCCATCACCATATGAGACCACATTTCTTCAAGGAATTTCTTAAAAATTCTCACCATGTTTCCTATGATACCACATTTTTCATACATGTTCACCAAAGCATTTTATCAAACTAATCACTTCCTTGCAGTTGCTAGTATGGCTAAAAGCCTAAAATAGACCTGCTTTCCAACAAACTATATGGATGCTTGGAAAAGTATCTATCAAAGCATAATAGTAAGCAATAATACCATAGAGAAGGTAATGAACTTTTTGAAAAAATGCCTGGAAGAAATGCGGTCTTATGGTGATGGAATGCCATGCTGTGCATTTGTTTGTAATGGCATGCCATCAACACAAGACCCCATTTCTTTTGAGGCATTTTTTCAAATAGTTCACTGCCTTCTCTATGCCACTATAGTTATCATACATGTCTACGAAAGCATTTAATCAAATGGTTCGGCGGCTTGCTACTATGGGTAAAAGCCTAAAAACACATCCTTTCAAACAAGATATGGATAGGGAAAATAGTAAGCATGATAATAAAAAATATATAGTTTAATACTTGTACTCAAAATTTTGTTCATTAGATCTCATACATTATAAGTCATGTGACGTGGATCGCTATTGTAACTTTTTTGTGATTGAATAATTTGTTGTTTTATTTTTATATGTTGGTTGTGGAAACACCTCCAAATGTTATGAGGGTAATGGATATCGGTGTTTCATCTACTATACAATCCTTGATGGCTCTGATAGGGAAGGTATGAGGAAAATTACTAAATTTCAATTTACATTCGTTGTTATAGATGTTAGTTCTACTGAAAAATAAAACCATTATTGATTCATAGTTTAATTACTATTTGGATGGTTTATACAGGGCTTGAGGATGCCTTAACATCGGTGTGCAAATATTTCCATCATGGAGAGTGATTGTGAGATGGCCATAAGTGATTATTTTGTTAAATATATCATTTTTTATAATGTAATTTCTATATATTAATGTATTTACTTCTTATTGTAACAGTTAAAACTTCACCAGGAGCTAAACTCTAGGAGGAGCAATAGGAGCACTCCTTGAGCACAGTAGAAATGAGTGATGGACTTGTCGCCATCGGATTGCCAAACAAAGGGAAAGAATTTATTTCCAGAGCATGGAGAAATGAATTATGACTCCACAGCCCTTTGTTGTATGCCTAGACATGGAAATTTTGTACATATTTTGTATTGGATATATTTGACATTGTATGCCTATATGGAATTCTCGTAAGCCTATATGGCTATTTTGTAATTATATTTTATACTTATATCGACATATATTGATGTATGTGTACATGGCTATTTGGTTAATACAAATATTTTTTATCGATATTTGGTGTCCATATTTGAATTGAGAATTTATGACACATCTGTAGAGAAACAGAGGAATACTACAAACTAAAAAGCATTACCTATTTTTTCTCACTAACTTGATGTACTCTCAAACATCTCTCTTCTCTCATGCGAAGAGTTAGAACTGCTTGGCCATGCCTTTGCATCATTTAGGAAGTTTTGCTCTTTTTGAGAATGTCAAAAGCATGGCTGCATACAGATTAGGAAAAAGACTTTTCCTTTTAGATTAGCAATGCATGGAATTTTTAAAAGTATCCTTGATATTACAAAAACATACGTGTTTATACCATAGCAGCAAAAATATTTTGGGGAAAAAATCGGCAAACCAAAAGTACAAGATTTTTTGAAAAAATCAGGAAAAAGTCTAGAAAAAATGGGAAAAAAATCAAATTTAAAAAAAAAGGTAAAAAAATGTAGAACAAGAGATTAAAACTTGTTTTAAAAAATTTAAAGGCATTTCCATAGCATAGAGATATAGAGAGCAAATAAAATAAAGAGTTTAACTAATAAATTGTAAAAAATATATTTTTGTAGTTTATATTCATATCATTGATTACATTGCATTGCACATCTTTCAAACTTAAAGCATTGCTATGCATTGCATAACTAATAACTAGATGCTGATAGATGACAAAATTTCAATTACAATATAGCTTTTACAAAGTCAACCTAAGTAGTTAAGCAATTACTTCACATTGCATAACTAATAACTAGGAGTAGATGCCAATTGCATTTGCTTGTCATGGCATTCTATGAGACCACATTTCTTTGAGGAATTTTTTCAAATAGTTCACTGCCTTGTTTCTATGGCTAAAATCCTAAAACAAGTGCTTTCGAACAAGCTATGGATGCTTGGAAAAAATCTATCAAAAGAATAATAGTAAGCAATATCATAGACAGGGTAGTGAACTCTTTGAAAAAATGCCTCTCTTTGAAAAAATGCCTCAAAGAAATGAGGTCTCATCGTGATGGAATTCCATGACAATCAAATGTTCCATGACAATCAAAAGCATTTGATTGTCATGGAATTCCATCACGATGAGACCTCATTTCTTTGAGGCATTTTTTCAAAGAACTTCACTGCCTTGTCTATGCTAACACATTTTCATACATATCTATCAAAGCATTTTATCAAACGCTTCATTTCCTTGTTGCTATGGCTAAAAGCCTAAAAGGTGCTTTAACAAGCTATGGATGCTTGGAAAATATATCATAACATGATAGTAAGAAAAGATAGATAAGGAAATGAACTATTTGAAAATTCCTCAAAGAATGTCTCATGGTGATAGAATGCCATGACAAGCAAATTGTTATGGATTGTCATGGCATTCCATCACCATGAGACCACATTTCTTTGAAGCATTTTTCAAACAGTTCACTTCCTTGTCTATGCTACCACATTTTTCATACATGTTTACCAAAGAATTTTATCAAATAGTTCACCTCCTTGCTACTATGGCTAAAAGCCTAAAATAGGTGCTCCAAACAAGCTATGGATGCTTGGAAAAATCTATCAAAGCATAATAATAAGCATTAGCATAGACAAGTTGACTGTTTGAAAAAAGCCCCTCAAAGAAATGTGGTCTCAATGGTGATGGAATGCCATGACAATCCATAGCACTTTCTTTGTCATGGCATTCAACATGCCATTCCATCACCATGAAACCACATTTCTTTGAGGCATTTTTTCAAACAATTCATTGCCTTGTCTATGCTACCACATTTTCATACATGTCTACCAAAGCATTTTATCAAACACCACCTTCTGCTATGGTTGAAAGCCTAAAAAATGACTTTCAACAAGCTATGGATGCTTGGAAAAAAATCTATCAAAGCATAATAGTAAGCAACAAGCTATGGTCTCATGGTTTTTTTTCACGCAAAAATCAGCATGATTTTATTCACAGTTTTTTGCAGGTTATAAACACATTTTTTTGGCAATTTTGTTGTTTTAAATGACATTCAAGTTTATGGTGGTTTTGTTGTTTATATGATGATATGTGATATTATAATCCTAATTCATGCTTCTAGGTTGCATAGATATATATTTTGTGTTTACATGTTTTTTGTACCAACAAACCCAAAACGAACTTAACCCCCCTCCAAAAAAATTTGGCCAAACTGGCGAACCGAACCCCCAAACCTGAACCTTAAAACCTATTCCAACACTCTTCATTTTTCCCACAAAAACTTAATTGACCACCAAATATGTTTCCCCTTGACTTTACCCACGTTTACTCCCTCAAACCTCTCTTTTTTATTCAAAACCCCTATTTTCCCAACTAGGGCATGTCATGCCATAACATAATTTTGACCTCCCCTATCCTTGTAGACCTTTTGAACACATCAAAATCCACAATATCACCCTATTTTTAACCTATTCTAACTTATTTTCAAGCAATTTCTTCTTTTCACCTCTTCTAGCCTTGCTTTTAAAGGGCCTCAATTTTGAATTTTCAACAGGGGCAATGTTAGTAATCTCTTCCAATGCCCTTACTAATACTATTTTCTTATTCCTACTCCCTATCCTACTTACATCAGGCCCATATCACTAAGACATAGCCTGAACAATAGGTGGGATGACCTATTTCAACATACTACACTCAAACCCTTAAGGGATCAATTTGGTTGAACGTAGATCATAATGATTCTGCATGTTTGGGTGAGAAAGAGGACCATGCCTAATCAGATGCATTGGAATAGTCTGTTTGGTCACACAAGTTGTAGAATGAAAGTTGCACCACTTTGCAACTTTCCATTGCTTCCATTTGACATTTTTTCCATCAACTGAAAACTGGACACCACAAGAAAACCACTCTGAGATAACCAAAACCAAGAGAGGTTATTTTAAAGGGGCCCAATGCAATCCCATGGGATTAGATGAGAATTTTCTAAGCATCATGGTGTCCGAGTAACCTCATGTTGAAGTTTGCAGCCATTTTTCCCTTTAGACCATTAAGGAATCGATCCGGTTGAAGGTAGCTCAGAGTGATTC
Source organism: Sequoia sempervirens (assembly GCA_007258455.2). Classification (NCBI taxonomy): domain Eukaryota; kingdom Viridiplantae; phylum Streptophyta; class Pinopsida; order Cupressales; family Cupressaceae; genus Sequoia; species Sequoia sempervirens. The sequence goes on along the minus strand of VDFB02358134.1, from coordinate 10,362,927 downwards.
TGCATGTTTGGGTGTGAAAGAGGACCATGCCTAGTGTAAACATGCCTATTCAGACATGTTGGAATAGTCCATTTGGTCACACGAGTTGCAAAATGAAAGTTACACCACTTTGCAACTTTCCACTACTTCCATTTGACACTTTTTCTATCAATTGAAAATTGGACACCACGGGAAAACCACTCCAAGATAACCAAAACTGAGAGAGGTTTTATAGAGGGGCCCAACATGATCCCATGGGATTAGACAAGAAGTTTTTAAGCATCACAGTGTCTAAGTAACCTCATGCTGAAGTTTGCAGTCATTTTTCCCTTTGGACCCTTAAGGGATCGATCTGGTTGAACATAGCTCAGAGTGATTCCACTTGTTTGAGTGTGAAAGAGGGCCATGCCAAGCATAAACATGCCTCTTCATACACGTTGGAATAGTTCATTTGGTCACACGAGTTGCAGAATGAAAGTTGCACCACTTTGCAACTTTCCACTGCTTCCATTTGACACTTTTTTCATCAACTGAAAACTAGACACCACGAGAAAACCACTCCGAGATAACAAAAATTGAGAGAGGTTATTAGAGAGGGGCCCAACATGATCCCATAGGATTAGACGATAAGTTTCTAAGTTTCACGGTATCTAAGTAACCTCATGCTGAAGTTTGCAACCATTTTACCCTTTAGACCCTTAAGGGATCAATCTGGTTGAACGTAGATCGAAGAAATTCCATGTGTTTGGGTGAAAAAGAGGACCATTCCTAGCATAAAAATGCCTATTCAGATGCATTGGAATAGTCTATTTGGTCACACGAGTTGCAGAATGAAAGTTGCACCACTTTGCAACTTTCCACTACTTCCATTTGACACTTTTTCCATCAACTAAAAACTAGACACCACAGGAAAACCACTCCGAGATAACGACAACCAAGAGAGGTTATTTTAGAGGGGTCCAACACGATCCCATAGGATTAGATGAGTAGTTTATAAGCATCATGGTATTTGAGTAACCTCATGCTGAAGTTTGCAACCATTTTGCCCGTTGGACCCTTAAGGGATTGATCTAGTTGAACGTAGCTCAGAGCGATTATGTGTGTTTCGGTGCAAAAGAGGACCATTCCTAGCATAAAAATGCCTATTTGGATGTGTTGGAATAATTCATTTGGTCACACAAGTTGCAAAATGAAAGTTGCACCACCTTGCAACTTTCCACTGCTTGCATTTGACACTTTTTCCATCAACTAACAACTGGACACCACAAGAAAACTACTATGAGATAATGAAAACTGAGAGAGTTTATTTTAGAGAGGCCCAACTTGATCCCATAGGATTAGATGAGAATGTTCTAAACATCACGGTGTTTGATTAACCTCATTCTGAAGTTTGCAACCATTTTTCTCTTTGGACCCTTAAGGGATCGATCATGTTTAACAAAGGGTCTATACTCTAAACTTAGCCAAACCTTACAAACTCTTGGGGCAGCAATTATAATGTGTCAAAACTTCAAAATCCACAATCAGATCTCATTTATACTACCTTACAATGGGTAAACCACAAAACCCTCCATTGTAGCCTAAACCCTAGGGGTTTATTGAAAATGATACTTCCAAAGCTAACCACAACCTAAAAACTATTCAAACGAGTTTTTGATACCTTGCACAAGTTCAAACAATCATAAAATAACGCTTCCCTACACAAAAACACAATTTGATTCTTCAAAACGACCATTTTTCTTAAAGAAAACTCACTTTTACACACATGGGTTTCACACCCATCTCACTTTTAGACCTCCCCAACACTAACACATCATTCCCACACCTTAATAATGTTAGTGCAAACCCATTCCTCAAGTCACAGAGGCTACATAAAGAGGAATGGGTCAAAAAGCCATTTTTATTGACTCAAACCTTCAAATGTACAAGTTCAGGCCAGTTTTAGTAAATTGATGATAAAATGCACAAAACATTATGGAAAACCTTCTAAATGGATTCAAAAGAAAGGTAACTCCATCTACTATACAAATATCAACAAATTTGGATCAACTAATTGAAATATAGGCCGTCCAACCATACTCACTTGTGGTAGATGGTGTTCCTTCATATTCGCTTGTGCTTAATGGTGTCCCTTCATATTCACTTGTGGTAGAGGGTGTGTCTCCAACTACGGTATATGCATTTCCCCTAGCATGACTCTTTTTCATTTTTTCCCTTTGTGCTGCCAATTTATTTTCTCTTTTCAACGGTTGAGGTTCCTCTTCAACTAGATTGTTTTCATCAATCGTTCCCAATTTCTATTTCTCACAATATTCCCTCATCTATTTTTTCTCTTTATCTCTAAAGGCTTGGAGTTGATCATCTGTTAGTTTTTTCCTTTTAACAGTTCCTTTCTTCAGCATGATGAATAATTTTACCTATGCAAAAAGTGCTAAGTCAAGTCAAATTAACTAACAGTGAAGGGTTGTAAAAGTCTATTAAAGAGGGAGACCAATGGTCAACTCTTTCAAATGTTAGTTTTCAAAGTTGAAGTGGTTTTTTTTAAGAGGGAAACATTATAAAATCCCATGATAAACTTCAATGGAGGATGATCTTGGATTGGGCATCAAATCAAATGTGGAAATGTTGAGTTTTCCTTAACAAAATTGAGCTTTTGGTGACTGAAATTGAGTTTCTGAATTGGGCAGCATTATTTTATGTTAGATTGAGCATGAGCAACATATATTAGGCTTGTTTCAATAGTTTTCAAGTTTTGGAGTGTTTGGCAAGTGCTACTTTCAATAAAAACATATAGTTTCTAAGCCTAGGGAGAGGGTTTTATGGTTTAAGTGGTAAATGATTGAATCTCTACAATATAATGCTATAATTTGAAGTTTTGATAGATATAAGGTGCTGCCCCAAGGTTTTAGGAGATTTGGACAAGTTTTGAAGGTGGTCCCTTTGTAAAAGTGGGCTAATTTGGGCCCTTAAAAATGTAGAAAACTTGATAATTTGTGGAGTTTGGTACAAAAAAAGCATTGGTGATTGTTGGATATGTTGAAAGGCTTTGTAATAGGTAGAATAAAGGTGTCTAAATGGTCCTAGGTCTGTAGAACAACAAATTTCCATAATGAAGCTTATTAAGCAAACCATTGCTAATACTAGTACTTTTAGGCTTAATGAAAGGTTTGGTGGTTCAAGGGTGGTTATGGGAGTTGAAGGAAGTTGGGACTCCTGATTTGAAAATGTATAAAAATATCATACAAGCCTGAATAAAGGGTTCAATGAATTGCTTTTGAGGATTTGGTGCTCTACTCAATGCCTAAACTATGGAGTTTCAAGTATTTTTTCTGTGTTTTCATTTTCTTTTTCCTGTGTACGGCCCAGTACATGCCTCCCATGATTAGAAATTCATAAATCACTATGGTGGTAGGTCTTAACTTGGACTTCAATCTATTTTGAGACTCCTTTGGTTGTTTTAGTGAATGAAAAACTCCATTCTTCATGATCAGCTTGTACAGACTAGAAGGGTATGAGTTTTACTTTAATTTAAAGATGGAGCCTTTCCTCCTACTGTGGTGACCTATGATTCAGAAGAAAGGCCTGTAATATGTTGTTTTCAAGTTTCATGTTTCTTTTAATAGTGGTAAGGAATCTATAGGGCTGGTGATGTTATCTTAGGCTAAGAATGTGAGTTTTTGGCATGAAAAGGAGGAACCAAAGTGGTGTTTTTGAGATCTAATGAGGCTAAAGGCCTAGTGAAGGTTTATTTTGTTTTTGCATACCCTGAAAAACTTGTTTGATGCTTTGGTGAGGCTTGGAAGGCCTTGGAGTTGTGAAATATAGAAAACCCTAGATATTTATGATAAAATTGAGGGTTTTTGTATTGGAACCTATTTGAGCATGCAAGGTCCTAAAACCTAGAAAATCTTTTATTTTGAGACCTAAGTAAAGACTGTTTTTGGATTTGGGAGTCTGCTGAGAAGTGAGAAGGTTGTGTGGGGAATTATACCCGATTGAGTGACTTTGATATTCTACAACCTAAACAATGTGAATTTGTTGAAAGAAGAGGTCCTGATGAAATTGTAAATTGAAAATTTGTTTGTAGATTGGAGTTGTGTGTTTGTATGTTGCAAGCCTCCCCCTACTGCATTAGGAGTATATTCCAATTTTTAGAGACATGTATGGAAAATTTGGTAGCATAGACAAGGCAATCAGTTGGTTTGTATAATTGTTTGACAAAATACCTCAATGAAAGCTTTGGAAGAATACAAAAAGAAAGTCAATTGTTAAATTTAACAAAATGCCTCAAAGAGATGTGGTTTAAAAATGTAATAGGAAAGTGTATAGAATTGTGTAATTAAAATGTCCATTGACAACCTAAGGTTGTAACATGACAAACAAACAATTTGATCAAAATGGAATAAGCAAAACAACAAAAATGAAAGAAAGCCATAATAGAATGAAAGAAAATGTACAAAGACTTCACATACCTAAAAAACCAAAGTTTCAAATGGAGGAGTTCTACCCAATTATGTAGCCTTTGCTTCTTCTTTCTTCAAACTCCTCAAAAATTTGACTTTTTCAAAAGCTTGTTCCCCTCCAAACTTCAATTGTATATCAGTTATCACTATAATTCAAACTTGAATTCATATTATATGCCTTTCAACGTGAAAACTCTGCTATTTGATCCAAAGGTGATGGAAATGTCATGAAAAAGGTGGTGGAATCTAAAAATCATGCATGCACACTTCACTCAATCACCAAAAAGCTACTTTTGTCAGAGCACACATATAACTAAGAGAATATGTAGAATGTGGGACGACATCATGGGTATATTATGTTTTTTTACCATTTCTAGTGCAATAAAAAATGTGCTCACATTATAACATGAGCGTGTTATTTCTTGCTAAACGACCATGTCTATACTTATTCATAACACACTCATGTTATTATAAAGTTGGTTTTTTTAAAGATTTATAGGGTAGAGGGTTAAGGGTACTAGGGAGAGAGCTAGAGGGAGTGAGAGAGAG
>VDFB02358134.1:9871444-10357836 GCA_007258455.2 Sequoia sempervirens | reverse complement strand
CTCTCTCTCCCTCCTACCCCATCTCCCTCTCTCAGGCCTCTCTATCTCTCACTCACTCCCTCTATCTCTCTCCCCTCTACCCTTAACCTTGTACCATCTATCTCTCTCCCATTCCTTCCCTCCCTCTCTTTCACCAACTACCTCTATCTCTCCTCCCTGTACCCTTAACCATAAACCCTAAACCCCTAACCCTTAAAACCTCTACCCTCTACTCTTTCTCTCTCTCTCTCTCTCTCTTAAGTCTTTCCCTCCTACCCCCTCTCCCTCTCTTAGATCTATCTCTATCTCACTCACTCCATCTATATATCTCCATCTACCCTTAACCCTTAGACCCTAAACCCTTAAACCATGTACCATATACTGTTAACCCTATACCCTCTATCTCTCTCCCACTCTCTCTCTCTCTCTCTCAAGTCTCTCCCTCTCTTAGGTTTGTCTCTCTCAGTCACTCCCTCTATCTCTCTCTCCCCTCTACCCTTAACCCTTAAGCCCTAAAAACTTAAACCCTCTACCCTCTCTCTCTCCCTCACTCCTACTCCCTCTCCCTCTCTTAGATCTCTCTATCTCTCTCACTCACTCCCTCTATCTCTCTCCCCTCTACACTTAACCCTCTATCCTCTATCTCTCTCCCACTCCCACCCTCCATCTCTTTCAATCACTCCCTCTATCTCTCTCCCCTCTACCCTTAAACCTTATACCCTCTACTCTCTCTCTCTCTCTCTCTATCAAGTATCTCCCTCCTATCCCCTCTCCCTCTCTTAGGTCTCTATCCCTCTCACTCACTCCTTCTATATCTCTCCCTCTACCCTTAACCCTAAACCCTTAACCCTTAAACCCTAATAACTTAAACCATCTACCCTGTATCATTAACCTTATACCCTCTATCTATGTCCCACTCCCTCTCTCTCTCAAGTCTCTCCCTCCTACCCCCTATCTCTATCTCTCCTTCCTACCCACTCTCCCTTTCTCAGGTCTCTCTCTCTCACTCACCCCCTCTATCTCTCTCCCCTATACCCCTAACCCTAAAACCTTAACCCTTAAACCCTAAACCCTTATAACCCTCTACCCTATACCCTCAATCTCTCTCTCTCAAGTGTCTCTCTCATACCCCCTCCCTCTCTTAGGTCTCTCACTCTCTCCCACTCACTACCTCTATCTCTCTCCCCTCTACCCTTAAACCTAAACCCTTAACCTTTAAACCCTCTACCCTCTACACTTAACCCTCCATTCCTTTATCTCTCTCCCACTCCCTCCCTCTCTCTCTCAAGTCTCCCTCTATCTCTATCACAAGTCTCCCTCTCTCTCTTACTCACTTCCTCTATCTCTCTCACTCACTCCCTCTATATCTCTCCCTCTACCCTTAACTCTAAACCCTAAACCCTTAACCCTTAAACCATCAACCCTCTACCCTCAACCCTCTCTCTCTCTCTTGGGTCTCTGTGTGCCAAAATTGGATATCCAATTTGGATCAGATATTCAATTTATCACACCAAAATCTTACCATTACAATACATTTTCAAAGTAGCACAAATCAGATATCTGATTTGGATTGGATATCTATTTTGTGCTACTTTGGCTTGGTAATTTCTTTGGAGCAATGTATTGACACCCAACCAAACAAAATTCAACTTGAGATTTTTGCATTTTTTGGTGAATGAAAAATGCTACTTTTTTCATATCACCACTTTTTGGCCCATCATGATCCTGCACATGCCCATTCCCTTCATAAAAATATTTTTAGATTACTCTTAAACATTTCAAATTCAAAAATACCAAGAGAAGGCTATGGATTAGGATTCCTAGAGGTTGTATAGGCCATAGCTAACCTTGAAGTCTTGAAGAGACCTAATTTTTTATTTAGATATTTTTAACTTTCCCCTTGTAGTGGGATTTGATGCACTTTTTCCCTTCTATCTCACTTGATATGATAACTTGTACTCAAGTATTTAAACACTTATTTAGCACTTATTTTTGATGACCATGATTCAGACTAAACTACATATAGATGTAGTTGATGTGTTTTAGTTTTATTATTTATTATTCATATAGATGGTTAAAATATTTATGCTTAATTATTTCTTAATGCTTATTCTTATAAATCTATGAGTGTACGCTCATACTCTATTTGTAGATTTTATTTATATGGATGTAAATTGATATATATATCTTAAATACAATATAAATATATGAATTTTTTCTATTTTATTTATTCCATTTTTTATGAAATTAATTATTGCTAATTTTTTAATTAAATGCATGTGGAACTAACATTATAGTTGCTCCTTAGTAGGAGTTTTGACCTATAGGATTTCTAGTTGACATTTTATAGAGTGACTCACTAAAATTGCAAAATATTATTTATTAGGGAATCAATAAGGAATGGGGGAGGAATAAAACACTTTTGATTAAGATGCAAAAGAGGCTAAAGAGTAATCCTTATCTTTATTGAACACATATACTATTTAATGATATGGACAAGTAATAATATTTATGGGTACCTTCTAAATTTAAAGGTGTTTCGGATCCATCTTGTCGGAGCCAACCGTGTGATAATGGTGTTTAACCAATACCCACATTTATATCAATTCACGGAGCACCACAAACACCTCTTCTCACAAATTCACAAGAGGGAGACATACTCGGACCAGGGGGCATTTTCAAACAACACAACACTCTCACAAGGATTCGCTCCCCTTACATTTCCACCTCTCCCACCATCACCATTGTCATCAACACCACTCCTTGGCTTGGGGTTGCCTCCCCTACCAAGTATCAATCAAACATACATCCCAACCATCAATCAAAACATCTTGCCAAATGCTCAAAAATTATTGTTGACATCACAACAACAAACGACAAACACACAAGCAATGGCAACATCATCAAACACCCCCAAAACATTGCAAAGCATGGTCTCTCAAGGGCCAATCACATCAACGATGCCACTTACCACATCAACAACACCATCCACCAATCACCACATTAACATGACAAAACCATCCACCAACTAAATAATCAACACAACATCATCATTTACCATCATTCCAAATCCACCACCACCTCCACCACCACCAACGTTCACCACATCAAACCAATTCGATGCAACATTACAATCCACTTTTCAAAGAGGATACCAACAAGTGAAAAAACAAAAAGCTGTGCAAGAAGCCGCTTAAGCTGCCAAAGCCGCACAAGCCACATTACAAGCACAACAAGCACAACAAGCCAAAGCTTTATTGCAATAGCAACAACAACAAGCCACCCAAGCCACACAAGCATTGCAAGCACAAAGGGTCACTCAAGCACAACTTTTATTACAGCAACAAGCAATGCAAGCACAAGCGCAGGCGCAAGTGCAAGCTCAAGCACAACAAGCACAAGCTCAAGCACAACTTCTTGCACAAGCAGTGCAAATACAAGCATATCAGCAAGCACTAAAGCAATACCAAGAGCAGCAAGAAGCAGCATAATTGGCAGCCCAACAACAAGCGTTGTGGGAACAAGAACAAGCAGAACAACAAGCATTGTTAGAACAACAACAAGCACAACAGCAAGCAGAACAACAAGTGTTGTTAGAACAACAACAAGTACAACAAGCAAAAATCCTAGCGTAACAACAACAAGAGCAACAACAAGCATTGTTCATCCAAAAGCAAGTAGAAGCCTATTTCGCCCGCCACAACATACCGATACCATTGAACAATGCACCAACCAACCCATCCATCCAAACCATGATTGCAACACCCCAAAACACAGTCATCCCACCCCCTAATCCTCAGAATGATATGATGACACAACTCAAGTTGCTCTCGCAACAAGTACTCGATCTTCAATCAGGGTGAACAACCAAAACGCAAAGCAACTTGTCTCCCTATCCATTTGATAGGAGCTTAGAAATGAAACCATTCCCTAAGGGATTTGAAATCCCAAAATTTGACAAATATCGAGGGATAGGAAATCCTTAGATCACATCAGGGAATTCCAAGTTCATTGCATGGAAGTCGCATATGATGATACGTATCTGATGCAGCTATTTCCTAGAAGCTTGGCGGGTCCCACTATAGAATGGTTCTCTCGCTTACCTACAGGAATTAGAACATTCCAAGAGATTACAAGTGCATTCATTAAGAACTACGTAGGTAACATTGCAATGGATGTTAGTCTCAAAGAACTATACGCTCTAAAACAAGGGAAGAATGAATCTTTCGCTTCATTCCTTCAACGATGGCAATCCAAGGCCAATCTGAGAAAATGGACCATGCCAGAAGAACAACAAGTTTGGACAATCATAGCCAATCTTGAAAGTCATCTATCATTCCATCTCAAAGTTCAGGGTATCACCACATACGATCAATTGATCTCCAAGGCGCTTAGCATCAGAAGAGCCCTTGTAACTCAACCCATTTAATCAACATCATATCATGAACCGCAAAACAACCTCCCGTCATCAAACTACAATGATAAACCTCGTACATGGGCGAGAAACAAGAACATCACTAATGGTGGCATCGTCAATGCCAAGGTGGTCATTAGTGGTCCACGCTAAAATACACCCGCACCGCAAATCCAACCACAACGCCAAAACACTCATCACACAACATATCAACCCAACAATAATCCCACCATCAATAACATCAATGACCAAAGAGGACCACCTCAACGCAAGAGTTATCCCAAACGAAAATACACTACTTTGGGAGAACCACTTGAGGACATCATGAAAAAGCTAATTGACGAAAAACTCATCCAAGCTCCTACATTTGAGAATTATCAAGAACCTGAGGTCAAACCTCCTTGGTACAATGAAAATCAACTATGTGAGTTCCACAAAATCAAAGGCCACACCACAAACAATTGTATGAGACTCAAGAACATCATTCAAGATCTCATCGATAAAAGAATCATAAATGTGGAAGCACCTACAGGGAATCAGGACCTTAAAATCTACATGAATTCGATGCCGAATCATGGCAACAAAGGGAATAACAAGGATAAAGGAAAAGGAAGTGTAAATCATGTATACGAAATAGTTGTTGCCAACCTCAATGAAAACTGTATGGTCATCACCATCAAAGGCGCCCATGCCAAAGATTGTGGAGTCGCCACAAGAGGCGACAAAGTCACCATTGCAGGGTCATCCCAACCCAATAGAGTCCCTACATCAAGAGTCGTTTCGTATAGCTATAATGTTGTAGACCAACTCAAAAGAATGCCAACACACATCTCCATCATGGAGTTGTTAAAAATCTCATCGGCGCATAAAAAGATCCTTGAGGAAGCATTAGCCTCATCTACCATCCCCACAGACCTTGATGTGGAACAATTCCAAGCTATGGTCAGAAACATCATAACACCTAATCTCCTTACATTTTTTGACCAATATTTTCCCGCCCAACCATCTCACAATCGTACACTTCACTTGGAGGTTATTGTGAACAAAAGCAAAATCAAAAGGGTCCTGGTGGATGGAGGTGTAGGTTTGAACATCTGTTCTTTTAGTCTCATCAAGCAGTTAAAAATATCAGAGGATACCATTGAAAAAGGTAAAGGCATCACAATCAAAGCATACAATGACCAAGAAAGAGTGTCTCAAGGCACAATTAAGCTCCCTATCCAAGTAGGGCCAACACTCATGGAAACCACATGTCAGGTCTTGGACCTCGAATTGCCATATAATATCCTCCTGGGACACCCATGGATTCATGAGATGAAAGCCGTAGCATCAACCTTCCACCAATGTGTGAAATTCACACATAATGGACAAGAGGTTACTGTCCATGGAGATCTTGAGCCGTTTTCATACTGCAAGAACCTTGAAGCCAAATATTACAAAATCCCCCAAGTGCCAAAAAATGATGAGGGGCCATCCACATCATACATCGATCCCGCCACTCTCACGTCCACTTCTACGATAGAGATACCCGCCATTCCCACCATATCCGATATCAAGCTCATCATCTAGGAGGATGGTTGTGGAAGTTATAGGCTCCCTAACAATTCTTTTGTGATAGGAGAGTTACCACAATCTCCAAGATCACGAGGACGCCCACAAGAAAAATAAGCTCCCACATCACAAACCTATCCTCAAAATTATCCTGAATTCACAAGGTGGGGAGACCTTGGCCATGAGGTAATAGAAGCATATCCATCAAACATGTTGTATCGAGATGAAAGACCGACACCTGAGTTACCAATGGATGAAAGAAGCAGGGACCTACACATGATGCTTGCGATGGGCTATGACCAAAATCAAAGATTGGGGCAAAATGACAATGGGCTCTTAATACAAATCATGCCTGAGACACGACCTATAAAAAATCTTGGTCTTGGATGTACCCCTCCGAGAATAACCATACGTGGCCGAAGTCCTCCGGTTAGAGCCGCTAATGTTTCTCCTCAACCAGTTCTCATACAAGTGCACTCCCCAATACCCATAGGGACAGACATGCATAACTTTATCACTGAGCCCTATATTAGTAGCGATGACGAAGATACCTTATCCAACCTACCAAGGTTATTCAAAGATACCACCTTGTGTATGATTAGTACTATATCCTTTGAACCAAATAGTCAAAATCATGAGATCTGCTTAGTCTACCCCCAACTAATCGACTATGACCAACGAGGACCACCAGTTCTCGATACATTCAAAAATGATGAAGCGCTCTCAGAATTCATGGGGTTGAGGGATAACATTCCAGATGGAGATCACAAGGCAGGATTCATAATGGAGTTGGACACACACGCCTATTACAGGGAAACAATTGAATCATTCAGTCGCAAAAGTGAGAAACTAAGAATCATATCCAAGTCCTTGAGTGAAAACCACACCGTGGCACTCTCTGACAACAAAATAGTAAAAATAAAGGACGTATCCAATGGTGAAAACCTCTCTAAGGGACCTGAGGATGAAGGATTCAATCTTCCCCTAAGAGCTATTCATCAAGAGAAGTCAGCAGTCTTGGCCAAAAAATGCAACCCAGTCAACCTAGGAATAGAGGAGACCCCGCATATAACATTGTATGCAAAATCACTATTATCAGAAGAGCAAGAAATCCTAGTAGCATTCCTAAAGGAAAGACAAATAAACTTTGCATGGAGTTATGCTGATATGCCAAGACTTGATCCAAATACTGTGGTCCACCATCTAGCAGTGTATCCAGATGCAAAACCTGTCAGATAGAAGCTTCGCAAAATGCATCCTTAAATTGCTTTGTTAGTCAAAATGGAGCTCAAAAAGCTGTTAGATGCTGGATTCATCCGACCAATTGATTATCCAGAATGGGTATCGAACTTGGTACCTGTTTCAAAACCTGATGGAGCTATCAGAATCTACACAGATTTCAAAGATTTGAACAAAGCATGTCCCAAGGATGATTTCTCGCTCCCCAACATCGACATGATCGTAGACATGACAGTAGGGCACAAGATGTTATCGTTAATGGACGGATTTTCAAGATATAACCAGATCATGATAGCAAAAGAAGACCAACATAAGACGGCTTTCACTTGCCCATGGGGAACCTACTGCTGGAACATGATGCCATTTGGCCTAAAGAATGCAGGAGCAACCTATCAAAGGGCCATGACACTGATATTTCATGATATGATTCACAAAACAGTCGAAGACTATGTCGACGACATCCTAGTAAAGTCAAGAAAAGGACAAGATCATATAGCAACCCTAAGTGCTATCTTTGACAGATTAGAGGAATACAAGGTCAGACTAAATCCCAAAAAGTGCGTCTTCGGTGTGCAATTAGGCAAATTACTAGGATACATAGTCTCCATGAGGGGTATCGAGGTGGATCTTGCAAAAGTCAAAGCAATCCTTGAGATGGAGGCACCAAGGAATCTAAAACAACTGAGAGGCCTCCAAGGAAGGCTCCAATCCATTAGAAGGTTCATAGCACAACTAGTAGACAAGTAGAATCCATATTCACACCTACTCCACAAGGGGGTAGTATACAAATGGGATACCAAGTGCGAAGAGGCATTCAACAAAATAAAGGAATATCTACTGACACCTCCAGTGTTAATGCCACCTATCCCGAGAAAGCCATTGATCTTATATGTGTCAGCAACAGTAGCAGCCCTAGGAGCTCTTCTTGCTCAGCATGATGAAAACAGAATAGAAAGGGCCATCTACTATATCAGTAGGACAATGGTCGGTCATGAGTTAAATTACTCCTTCATTGAAAAAGCTTGCCTCGCAGTAGTGTTTGTATCCCAAAAATTTAGACATTATATGCTGGCACACAAGATAAAGCTTATTGCCAAAATTGATCCCCTTAAATATCTCTTATCAAAGGCAATGTTAACTGGCAGAATGGCAAAATGGGTCATGATATTATCAGAATATGACATCGAGTATGTTGAAAGAAAAGCCATCAAGGGTCAAGTTATTGCAGACCAATTAGCAGAAGTACCTATGTATTCTGAGAATCCCCTTGTCTTAGAGTTTCCAGATGAGTCTATTTTTAACCTCAACATTGCTGATCACTGGAAACTATACTTCGATGGGTCATATACATAGCACGGATCAAGACTTGGTATCTTCTTCATCACCCCCCAAGGGGACTGCATACCACGGTCATACAAACTAGCATTCCCTTGCACGAACAACATAGCGGAATATGAGGCTTTGACTATAGGTCTCAAAATAGCAGTGAAATGGAATATCATAGCCCTCAAAGTCTACGAAGACTCTCAGCTGATCATAAATCAAGTCAATGATGAATATCAAACTAAGGATGACAAGCTAACCCCATATAAGAAACTGGTGGAGACTTTAAAGGAATCCTTCATTGACATAACATTTGAGCAGATTCCAAGAACCAACAATAGAGTAGCTGACGCCATGGCTACAATTGGGTCTCTAGTAGACATCCCTCACAACATACCGAAATACAAATTTCTGATCGAGTAGCTTCTCATCCCCACATTCGAGGTACCAGAATCAAAATATGTGTGTGAAATCATTGGTCCTAGTGATCCTTGGTATCATGACATATATACATATCTTCGAATAGGAGTCTTACCCGCTGACCTACCATTGAGCCTAAAATGAACCTTCATCAAAAAAGAATCTAGATTTGTCATCCTAGGTGATACCTTATACCATAGAAGCATAGAGGGTACCTTACTATGTTGTCTAAATGCTGAGGAGGCATTAACCGCTCTAATCGAGGTTCATAATGGTATTTGTGGCTCACACTCGAGTGGAATGACCATTGCCAAGAAACTGTTGAGGCTAGGGTATTACTAGCCCATGATGGAAAGAGAAGCGCATGATCATGCTAAAAGGTGTTTACAATGTCAGCAGCATGGGGATCTCATCCATGCTCCAGCTCAAGAGCTCCATTTGATCGTCACACCATGGCCTTTCTCACAGTGGGGACTCGATCTCATTGGGAAAATCTCACCCACCTCATCCAATGGCCATAAATTCATTATAACTACAACTGAGTACTTCACAAAGTGGGTGGAAGCCATACCCATGACCTATATCACTAGAAAGCAGATCTCAAAATTCATCCCGAACTATCTCATCTATCGTTATGGTGTCCCACAAGCCATTATTTTAGATAATGGCACACCATTCAAGAACCAGGAGGTTTGTGACTTGTGCGAGAAATTCAAAATCCAACATCGCTTCTCCACCCCGTATTATCCCCAAGGCAATGACCAAGCAGAAGCCACAAACAAAACCATCCTCAAAATCCTCAAGAAAACAGTCAATGACGCAGGTTGTGACTGGCACTTGCAGCTTAATCCTGCCCTCTGGGCTTATCGAACTATCATCTGTACACCCACTGGCGCCACCCCCTTCTCCTTGGTCTACGGATCAGAAGCCATACTCCCCATTGAGATCGAGCTCCCATCCCTTAGAATATCACTACAAAATCTCATCACTGATGAAGAATATCGGGTCTCAAGACTAAACGAGCTGGAGTTACTAGATGAGAGAAGGATCAAAGCTTTGAATCATTTTCAATTCTATCAAAATAGACTCAAACGAAGCTACAACAAGAGGATCAGAAGCAGGACTTTCCAAGTCAAAGAATTGGTCTTAAAAGAAAATCAGAAGAATGTCCCGAATCCCAGTAGTAAAGGAAAGTTTGAACCCAATTGGCTAGGGGCTTTCATCATCATAGCAAGCTACAAATCAGGGGCATATCAGCTATCAACACCCAAAGGGGAACCTCTGCAGGAGCCCATGAATAGCTCCCATCTCAAAAAGTTTTATGCCTATTTTCTTCAAGGTATAGAACCAAAAAAATCCAAAAAATTAGAAAAAGTCCTGAAAAAATGGTTACTTCGGTGAAAACCTGGAAAACAGGTGTCTTGGTAACAACAAAAAAAGAAAAAAAGCAAAAAAAATCCAAAAAAAAATCAGAAAAAGGATTAATTTTTTTTTTAAAAATCATCCTTTAGTGAAAACCACTTCGGTGGCACTTTGGGCAAGTACCTTGGTGAAAACATGGAAAACATGCGCCTTGTGTAAATAAGCACTTTCCATCCACCAGGACCTTTACGGCTTGTTCATCATTATCCTTGCATTTCGCTTCCATCATCCATCTCACCCATTTCTCCATTCATCACTCATCCGCTCACATCCGCACCATAGCTTGGTCCTATGTTCGTATCATGATCGCCCCTAGTACTACTCGGCCCATTCTCAAGGTCAGTTTGTCCTGCCTTTATTGGAGTAGTCTATTGCATCACGCTGGGGGCACATTCTCATCAGATTAGATTCGTGTATGGTCTTAAAATCCTCAAAATCAAAAAATCCAAAAACATCAAAACATAAAAAAAATCCAAAAACATCAGAAAATCAAAAAATCCAAAAACATTCAAAACATATCAAAATCCAAAAATAGGTCAAAAAGTCATTCAAAAAGTCAAAAACAAGGTCGTCTTGTCGAACTATGTCATCTTTGAGCTTGAACATAGGCAAGGTTGATCTTTGATCATCCCCCAAGACATTTAGGTCAGTCCTATAGGAGTCCGTCATAATAAACTGACATCTCATCATGTATATTGTCATCTATAAATTGGTCAAGTCATCAGTCAAACTACGTGGTCTCTACGTGTATAATGTAGGCAAGGCTAATATGTCAATCAGCCCTCGAGGCCCCTAGGATAGGTCTTTACATTATTCTCTCAGTCAAAATCTCAGAAAATACCAAAAACATTGGAAATCGAAAATCAAAACATTTGTAAAACCTCGAAAAAATACCAAAAATACCCTCAAAACATTACAAAATTCCAAAAACATCCAAATATTTGAAAAATCCATCTACCTCATCTTGCTTGCACCTGCAATAAACACCATTCATAATAAACTGATCGTCGTCCTCAACCTTTGGTGAAATAGTTAGAAACAAGTCTAGCAGGTTAAAAGTAAATCTCAAAAGTGTCAAGTCTCAAGTCTCAGTCAGTACATAAACAAGTTGGTCAAATCTTTGTGTCTCATATCAATCATCTGATAACATCATGTCGTAGGATGAATCCTTCCTACAAGGGGCATTTTTTATTAGAAAGAACATTTTGGATAAACGAAATGACGTGCCGCCATCCACTAACATGTCCTAAGATGTATCCTTCCTACAATGGGCATTATCTTTTGGCAATAAGTTTCGGTTCTTATCCTTAAAAGCACATTCCCTTTTGGTTAGCGGTATTGAAGAACATCAACTTGTTCCAGGTGTTTGATCTTTTCTTTGATTTATCTTATTGCGCTTCTCATTCCAAGGGACCTCTCGATGATACCCGAACTAAGGATTTTAGAGATAGAACAAGCAACGATCATCATCTTTGTCTCCATTGTGGCTTGTTGACATTCTTGTAAAATAAATTGGCTTAATACTTGCTTTGTTAGATATGTATGAGGATGTTTTCTAGGATAGTTTGCTGACTGTATTGCATTGATTGGTTATACTCTTTCTTATGTTTTTGGTCTCAGATGTTTGAGACTTCTAAAGTATCCTAGCAAGGTTTCCGCATGTCAAGTGTGAACAAGGATACTCCTATCTATTTTCCGAAGTCAGTTCATTTCACACTAAGTACAACGCCATCTCCGGGTCCTTCATACCTTGGATGTATCATGACTTAGGCATGTGTTATCAAACATAAAGTAAGTGACCCTTTGAAAATTCCAACCTTGATAGCCAAATCATCCATCTATCATCATTTCTCATCATCATTTCTCATCGCCATTCTCATCATCAGCTCTCATAATGTTGGCTTGTTGGATCCTCTTGTCATCATCTAATTTCTTCATTTTCCGCACTAACATCATAGCATGAATAGTTAATCATCATCACCAGTACATCCATCATGCATCCATCCTGGATCTAGAAAGCTGTTAGCATACCACTTATCATTCATATCATACATAATAGGAAACATCGATCATTTCACATGCATTGCATTTACATCATCATCATAATATAGATCTGTTAGTCTAAGCATCTGCATAAATCATCTGTTGCATAATCATAGCATATCCATCTCATCTATCTCATATCATATCATCATTTAAGTTGTTTAGGATAATATAGATTTGTTATTCTAAGCATCTTGAAATCATCTCATTTGCATCATCGTCCATAACCATCCATTTTGAACCTCTTTATCGCAAGATTGACCCTCAAATTGAATCTTTTCACTCGATCTCTCAAGGGTGCAATGTACTAGTGTACTTCTTTCCACTGGGGCATTTGAAAAATCATGAAATTTTTTAATTTCGATTGCAGAAAGTTTATTCTTTGAACCAATGCAACAAGTACATTGCTTCAAAGAGGGGAAAAATGTAGACATGCAAAATTAACATTATGCATTTGATCGGATTCAGTCAAATTAGATGTCGCATTAGGACCATTCATCAATTTAATCAGGTGCACTTTCATCCGTTCATTAGGTAATTTCATCTCCTAGGATCATTTATTTAAAATCAAATAAGCATTATCATCAATCTTTTAATAAATCAAAAATCCATTTAAATCAAATCGTAAATCATATTACATCATTTTCTAATTCAAATAAATCAATTATCAAAGTCCTAAAAGTCAACTCACCTAATCAGCATTAAATCAGCATAATCATCATCTATTTAATCTAACCCTGATTAAATGTTAATCCCATCCCACTTGCATTCTCTAGATATCTCCACTTGCACAACTAAATCAATTTTATTGATTTATTTAAAAAACCTCATTTTCCCTCAACATGACAAGTCCAACATGGCATTTATTGCTATTTTTCTTGTCCCCCTCTCAAAATTTATTGCAAATTTGAATTCAAATTCTCCCTCTCATGGGCACTCTTCCCAAATCTTGCACAACCATTGACCACTCACCTCTTGACAAGTGTCATCTTCTCATTGGAGGATCTTTAGTCCCACATTCACCATCTTGGCCAATCTCTCATCAAGAAAATCTATAAAATAGGGCCTTCATTCTCATTCATAGATCCAAAATTTTATGCAAGGTTACTCTCTTGGTTTGAGAAATAATCTTGTTCTTCATCTCCATTGCAATACATCATCATTTTAGCTATTGATCAAGGGTTGGGAAAGGGTCACTAGCACATGTGACACCAATCCACTATGGAATAGGTAACTTGTAGCTTCCTTTCATCCTTTGTTGCATGTTTTAAGCATTTTTGCAAGGTATTTCATAAGAGTGTTCTTGAAAGATTTGTAGATACTAACCCTTGTTTGAAGTTAGTGTTTGCAGGTTTTGAAAAGCATGCTCACAACAACATCAAGAGCATCCCTACCTCAACACTCCCCAAGTTTTATGGACTTGTGGCAAAATATCCTGATACCTTCTTATTTGAGTTTGGCATACTCTGTAGGAGTTATGATTATACTACTAATGCCCATAGGCTTAAGTTATTCCCCACCACTTTGAAAGAGGGTGCACTAAGATGGTTCATGAGCCTAGGTAGAGATACTGTGGAAACTTGGGAAGAAATGAAGACAAAATTCCTTGAGAAGTACAAGGAATATTGCTGGGGTAGTGACATGAGAGGAGGTGACTTTTTCAGGATGCAACATAAGAAAGATGAGAGCTTGGAATATTACATTGCAAGGTTTCTATTTTTCTTGCAAAAATCTCCACACCATGCACTTAATGAGGACTCACAAAATTTTCTTTTCCTGAGAGGAATCAATGATAGCTGCATTGATGTTTTGGAGCTCATGGCAAGAGGAGATATCTCCTAATTTCCTTGGGAGGATATCAAGAAAATATGCTAGAATTACTCTAGGGAAGCTTCAAAGAAAGGGAGAGCTTATCAATCTTCCATGGGTAAGTCAGCTACTGATAGATTTTTAAGAATGGAGATCACTCATTTGCTGGTAGACTGTAAGCAAGATATTATCAACAATTTAGCACTCAGCTAGATACACTTCAGGACAAAAAGAAGCAAGAGGAGGCATAAATGATATTGATAGAGTATTGTTCCCACTGCAAACAAAAGAAGAAGGATTGCAGATGTAAGATGGTAACTAACCTAGAAAGCAAGGAGATTCCACCTGAGTTCAAGTCAATTCAGATTGAAGAAGAACAAGTCTACTATGTTGCACAAAGGAAGTCTTGGGCTCCAAGACAAGGTATGCCCCCAGATCCATTATCCTATGTTCGACCATATTTTAACTATTATTCATCTGGTAACCAATGATAGCTCCCATATCCACCCAGTTATGGAGGATATATACCAAAAGCTTGGAATAACCCTCCAAATACTTGGCCTAGCCATCAGAGTCCCCCACCTCAATGGTAGTAACCTTAGGGGAATTGGCAGCAATTTCAAGGGCACTGGGAACCATCTCTAGGAAATTGGCAGCAAACAAATCAATGGAGAGGAAGACAACAATGGCCTACCCAAAACACCAGCTACATGCAGCCACCTTCTCTACCCCCAAAAACCTACTATAATGCCTCCACCTACTAATCCAAGCTCAAATGCACCTAAACCAACTCAACTACCAGCTCAGCCCACACCCAATCCTAATAACTAACCACAACATTAGCCTATATATTATGTTGATTTGAATCAATTCCCTGCATATGTTGTGAGTGTAAGTGATATCCACCTACATTCAGGAACCAAGCTACCAACCCCTTCCAAGCCCATCATTACTGAGCTTCCTATGGAAGAGGAGGAGGAACCTCTAAATGATCCTATTTAGCCAAATGCACCTAAAAATCCTGAACCATTCCAAGCCAAGCAAACCAAGCAAGAACCACCATTTCCTTAGAGACTAGAAGTTTCCAAGAAGAAAGAAGAAAAATAGGATACTACTTTGACATCTTGGACCATCTAAAGAATATGTGTTCGAATACCCCTATTTTAGGCCATAAAAGATGTTCCAATCTATGACAAAGCTATTAAGGAAGCTTTTTTTAAGAAGCCAGGAAGGAAGAAGAAAGACCCAACTACAGTCCATGTGGTGGGCCAACTAGGTGATATCATGTTGGGAAAAGTGACTAACCTAGGTAGTCCTATAGTAGCAGTTGTCATAAATGGGATTCAAATGAAGATTGCTCTAATTGATTTAGGGGAAACAATCAATGTAATGACCAAAGACATCCTACAACAACTAAATATTGCAAATATGAGATCTACTCCTACTATCTTGCAGCTTGTTGATAGCTCTAGTGTCAAGCCTGATGGTGTAGTGAGGGATCTCATTGTAGTACTAGACTCCTAGGAATATCCAATATATTTTATGATTATTTCTCCTAAGGTTACATTGGGAGGGTATCCCATCATTCTTGGAAGGCCTTGCTTGGCAACTGCAAATGCCTACATTGGATGTCGGTCAAGTGACATGACCATTTTAGATGGAAGGAGTACTAAAAATTTTATTCTTTATCCACCCGCTCAGCCATCTCATGATGAAGAAGACTTTGTATGGACACAAGTTGGTGAAGAGGCTGAGGAAGTTAATTCTGTGGTGTAGCTTATGATGCTAGGAAGAAGCTCATTCATGCAGCTCCAAGATGAGGATGAAGTGTTGAATAATATCATTCAGAACCATTATGAAGTGAGGGAAGCATCATCTTCTACTTAAGTCAGGACACTTCTGCTTGTTCTTCCTGCAACCACTATTCCTGCATATATTTTTTTTGTAGATGTTCTTCTTACAGCCACTATTCCTATAGACGTTGTTCCTACAGACAAACTTCCTACAGCAATAGGTACATTTGATCCATTGTTGTTGTATGAACTAAAGGTACCATGTGTTAATGAGGCAACCATAGTAGAGTTAACTACACAAGTACAGGTGTCAGAAGGAAAATATTTAAATGTTAATAGTAAATTGAATGAAGAGTAGTGACTATTGTTGGAAAATCTATTAAGGGCCCATCAACATGCATTTGCATGGGATTATCACAATATGAAGGGACTGGATCCTAAACTTTGTACCCACAAAATTTATATCAGAGATGATTGCACTCTTGTAAGATAGCCACAAAGAAGGATTAACCCTGCACGAAGAGAAATTGCGAAAGGAGAACGTATAAATTGCTAGATGTAGGATTTATCTATCCCATTTTGGATAGTCAATGGGTGTCTCCATTAGTGATTGTTCCCAAGAAAGGAGGGAAGTGGAAAGTTTTTGTCGATTATAGAGAACTTAATGCTTCCACCAAGAAAGATCACTTTCCTTTACCCTTCATTGATAAAGTTTTAGACACACTTGTAGGAAAGCAATACTTCTCTTTTCTAGATGGATTCAACAGCTACAACCAGATCCAAATTGCACTAGAAGACTAGGAGAAGACCACATTTACCTATCCATGGGGAACCTATGCCTATTCAGTACTCCCATTTGGCTTGTGCAATGCACCTGCAACTTTCCAGAGGGCAGTCATTAGTATATTTTTAGACATTTCTCATGTTTGCATGGAGATTTATACAAATGACTTCACCACTTATGGTGTTGATTTTGATAAAGCATTGGAGAATATCAAGAGAGTCTTACACAAATGTGAGGATCAATTTTTTTCCTTAAATAGTGAAAAATGCTTCATGATTATGCAAGAGGGTGTAATTCTTGGCCACTACATCTCCCACAAGCGAATTCAAGTAGATCCTACAAAATTTGAGGTAATCACAAATCTTCCTACACCTGAAAAACAAAAGGATGTTAGGAGTTTCTTGGGTCATGCAGGATATTATAGGTGATTTATCAAAGATTTCAGCAAGGTAGCTGCACCATTGTACACCATTCTCACTAAGGATGCTAAATTTTAGTGGACTAAAGCTTGTGACAAGGTATTTTATGCCTTGAAGTCAACTTTGACAAATGCTCTTGTACTTAAGGGACCCAATTGGGAGCTTCCTTTCCACATTCATGCTAATGCATTAGATTATGCCATAGGAGTAGTCTTAGGATAGAAAGAGGGAGCTGTTGAAAATGCTATCTACTTTATTAGCAAAAAAATGAAAGGAGCTTAATTCAATTATACAATGATAGAGAAAGAGACGTTGGCAGTAGTCTATGCACTGAACAAATTCAGACATTACATAACAGGCTACCAAATCCTTATGCACAATAATCATGTAGCAATTAGATATCTCATGAATAAACCTTTGAACATAGGAAGATTGGCAAGATGGTTATTGTTGATGCGAGAGTTTGATATAACCATTGAAGGTAAGCTAGTGAAAGCTAATTTTGTTGCATATTTTCTTTCAAGGCTAACTACATTAGAAGATAATCAGCCCATAGATGCCTCTTTTCCTGATGAGCATCTATTCTCTCTCAGTGTACAAATACCCTGGTATGCTAACATAACCAACTACTTGGTTATAAGAAGAATTCCTTCTCACTTCTCTCCAAAAGAGAAAAATGCACTCATTGAAAAATCCTTTCCTTTCTCTTAGATTGTTGGATGTTTGTTTTATACTGGACCTAACCATGTCATGAGAAGATGTGTGAGAGAAGATGAGACATATGAAATTTTTCATGCATTTCATAATGAACCTTGTGGAGGACACTTTACCGCCAAAAGGACATTAATGAATATCTTGAACACAGGGTACTACTAGCCAACACTCCATAAGGATGCAAGAAGGTATACCAAAAAATGTGATAGATGTCAAAGAATGGGTAGACCAACTAGATTTGATGAGATACCACTGTGCCCTCATATAGTAAACACTCCCTTTAACAAGTGGGGATTGGATTTTATGGGGCCAATTGACCCTCCATCAAATGGTAAGTCCTATATATTGGTATGCACTGATTATGTAACAAAATGGGTAGAAGTTAAGGCCATGAAGCATGCAAGAGATAATAAGGTTGCAGAGTTTCTTTATGAGGATATTTTCACAAGATATGGAGTTCCAAGAGAAATAGTGACTAATCAAGGGCCACAATTCACATCAACACTTGTTGAAGCACTAGTGAATGAGTACAATATCAAGCACAAAAAGTCTACTCCTTATCACCCCCAGGCTAATGCCCAAGTTGAGGTGACAAACAGAGAAATTGAAGCTATTCTGACTAAAACAATATCTATCCATAGGAAAGATTAGGAAAAAAGATTACCTAGAGCTATTTGGGCCTATAGGACAACATGGAAAACAACTAGAAGCTTCACCTCATTTGAGTTGTACGAAAAGATAACTATGATGTCAATTGAATTTGGACATAAGACTTTGCAAACTATAGTGGATTTGGGGATGGACATTTTTGAAGCACAAAGAGAAAGAATCATGCAGCTAAATGCTTTGGATGAACTAAAGAGAGCAGCCCTACAACATACAAAAGTAGTGCAAAATCAAAGAATCAAGTGGCATGACAAATTTATTAAGGAGAAGAAATTCAAACCAAGAGATTGGGCCTTGCTCTATGATTCAAGATACTAGGAAAATGTAGGAAAATTGCAGACAAGGTGGCTAGGACCATACGAGGTTGCTAAGGTCTTTCCCAATGGAGTTGTTCAACTTACCACTATTGACCCTGTCAAGTTCAAATTACTTGTCACTTTCATCACCTCATATTATATCATAAGCCAACCTCTAAAGAAGAATTCATGTAGAAACTCACCCAGCACTCAGAGCTTCTTGCAACTGAAGGCAGTGGACCTAGTGTCCCTCCTTCAACCTAATTAAGGTATGTACTTTTCATAATAAATATTTCCACTCTAGTGGAAATCCATTTCTTCACCCATCTGCCCAACCATCCATCTGTATCACCTTTTCTCTCTCTTCCATCATTTCATGCCACCTCACTTCACTTTGCTTCAATTTCATTAATTTCTCAATTATTTCTAAAAAAGGAAAAATGATACTTTCTCTCCATGATCTTTGTACCACTTCCTTCGCATTCTTAGGTATGTACGTGGTAATTCTCATCTCTTAATTACCTTCTAAATGCATTAATATAATCATGACATGTTACTATAGGTGATTACATAATATGCTAGTAATTCTTGTCAATTCACCACTCCTTCTCACCTGTGTGGACACATGTCGAAATTTAGGTTGGGGGGGAATAAAAAATGCAAATATACTACCCATATGTCAAAACATAATTTGGCTACATCAAAAAATTTAAATAATATGATTTGAAAATTTGGCTCACATGTGTGAAGTGATGTTAACTGAGCCACCAATTTTGCTCTCATTTATCACCTCTTATTTTGCCATAATTCCTTAATTGCCATGTCGTAGTCTTGAGTTATAAGTAGTAAATGGTAAAAAGCAGAGACAAAGAAGGAAATTCAGTTGACACTGGCAGTGAAAATTTAGAAGAAAGGTGTTGGATTTCAGACAGGAATTGTAGGAGAAAAGGAATTTTGCAAAGTGAGTGATTTCAGACAATGGGAGGTGGCTTAATTCAAAATGAGCCCTCAGTTCATGATTTTTTTTGCAAGACGCACAATGCCTGGCATAATTTCAATGATGTGGATGGTTTGATTATTTCATGAAGCTAGATGGATTTTACAAAGGCATTGCACTCAAATTCGCTCAAACATTCTCTAAAGGAAACGCCATGGTAAAAGGGTTAGAAGTTGTGGCAACCAAGGAGATAATTGTGAAATTTTTAAGGTTACTTGCTAATGGAGAGCATTACCCTACTTCTAGGGATGCTAGGTCGGCTAGAGCATAATTTACAGTACATGGCGACCCACCAATTAGCATAAACAAGCAGGGCACAAAAATAATGTCTCTACCTGAACCATGGAAGCATGAAGTTGTCTACATTATAAGGTATCTCACCTGCGAGGGACATTTTTCAAAACTACATTCAGTACATTTCAAGCTCTTGAGCCACATGAGGCACGAAAGGAGGATGAATGTGCCCAATGTCCTATACAATCTTCTCTCCATCATGGCAAATGAAACACAAAAAGGTAGGGATAATTATATTTCCCACCATTGCTTGATTAAATTGTTAGTTAATAAATCTTTGCATGATGCTTCTAGAATGACTTGGGAAGAATTTGTTAAAGTTAATCAAAATTATCGTCAGGAAGAGTTTTTCAATGTTGAGCATTTTCCACTTAGGGCTATCCCTCAATCTCATAGGTCTAGCAAAAGATTAAGCATAGCTGAAGCAACCCCTGGTGCTTCAAATTCTGGTGCTAGTTCTAGTATGAATCCCCCTACAACTGTAGAAGGAGCCATAAACATTAGTTCCTCTAAAACAGAGCATCCAAAAAAAGAAAGCTCTTCATCTAATTCTGATGATGATGTCCCCCTGCAAACCCTAATAAGAACTAGGGCATGAAAGAAAGAGGGTGAAACAAGAAAATAAAAATAAAAAATCCCATACACAACCTATAGAGAAAGAGGTTCTAAGTGCTAGGAAGAGAAAGGATGACCCTATTCATCCTGCAGCCAAGGGAAAATGTAAAAACACCTCTAGGAAGTCTAAATCAGCTCGGCCAACTTTTGGTACACCTTCACAGGAAAGCCCTAGGCATGATTAGACATCACATGGGGACACTAAAGCTCTAATGGAACAAGAGCATGTTGAAGAAAAAAGAGAGGATATATTTGGGAAGGCAGCGAAAGTAACATTGACAGACCTTGCTAATATTGCAAAGGAATTTCAGGATGAGTAGGGGTTCCTACAACAAAACCAAGAATAGGAGTAGTAGTTCCTGTAGCCACAACAGGAAGCACAGGAAGAGCCAGAGCAAATCCAAGAACAGAAATAAGAGGTCCTGCAGCAAAAAGGGGGTGAAGAAATAGTACCCCTGCAGCCATAGACAATTGGATAGCTCGAGTTCATGCAGATAGTACCATATGGGGAGCAGCCCTCGACAAAAAAATTGGTAGGAATTCATAATCCTCCTAATTTTATGATTCATGCAGCAATTTTAAATTTATTGAAATAAATAGAAAGGAGGGAGGAGGAATGGAAACAGGAAAAAAAAACTAAAAAAGGAAATCCAAGAGAAGGATGAGGTTATTGAGGAGAAAAATGAGGAGATTGCTAATTTCAAGAAGAAAGTAGATGACATTGTGACCCTGGTGCCACAAATTCTAGAATGTAGAGCTCATCCAAGGGTTTATGCCCTGCACTTGAAAGAGAAATTATCTCTCTTTCAAGTTGTCAAAAATTGTTTGACTTCAAACCCACCATTGAAACTGCTACTGAATTCTTCAATGCCTACATGATTGCTTCCCCTGAGATGAAAAATTTGCTATGTGAATTCTATTTGCACAATTACGCTATCATAAAGGACCATGATTGGAACCTGTTGTTGTATGTTGGGGATGTTCAATTGAGATCATTCATATCTTTGGTATAAAATGAAATTAGTTGGGGATAACAACATGGTAATTATAAACAATTGGATTTTGATATCCCTCTACCTATTAGAGATGAATCAAGTAAGCCAAGGGATATTTGCAGAGAATGGCATAGAATTTTGCTTAGACCAAGTTATGGCAATAGGATTATGCCTTGGATTGAGGCAGTTTACATTGAGTATGAAGTGAAAACAACAACAAAGGAGGAAACTGTGAGGAGATGTTTATCCTAGAGATGGAATAGTTTGACTGATGAGTTGAAACAGGCTGAGCCTCATTCCATCCACAATTATGCTACAACATTAAAAAGAATTGAGAGACATATTCAGATTGGGAGAACTTAGGGACGACATTGGCTTCCCCTGACTTTCTAGCTACCCATGTTGATGTGGCCTGTGCCAAATTTTAGATTCTACCAAAGTGACATTACTATAGAAAACCAGAGATGGAACAAGTTTGACAAATTGGGAGGATTCTATTGGGATCCTAACTCACACACTATAGCCACTCATGTTGGACAAATCTCAGTTGCAAATTTCAGAGCTTTCACCAAGCAGAAGAACAACCCTTCCCCTATTAGAGGACCAACAAAACATTAGGTTGGCTGGAGTGATGAGCCTAGTTCTTGGACTAGTTTTGGGTAGAATCTATAGTATGTTTTCTCATAGATGTCATAGACTTTAATGCTTAAGTTTTGGTATTGGCATAATGTTTCCCTCAAACCATTGACATTAGACATTACCCTATCTCTACAAACTTTAATGATATTTGGAATAATATGTGGGTCATCTATATTAATTTTGCATGTGATTAATGAATGTTTCTTAGAGTGGTTATTGATGTACAATTATTATGCCTACTAACCTTGGCTTGTAGACTTAATATGCCAAGTTATGGAAGACACCGCTAGCTGGGCATGCACCATAACGTCCAACTAAGAAATTGCTCCAAGTCAAAGGTAGTCAGCAAAAAAGATTCTTCGTGCAACTAAATGTAACTGCCTTGCAGTGGACCTTAATGATCGATCATGCATGGGCATTACTATTGTGTTGGATATATGCTTGACTTGCATGTCTGACTGGATTCCGTGCATGCATAACCACTATCGCTCCACTTTCCCCCTGTTTTCCCTAAATGGCATCCTACCAGTCATGGAGTTGACTACCTTGTTTAGTTGTAGTATAAATAATAATTTTATGCTCCTTCTTCAGGAGGTTCCATGATTTTGCATTGTACACTCATTTTCAATGATACAGATACATTAATCTTTGTATGCATGATTTACAGTGAATCAAATAAAGCTCTGAGTTCAAGCATATGAGTTCTTCTTATTTTAGAGTATAGTTATCCAAGGGGGTCCACTTGGTGATTAATATATCTTCTTCATTTAGCATTAGTTTAGTATTACTTATTTTTTGATACTTAGTTAGAAGTTTGGCATCGACTGTTCCTGCAGCCACTAGAAGTCCATTCTGTGTTTGTTCTTGCAGACAAAGAAAATAGAGTAGTTTCCTATTTGTTGCCTAGATATTTATTCTTGCACACATTTTAGCATAAGCATAGTTGTTGGTTGATATTCAGTATTTTCTTTATTTCCTTTCAAGCAATTTACTTTTAGCATTGTGTTTCTTAGTTGTAGCATGCAATGACTACTTGAGTCCCTAGTGCACATATAGTGCTAGCCCATTTCAATTTCACATCCATGGGTTGACAAGTTAAATGCACCTTCATGATGATTGAGTGGATATTAAGGTTAGACATCCAATCTTTGAATCATGGCTGTAAAGGCTTAGTTTTGAAATCATTGTAGGAGGCCAACATAAATGATTAGCTTCTCAACAAAAAATGGACCTAGAAAGTGAATTATACTCTTTATTTTTTGTGAAAGGTGTGTGTACATGTACATGTCCTTTCCTTATTTTTTATTTATTTTCTTCACCTTTCTATTTTTTATTTCATCAATATTAAACTCATAGCTTTGAGGATAAATTTTTTTCTTTTAATTTTTTTTCATCTTTTTACTTTTCTCTAAAAATATATATGTATGTATATACATGCACATATTTTTTGAAAGAATGAAGAAGGTTGTCATTGGTTGTGATTAATGTGTTCTCATTTTTTTCAACACCAAAGCAGAGGATCCTTCTATCCAAAGCCAAATTGATGATCTGATGGAATCTCTTAATACTGTGGTAGAGGAAACCATCAATTTGAAATAGAACTTGGAAGGAATAATTTTATCCCTTGAGGATATAATTTATAAAATATGGAATGTTGTGATGAAGAGTGGAGATTCCCCTAAGGTTTTGACTTTTTCTGATTCTGCCAAGGTGATCTCCCCTATGAATACTGTGAAAAAAGAAAAAGGTTATTGTGTCTACTGATAATACTGCTACTACAGGTAAGCTGTTGGATGTGGATTGCGCTGGTGAGAAGAGTGGTGTTCAAGGTAGTGTTTTGACTAGTGAGGTAAAAACTAGTGGGTTGGGGGCCAAAACTAGAAACAAATTGAAATCTCAAGGCGGGGCATCTGCTTTAGAGGTGTCTGATACTATGGATAATGTGCAAAAGATGGCTACTAGTGAAATGGAGGCTGTTGAGCTTTTGAACAATATGTAGTGGTTTTTCGTTGGGTTCCTTCTTTTTGGCTGCTTTTTTATTGTTGGTTCGCTACAATTGAGCTGATTGTTGCATAATGTTGTTTTCTTTTTTAATCAGCTGCTTTATTTTGTAAAGGGTTCTGGGCCCCTTCAAAACCCATTTTTTACCTCCAATCGAAACACCACATCCATACCACATGATTAATGTAAAATCAGTATGATGGATGTCTATAGAAAAGTATTTCACAAAGGCATTTTTGCTAAGTGTTCATACCGGTAGCTCTAGCACACAGTTCCCTCTAGTATTTTGGTCCATATTTGTTCATCATTTTTTATATACCTATGTGGTTCTACTATGTATTTCATAGATATCTTTGGAATCTTAATTCAAAATTCTAGTTGTTATGGTTAAGTGGTTAGAGAGTTGCAAGTAAAAAAAATTTAGCATATCGTTTACACAGTTTTTTGTGTATTGGACCTTACCTAATTGGTATGCATTCCTATGTGGATTTGAGTTATATGTTGTAGTTTTGAGGGAAGGTTTATAGGTTTTAGTAAATTGTATATCTCAGTTGGAGTACTTTACCTTTCTTTCTTTTCTATGCTTGGCAGACTCAAGGTATGCAGAGTGTTCATAAGATTAAATACTTGATTCAAATGGAAAGAGTTGTTATAGATCCATTCCAACCTATATTGCTTATGTTTTGAGCATGAAGGAATTTTGATTCGAATTGGGTGCCTACAAATCACATTTTGCATAATTTGAGGCTACAACTAATTAGGCCAACCTAATTGATGTTTGCGGTGAAGAATAATATATATAGAAGGTTGAGTTGAGTTGTCACAGAGAGAATAGAGATTATATCATGAATACATGATCCGAATACAAGTAGTGATACAAATTTGTAGAATTGTGTGAATAAGTTGCACATGAAGTGATTGAGGTGTGAAGATAGAGAAAAATAGAGACTGGTAATTTGAGTTGATTACAAAATGTGTAATGAGATTCAAAGGAACTGGATTTAGCATAAGTTAGATGTATTTCTCTCGGTTCAAACTCTGGTTGTGAAGTCACTTCTCTTGTATCTTTTCTTTCTCTATGAATAGTGAGTTCACTTAGAAAATGAGTCCTCCTAGCAATGAGCCTTTCTATAATATCTTATAACTAGTTATAACATACTACGAGTTAATCCTTCATCATGGTTTTTCCACATAAAAAATATTGGTGTTCCTGTATTGTGTTTGTTATTAGTTATTTATGCTTACATTTCTTATAATTTTTAGATATTCTTTGGAAACTAGATGGTTGATAATTGCATGGTTTACTAGAATACTAATTCATCTCCCCTCCCAATATTTCATGTTTTCAATAATTGGTATTAGAGCTTGCTTATTTGGAGGAAGCTTGACCACTTTGGGAAGATCTTGGAATTTGAACACATAGATCTAGAAGAATTTTTTGCAAATGGATACATAGAAGAAGATTTCATATTTGACACAGATAGAGAAATCAAGGTTTCCCTTGAAGATTTAGACAAGATTGAAATTGAAAATAGAGATCTGAAAGAAAATATTAAAGAAGAAAATGAGTGCATCAAAATATTTAGAGAGCAAATAATTTTTTTTTGAGAAATACATAAGCAAGTCAATGAACAATTGAAACAAGAAAATGAAACATCACTGGAATAAAAGTGAAAGTGGAAGAAAAGAAAATAATTGAGGAATGTCTAAATGCAATAGTAAAAAGAAAGATTGATGAATGAACAAGACTTGAACAAGAAGTGGTAAATTTGAGATCAGATCTAGAAAGCAAGATTTCATGACAATAAATTCACAACATGTTTCACAATTCTTGATGAACTAATTGTATGTTAGAAATCATCTAAGGATAAAGGAGGATTGGGACTTGAAAAAGGAGAAATCTCAAAAGGTCAGAAATATATTGCAAAGAAGATTAGTGAACTAGAGAAAGCTAAAGAAAAGAAGAACAATGAAATGTTTAGAAACAAAGAAGTAATGCTAGAAGACCCCCTATCAGACAATCAAATACTCAAGTGTGCCCATATTTTAATCACATTTGTTATTTTTGCAATAAATTTTGACATAGAGCAATGGAATGTAGAAGAAAAATTAATCATAATGTTCCATCCTTTACTAGACAATGTTTTACATTCAAAATATTTTGGCATAGAGCAAGTGAATGCATAAGTCAAATGATGAATGCATATAACAGTGGTAGAATGATTCAATCTTTTAATGGTTTTTGCTATACATGCTATGGATTTGGACATGTATAAGAGAAAATTTGCACCCTAGGTGCAATTCCCCTTTTTTCTTTATACACTTTAGAAAACCAAAGTTGGAGGCTTAAATTTACTTAAGCCCACTGTTGGTGGTCCACGTGGAGCCTATTTTGTGTGTCGGTGGAGGTGTTTCTATCACAGATGCCCACATGATGCACAAATGTCTGCGCAGCGTGCTTACCTCCCTGGAAGATTCTTGCTGTTGAGCCAGCAGAGGCATTACTCTTCCCATTGGTAGTGAAGTTGTAATGCCTCCTTTGGCCAACTGACCTGAATATGGCCATTTTCTTCCTAATTCCTTCATATTCACTCCTTCAACTTGCATTTCAACTCTTCACAACTTCACTTCAACTCTTCAACACTCTTCATTACAACAAGACTTCATTCTAGCACTCTCACAAGCTCACTTCCACTCACTTCCAAGCATTCCAAGCATTCCATTGCAGCAACATAACTCTCCATCAACTCGGTAGAGCATGTTTGGGACAACACCATTTGCAAAAAATGCTTGATTTCCTCTCATTTCTCCCCCAAGTAGCCTTGAGTGCTCTTGGTGGAGGTGGTAAGCTTCCCTCTCCTGTCCTCTATCATTTGGTGAGTATCATAGTACTGCATTGTAGTGTTTGTGCTTTCATTACATTACTTCTTTATCTTATTCCTTTGGTTTTCCGTGGTGGTGGAAACACCTAAACAAGGGTCTGACTGAGGCATACCCCTATATAGCCCCCCAACATTTTCTCTCTTGTTGTGTGTAGGTGGACGCACTTTGTGGAGCTAGTTGGAAAATAGGCTCTTCTACGAGATCGTCTTCATCACCTTGGCTCTATTATATCTATTTTATCACTTCGGTTTGTATTTCTTTTATTTCATAGTATTGTTTTGTTCTCTTAGAAGTTGTTAAGCTAGGCTGTTAGTTGTTTTAACGAGTTCAACCTTGCCTTGACTGTGTTTTGACCATACGGACTACAACGCACTTTTGAGACACCAACGCACCACACTATAGTCCAAATTCCAAGCTAACATCCTCAGACAGAGAGCTCCCTGAGGTGTAGAGTTGGACCTAAAAACTAACTCACCTAGCCCTACCTTAAAACTTGGGATTTACAAGTGGTCACAGGGTTCTATAATCTTCATCATTGTCATCCCCATACCCTAAACACTACACTTAGCTAAGGTAAGTTAGGGAAGCCTCTTGCATCTTCACCCTCTATGACCTAGGGTCTTGCACATGGTGGTCCCCCTCTCTTACATTTTTGGTGAACCCAATGTGAACCAACATCTATTCATCTATCAGTGTTCAGGCTTCCCTCAGCTGCTTTGTGATTGTTGCATTCTCAAGTGGTGTGAAGGTTTATGAGCATCACAACCCAGTCCATAACTTCTGGGAATATCGTAAGAAGAAGTGTAAGACACCTCTTGATGGATAGGAAAAAGGTCTTGCTTGGTCTCTCTATGGGTCTCTTCTCTAGTCCCGCCATTAGTTTGGTTATGTAGGAGCAGGTGTCGAGGGGTGAGATGGGATTTACCGATGAAACCGATCACATCCCCACTCCTCCTATATCCCCTATGCCATCATTAGTGGATGAGCATGAGGTCGTTCAAATCCCTATTGAATGTGTCTACCCTTACAAAGGGGTTGGGAGATCTTGAAAACCATTTGGAAAGAAATCTGAAGATGGCTAGAGCCACTTGGATTGTTAGTGAACTAAAACATATGATGGATAAAGACCAAACTGGCATAGAGCTTCTAAGTAGTCTCTTTATTATCACCAAAACATGTGCCCCTTTGAGAAACTTTAGTTTTGCACAAGGAGTCACCTTCGAAGAACACGAGAGATAGTTAAGAGTATCAATTCCTCCCACCTCTATCTACATGGCCGATGCGGTCCCTTGCATTTTTATCCCTTCCATCCCTAATCAACCAAAAACTATCAAGGTGAATAAGGTCATGTTGGGCATTAGCTTTACCCATTCTATCACCTCCATTGGTAGAGGTTTTGGAAGAATAGGTGGTGGAGGCTTTGGTAGTGGTGGTTGATTTGGTAGTGGAGGTGGTTCCGGTGGAGGTTGTGGTGGTGGTTCTGATGGTGGCCCTATTAGTGGCGGTGGCTCTGGCTAAAGTCACACCAGTGGCGGTTCTGGAGGCAGAATTGGTGGTGGCACTGGAGGAGGTTCCTCTGGCCCTTTATCTTCTAACGACCCTATTCTAAACACTCTACTTCAGAATATGGGTAAGATGCAGAGTCAGTTAGCGAGCCTTTCCTAGGCCTCTGCCCAACCTATTTTCTAGCCATTCTTTCAACATAGCCCTTTGTTAGTTGCCATCTTGAACACTTCCTTCCCTTAGGGAATGGAGATTCCTAAATTTGAGAAGTTTGGTGGTAAGGGGGATCCGCAGACACGCGTGTCTACCTTTAACACCCTATGCACCAACTTCTTCCATCATGACGCCTTGATGGCTAAACTATTTCCCCAATCTCTCAAGGACACAACACTCGAGTGGTACTATTCCTTGCCTGATAATTCTATTTTCTCATTTGAACAACTTGTTAATCAATTCCTTAGATAGTTCCAAGAAAACATCGGGTTGAAGATGACCTTTTTGGATCTCATCTGATGTAAGCAAGGAGACAATGAAAAGATTACCGATTTCATAGAGTGCTACCAAGCGCTTCTTTCACAAATCTCATACTAGCTCCTTGATCTAACGTGCAAAAGGTGTTCATAGGGAGCTTACAAAGGCCTTGGCAAGATAATTTTTCCCCTATGAAATACCCTTCTTTCACACATTTGTGTACAACCTTACGAGAATACCAACAAAAGGTTGCTCAGTTTGGGGGATCTTCCTCGTGCTCCCATTCTAAAGGGAAATCCATCATATCAATATTTGGGAAAGGAAAAGCCATTGTGAATGTAGTAGCCACTGTCGATGAAAATGACCTCAAATGCAACTGGAAATTCATGAAGTTGTCTAAATCTTACACTTCCATCTTACAAAAGTTGTTGAAGGATAAGATCATAACTCTGTCATCCCATAAGCTTGTTAAGGAACCTTACTCCAATTGGTATGATGGGAGCACATATTTTTAGTACCATCATGTTGATGGACATGATACCAAACATTGTATGTGGTTGTGTCATGAGATACAAGACCACATCAAGGACGGTAGCATTCATCTCGATGGGAATAAACAAAATGCTAACAAATTAGTGGTGAAAGCTAATGGTGAATTTTAGATATACACAAACCTATTTCCCAAACATTCTACCAACATGATTATTGGTCTGACTAATTTTGTTCCTCAACTTGAGGCCTATGTAAACATGGTCACGATAACTTCTACTATTCCACTTGCACCTAGTTCACCGGATATTACATTTACAGTACAAGATCTACCCTTAAACAACAAACCTTCACATCTTTACATTCCTGCTCGTGTCAATGGTAACATTATGACAGGAGTCTTGATAGACCCCACAAGATGTGTGAATGTTATTACTAAAGAGACATTAGTATTGAACTCATTGAAAAATTAAAAGATGGAGAAACAAAATCTACTATCCATACCCATGATGGTATGAGTCTTAAACCTTATTGCTTGATCACTTTGTCCATCCTGATTGGACCTAGGACTGTTGACATGGTATTCAACATTATTTCAGATTTGGACCTATTTAGAGTGAAGTTAGGCATCCCTTGGCTGGCTTCCATGAATGGGGTCACATCCATTATTCATAAGTGTTTAAAGTTTTCCCATGAGGGCATTGTGCATGTAGTGCATGATACTGGATTTCAGCCTTTGGTATCTCGTGGTGGATATTCACTGGATCACTTTTGGCCCTCCTCGGTTGGTCCACTTCCTCGAAGAATGGACCTACTTTACAAGAACTATGTGAAGTAAAAAATTGGGGGCAAAGGGGAGCCAAAGCTGACCCTTCCTGTAATGGAAAAACTAATTGCCTCCTCTTCCCGAGACGAGAAGAAGGAGCTCGTGCTTATGACTACTCCTTCTCCAAGAGAGGAAGAGAAGTCCATGTCAGCCCCTTCTCCTCCCCACAAAGGAAAAGAGAAGGCTATGTCATTTTCTCTCTCTTTCCTGAAGAAAGAGGAGAAGCCCATAACGACTCCCTCTCCTTCTTGTAAAGGTAAAGAAAAAATGAATTTCTCTTGAACTGCCCTATCCTCTCCCCTTTCCTAGGAAGAGTATTGGATGAGTAGACCCAATGGTTACCTACTGAGTCCAATGATTCCTCCTTGGTGTAGGCTCAAGATTAGAATTGTGGACCTTCCTAATGAATATCCAGGACCATGGTACTACTTATACAATAGAAAGAAAGGTTCTCATAGAGAATTCAATCTGCGGCCTCCTACTACTTCTACTCCTAAGACAGTGAGCAAAAAGAGGCCTACTTCTGAGGCTCTTGAGTCGACTCCTCCTGTCTCTCCTCAACTTGCTCCCCCTACTCCTATATACGAACTTGTTCCTCTACTTGAAATGACCGTAGCAGACACTCCTATGGTCAAGCAGGAACCTCCTGTCCCTTCGCAAGCTCCAACTTCTAACTCCAAGAGCCATAGAAACCGCCTTGCACATGAACTCAAGCACCAGTGAAAGGTTCTCGTGGCTGAGCAGGCTACCTCACAATAGAAGGAGGAAGAAATGACTGCTCCTATTTTAGGACCTCCTATCACGTCTCCTTCCTCCCCTCATGTTGTTTCTCTTCAACTTGATTTTCTCCTAGCTTTTGTTATGAGCACAAATGTGCCTAACCCTAAATAGGTATAGGTGTTTATCGCTCCTTCAGTGGAGCCACCTTTGCTGATGTCCATCCTAGATATTCAGCCCTTCCCTAAGCCCATGGACATGGTTAACACTTTGGTCATGTCTGGTGCGGTTCTATCCCCCTCTTCCTCTGCACCCCTAGCTTCGTCTGTGGGGAGTTCATCTCCTCCCATGAAGAAAGAGGCATAGGTTGGTCCTTCTGGAAATGGAGGACGTAAGAGGAGTCCACCTTCTTTGCAAGGTGGCCCCATGATGACTTGTTTTTTCCTTGTGATAGAACTAGTCCCAGCTTCCCCTAAGTTCATCACTGCTCTTGAGTCATTCAGGGAGCTTAGCAGTGAACCTCAGGCACAACCTATGCTATTCACGAAGAATAAGCATGATGCTCCTGCGGGATGCATGTTTAATTATGTGGATGAAGTCCCAACCTTGTTGGTGATCTTCCCAAAATTGTTGAATTTTACTCCATAGGAGCTCGATGGAGAGGACCTTGAATGGCCCTCTTCCTTGGCCCTTGTTGTGGGAGGGTTGGATACTCCTCCTCTTAACATTCCACCCTTACAATATCATCCTCCTTCCCCTTATGAGGATCTACATTGGGAAGCAGATGACCTCTTGGATGATTAGTGTTAGGAGGAGGTCCTCTTTTCTTGATATTTTGTGTGTGTGTTTTGTGATGTGTTCCCTCATACTCGTGCTATGTGTTCCTGGATGACCCTCATCACCCCTGTTCATGCTTGGATACAAGAATGGTTTCTGTGTCATAAACCTTCTTCTATTTATACCATCACTCTTCCATGTTTGTGCTTGTTTTTTGATAAATTGGGGACGATGCAAAGCATTGGGGAATTTACGATTCCCTCCCATGTTGACCCAATTTTTTATTTTTACTTTTTTTTCTTGTATTCTTCCTGATCTAGTTGGGGATTGTTGATCTTTTTCCTTGCATTGTGGTTACCTATTATCATATGAGCTTGGACATATTTGACCCTGTTAAACTAGATCCTCCTATGTCCTTTATTTGTATTTTCTTTTTTTCTTTCCCTTTATCTTTCTCTCTTCTTTGCTTGAGTTGTTCCTCCTATGCATGACAACGTTCTCCACTTTAGCACTTTGATTTTTAGAAAATGAATTTGTTGCCAACGAAAATTTTCTTGAAAGTCTTCACAACAATTCTTTCCTTAGAATTGCATTCTCAACTTGGAAAACTAACAAAATGTGTTTCCTTCATCACGGGTTCATAAGGAAAGGAATTGAAGACCTTCCCCTAAGGTGGGAACTACTTTAACTTCCCCTTGCATGGGGTCATGACCTTCCTTTCGAATTCCCTGATGAATTGAACATCTTTCGAAATGATTCCTTGATGATGAATCATTCTGAGAAAACAGTTGCTTTTGAATTGCGTGTCACTTGAGTGGACCCCCTTTTTTCTTCACAGTGGGTTCCTTAGGGACCCTTTCTTCAAAATACTTTGTAACGAATGGACTTTTTCACGTCTAGCCTTGGGGCAGCCCAACTAGACTCATTCCATTTTCCCTTTTTCGTCTAGCTCAAGGGCAGCCTAACTAGACCTTACTTTTCAAATAGTGCGTCGCTTAAGTGGACCCCTCTCCTTTTGAAGGGCTCTTGAGGGATCCCTTTGAAAGTTTCATGGTTTGCATGAATGGTCACTTTTAGACACACTCTATCTACAGGTAGACGTGTCACCACTTTTAGACACGCTCTATCTACGGGTAGAAGTGTCACTACTTTTAGAAATGCTCTATCTATGGGTAGTTGTGTCACCACTTTAGCCATGTTCTATCTACAAGTAGATATGTCACCACTTTAGACACACTCTATTTGTAGGTAGACACATCATCGCTTTAGACATGTTCTATCTGTGGGTAGACATGTCACCCTTTTTGACATGTTCTATCTATGAGTAGACATGTTATCGCTTCTTTACTCTGTGGAGTCCACTTTCTTGGGGCTTCCTCCATGTGAGAGATCTTGGGGGTTGCCTCCTTGTAGGTCTAGGGGCTTGTAAGATGCTTTGTTCTAGCTTCATAGTTTTGAGCAGCTATGGAGTCCTTTGCATCTCCTGCACCTTCAGGTATGCCAGACTGAGTATTGCTTCCTCGACAGTTCAGGTATAATTTTCTAACCCTACTCTCTTCTTGATTTACTTTACTGAGTACTCATTAGTATTCATGCTCACTAAAATAAACTTTAGAAAACCAAAGTTGGAGGCTTAAATTTACTTAAGCCCACTATTGGTGGTCCACGTGGAGCCTATTTTGTGTGTCGATGGAGGTGTTTCTATTCAGGATGCCCACGTGACATGCAGACATCTGCACAACATGCTTACATCCTTGGAAGATTCCTATAGTTGAGCTAGCAGAGGTGTTACTCTTCCCATTGGAAATGAAGTTGTAACGCCTCCTTCAGCCAACCGACCCAAATATGGCCATTTTCTTCCTCATTCCTTCATATTCACTCCTTCAACTTGCATTTCAAATCTTCACAACTTCACTTCAACTCTTCAACACTCTTCATTACAATAAATGATTCATTATAGCACTCTCACAAGCTCACTTCCACTCACTTCCAACCATTCCAAGCAT
Source organism: Sequoia sempervirens (assembly GCA_007258455.2). NCBI lineage: Eukaryota > Viridiplantae > Streptophyta > Pinopsida > Cupressales > Cupressaceae > Sequoia > Sequoia sempervirens. The sequence continues at coordinate 10,323,751 of VDFB02358134.1, read as the reverse complement.
TTCATTGTAACAACATCACACTCCATCAACTCAGTAGAGCTCTTTTGGGACCATGCCATTTGTAGCAGAGGCTTGAGTTCCTCTCATTTCACCCCGAAGTAGCCTTGAGTGCTCCTGGTGGAGGTGGTAAGCTTCCCTCTCCTCTCCACTATCATTTGTTGAGTAGCATAGTACTGCATTGTAGTGTTTTTGCTTTCATTACATTACTTCTTTATCTCATTCCTTTGGCTTTCCATGGCAATACAAGCCCCCAATATTTTCTCTCTTGTTGTGTGTAGGTGGATGCACTTTGTGGAGCTAGCTGGTGAATAGGCTCTTCTACAAGATCATCTTCATCACCTTGGCTCTAGTATATCTATTTTATCACCTTCGTTTGTATTTCTCTTATTTCATAGTATTGTTTTATTCTCTTAGAATTTGTTAAGCTAGTCCATTAGTCATTTTAATGAGTTCAACCTTGCCTCAGCTATGTTCTAACCATATAGAATACAACACACTTTCAAGATGACAGCATGCCATGCTATCGTCCTTAGGTGGAGAGCTCCCTGAGGTGCAAAGTTGGACCTAAAAACTAACTTGCCTAGCCCCACCTTAAAATTTGGGATTGACGAGTGGTCGCAGGGTTCTATAGTCTTCATCATTCTCATCCTCATACCCTAAACACTACACTTAGTTGAGGTAAGTTAGGGCAGCCTCTTTCATCTTGATCCTCCATGACTTGGGGTCCTGAATGTGCTCATCCCCCTCTCTTACATGACATAAGGCTAATTAATGCAGATTCAAAATTAATGAAAGGAATAATTCTTAAATAAATACCATATGCAATAATTGTAGTAGACCTAGACATATTGCTAAATTTTGCAAATGCAAAAAATTAAAGGATAGTCTGAAAAAAAAAAATGAACCAGTTAAAAAGATTGATCTGACTAAAGTAAAGAATGAAATGGAAAATATTTCAAGAAAGAAAGAAGAGCCTAAAACAAGGAAGAATCAGAGATCACAAATGAGTTTGTATCACCCTGTGGTGCAGGTAATTCCTCCAAAAATTGAACCTAGGAATTGGCTTAGGGGGAGCAATAACTAAAAATCATATACCCCCTACTGATGAGGTATCATGGCTTGGAAGGAAGACACGAGATGGATCTGGATATTATGGATGTGTAAAGAAAACTTTGGAAGAAAATATGAAAATTTGGATATTTATGTAGCAATTTAAGGTTTGTTATTGCATAGAGAAGGTTTTACCAACTTTATCATTTGGTGAATTAAATGAAAATTAGGGAAAATTGAAAGGATTATATACATGTCCCTTGTTTATTACATCTCACTTTTATTGATATGGAAAACATTATGAAGAGAGTTCGTGATGATGTATGTAAAATAATTATTGGAAATAATTAGAGAATAAAATGAAAGGGAAGAGAAGCTCAGAATAGATGTTATGGAGAAAATTGGTTTCTCCTTATCTAATGCTGATAAGGCCACTCTAGCCCAAGTGCTTAATGAAGAATTTGGAAAGAAGTGAAGGGTTACACTCTTAATGGGAAAATATTAGGAGAAAATTGACATGATGAGGAAGGATTTAGAAGATAAATCTACAAATATAGCTCAAAAATATAGAATGATTTATATTTCCTCTAGCAGTAAGAACCAAAAATAAAAAATTGAAGACATGGAGGCTACTAATATAGAAGAAATTCCTGATAATATTCCTCTAGATATAGATGAACAGTTCATGAAAAAAATAGTTTAAGATGAAGATTTTGTTTGGAATGGAAAGGAAACTGCAAAAGATGATACTCATGTTCCTCTAGTAACTCAGGAGACTACAAATCAAGGGCACCCGAAGATCCCTATTCCTATGATAGATAAAGAGAAGAACAAAGATGAAGGTGAGAAGCATGATGAGCAAAGGCATGAGGATGAAGATAATTAGGAAGGAATGAGTGATGGAGAAAAGGAAGGAGAAGGAGATAAAAATGAAGATAAGGAGCAAGGAAATAAGGATAATGATGAAGGAGATAAAGACAAAGATAAAGACATAGATAAAGACAAGATTTTTTTTGACGAAGAAGAAAAGGTAGTAGAAGAAGAAAAGAATGAAGAAGTTGAGAAGTCTAAGGACTTACCCAATCCCTTTGGTGAATCCTCCTTTGAGAATCATTTTGGCTTGTTGTCTAAAAAATTAAAGGTTCAACCAGTTGTTGCAACTGCCCATGTAGCAAGGTAATGTTGATTTGCATAAGATAGCTTTATACATAAGTTTTAATTGAGTGATATGTTTAGTGCATCAACACAAAATTAGATGATTGAAACACATTATAAGAGTAGTGAACTAATAGATGAGGCAATGAAAGCATTACAGGGGATCATCCTAGGTACTAATGTTGACACATATTTACCTTGGGGTAGATAATTTCAAATTTTTGTTTGATTCCTTTAAGGAATATGCCTCTAGATTGAAAAGACAAACTGAAATAGAGGTTGAGACAATGATTACAGGAAAGAAGCTAATGGATATTATATACAAATGTGCAGCCACACATACAAAAGTTGAAGAATGCTTGAAGGAAGTTTTACCTTGCAAGGAAGGTGAAAAGGTAGTTTTTTTATATTGCATGAAGTGGCAAGAGGCCACACAAGAAATAAAAGTGGAAATGGACTCGATTGAGTCTCAAATAGCTAATGCATCAAAAGCCTATGATCTGGAATTGAATAGGGACAATAAAACCTAGACTGCTATAGTGGACCTACATGATTTTTTTTTGAATTTGTAGAGTTAGAAGGAAGAGGTGATCAAGCAGTTGGTGAAGCTAAGGGACTTGGTAAAATAGCACACAAACCAATATCAAGTTCCCTTGCCTATTTCAACAAAAAATGAAGGATCAATCTTACACTTAGTACTATAGAAGAAGGAGAAGAGTCATTCATAGAGCTTGAGTCTCTACACAAAATTCTTACATCAATGAAGAAGTGTTGGGAAAAAGGAAAGTATTCTTGGAAAGCTATTCTTCAAAAGCTTTAAGAATCAACATCTTTGGGTTGACAATTTCTATTTGTATACACATCTTCAATTTTTATGTTTTAATACTTTATTGTACATATGTAGACATATTAGGAGTTTTTGGTTAACTTTATAAGGGGGGGCTATTTTAGTTTGTATAAATGTGTGTGGATCAACACCCTTTGTCCTTGATGTCAAAGGGGGAGAGATAGTTGGAGATATAGTTGGAGAGACATTTTGTTTTGGCACATGTTGCCTTTAATGACAAATGGGGAGATTGTTAAAAGAATGAATAAGGTTGTCATTTGTTGTCATTAATGAATTTTCATTGATTTCAAAACCACATCCATGTCACATGATGAATGTAAAAATAGTATATGATGGATGTCTATAGAAAATTATTTTGCAAAAGTCATTTGGCTAAGTGTTTATATCAGCAACTTCAACACATAGTGCCCTCTAGTATTTTGGTTTGTGTTTGTTTTTTATTTTCAAATCTACTTATGTGGTTTTATTATGTTGTTCATAGATATCTTTGACATCTTAATTTATAATTCTAATTATTTTTGTTAAGCGGTTTGAGAGTTGCAAGTAATAGAAGTTTGACAAATATGGCTTACACAGTTTTCTATGTATTGGACCTTACCTAACTGGTCCACATTCCTTTGTATATTTGAGTTAGATGTTGTGATTTTGAGTGAAGGTTTACATGTGTTAGTACATTTTATATCTCAGTTTTCATGACATTTTATGGCTCATATGCTTCTTGGTGTTAATCAGTTGGAGTACTTTACCTTTTGGTTCTATACTTTGCTCACTGAAGGTATGCGAAGTGTTGAGAAGATTAAATACTTGATGTGAATGGAAAGAGGAGTTGTTATAGGTCTATGCTGACCTATATTATTATACTTTGAGTGTGAAGGTGTAGACATAAAAAAATTATCGATTAATACTATGCATCTATTATGATAAATTAACACTGTTTCTTCCTAATCACTTTAAATTCATCAATTAATTAAATAATCAACATTATTTAGTTAAATTCAATAAATTCAACTATTAATCAAATAATTGAATTTATTGGATAAATTCACCCTATATTCTAACTAATATTCATCATATTCAATTAAATCAAATCACTTAATTAAATTCCCCTAAATCCTCCCATTTAATTAAATCAATCAAATCAAATGGCACAATCTCCTAATCCATTCCAATTAATTAATTAATCCTAAATCACCTTTCTAATCATCATTAATAATTCCTCCATATTTTAACCCCTCAAGAGTTAAATCAACCCATGTTCAACTAACTAGGTTGCACATGAAAATAATTTCTATTAATTATTTAATTCCTTTATTTTCCCTCACAAAGGAATATTCCAAAGAATATTCCTCTCAACCACCTCTCATTCAATTTCCCTCCAAAGGTTTTCAAAAACCTCTCACATATTCAATAACTCCTCTTACAAGTACAATAAATTATATTACATCCTCTCAAATCTCAACCAATTCCATTCAACTCCTCTTACAACCTTTCAAATCCTCAACCAATTTCATTTACCTCTCTTCCATCCTCCTCCACTCACACATTTCCCAAAATGTGCTCCACCTTCCTCCAATAGAATTATGACACTTGGCACATTCTTATTGGCTCCCATCTTATCCCACATTCATCAAATCCTCTCATTCTTCAACCCTTGGCTTCTATAAATAGAAGCATTCTCTTCACAATATGGATCCACAACTTCATGCATTATCATTATAGTCATTTTCATTATTTGTAATCACCATCTTCATGTCATTTTGTGCTCATTTTCATCACTTAGCATCATTTCCACACTTAGAATCATCTTCAAACATCAATCTTATCAATTGGGATTGGGAAAGGACTTCTTTCCACATCAAAGGAGCACCACTCCACCTATGGGATGGAGGTTTAGTTATTTCAATTTGGTTTCATGTTAGCTTTAGTTGCTTTACTATAATGTTCATGTTTCTTCTTTGATTTAGATAATAATTTAATAGGGACATTATATTTGGGCTTTCTAACATGACTAATCATTTCTTGATGTTCTTATGTTATCTTGTTATAGGTTTGGTGTTCACATTTTGGTGCTAGAAGGAGGGCTGACCACTTTGTTTTGATGGATTTCACCTAAAATTTCATGTTTTTGCAGCTATAGGGGAGCAACGTTGCCTTTGACTCATATAGCATTTTATTTTCCTATAGCGTCTCTTTTGAAAACTTCTAGATCATCGCTTTCAAAAACAATGTCTCCTTTTCTTTGTCATGCAACACTTGCTCACCTCTATCACGTCACATATGCTTCAATGTCATCTTTGACCCTTCTGTCTTCTATCTTTACTTTCTAGTTCCGTAGAGCATCACTTCTGAAATTACATCACATTTGCTATCTTTGTCCTCTGTAGAGCATCACATTTATGTTCACCAAAGCACCGCATTTTCCTAAAGCTTTTGCACAGTTGCAACTCACCGCTTTTGTTGTAGAGTGTTTCCTTTGCGGGAAAGGGAGGAAAACTAAGTTGGAGACTTAAAATCATTTCTCAATGCCCATTGTAATAGCTTATGCTTTCCAATTCTACTTTTTATTTCTTTTTTTAGGACCAACTAGAGTTATTTTTTGCATAAAATTTACAAACAACTCAAGCTTTGTCAAAGTTGGTTAAAATTGAACCTTAGAAATTTACTAGAATTTGGATTTTGGATTAAATTGAACAAAAAAATTCATACTTGGTTTTAGTGCTCTAAAAAGAACTCATCATTGCTTTAGGATTAAAATGAACTTGTGTTTTCATTGTCTTGTAATTTCTTTTGCAACTAGTTTCATTCAAATTCGTATGCACTTCTTTTGCACTTCATGATGATCTTGAGAATCAAAAACATTCTAGTGACATTGGTTGTCTAAAAAATTACTTACACATTTCAATTTTGGGTTTAAAATTGAACAAATCATGCTAGTGTGAGAAAGAGACATTGTGTGTGTTCCCTCCTTGCAATTTACATGAACTGGGTAGTCGAACTACAAGTATACTCCCTCACATTTGTTACCCTTTGAGGGGCCTTCCTAAGAAAAATTTGAAGATGACTCCAACCAATTTTTCACTTAGGTTGGTATATAAATGGATAAGACTAAATTGTCAAGTCCTCATGTTATGTAGGCCTTAGTTGTACAGTGTATTTTAGTACGGGGTACTACTATGAAAAGTACAAGAGTTCCTAGTAGGATTAATTAAAGCCTTTAGTGGCTTGTTGGACGCTCGCAAGGTGTCATGTCCCTGATTACCTGAACTAAGAACCAATTTGTATAGAAGCCAAAATCCTTACTATTTATTGGTGCAAGAACAATCATTTTTAAGCCACCCCACATTTGTACTATTCAAAGTAGAAAATGAATAAATCCTTTTGATCTCAATATTTTAAGTATCTTGAGATTTGGTGGTTCTGAGAAGTGTGTGTTGTGGAGGGGATCTAGTGTCACCAAATCTCTAGCTATTATCTTTGTCTTAGTGTTTGGAGAAATCCAAGAGGGGACTCAACAAATATTTTACTTTCTATCCTAGGGTTGTGCAATTTGCGAGTCATTCAAATACATTGCTTGGACCTAAAACTTTTAAACAAACATTCAACAAGTCATCAAAATTTCAAACCCTTTGGAAAGAGAAAATACCCTTGAAAATCCCACATATTACTGCTAGTCCCTAAGGATTCTATCCTTAGAAGCTTCTAAATATTTGGGCCCATATCTCAATTTTCTCTCTCTAAAGTCAACCTTGGAAAACTATTTCCTCGACTCTTTGATCTTCACATAATGGACTTTGTGGAATGATAAGGAATTGAGACATAAAGATTTATTTTTAAATCTAAGCAAGAAGTGTTGATGTGGTTAAAATAATACATTTAATCAAGATAAAATACAATTGAACCCCACACATGTGTTTGTTCAAATTATTTCCCGCAAAGTCAAAATTCCAAAACTAAAGTCTATCCATCGTCATAAGCGTCTTAGTCTAAAGGCTCTTAAGTAACATATTTCAACACTTTACTAAGTCAAAGATAGATTGGTCTACAACTTTTACAAACATGCTTCAAAGGATAATCCAAACTTATACTCATTCTATTATCGTCAAAATTTCAGTTTACAATATTTTGAGTATCTCACATTATAGGGTTGAAAATTTTAGAGGTACAACATGTTCTTCAATACCTTGGTCTTGTAAAAAAAGTCTCTCTAGGTTGATTTAGGATCAAATCAACACCTTCATCCATCCAAAAAACCAATAAAATTCCATCTCACAAACAACTCTTAGAACCTTGGAAAAATAGTCCATGCTCGACTTTTGGTAATCCTCAAAAATCAAAATCAAAATCACCTTCTTGGCTAAGCATGTGTGGATGAATCCTTCCTCATATACTTAGTTAAATCATCACCTTGTGGACAAGTTTATTCCAAGATAAAATCTAGCATCCTGGGGTTTATAAGTTCATTATCTAAAATCAAATCAAATCGAATCCAAACCAAATCCAAAGGTCCTAAAGTATAGTATTCCCCCAAAATTTCTTAAGAGTTCAATCACCCATATCATTCATCATTCATTTATCTTATCACCATCATTTGATCCTTAACATCCTAGATTTTATTTTTGTGCCTAAAAGCTTAGACCAACCTAAGGAGTTAGAGGTTTACCTACCATATTCCTAAAAGTTAATCCTTATTTTATGGTCCAAATAAGATCTCAACACAAGAAAAACATGGAACAAAGCAAAGAAACATCCACTTCAAGTGACTTGAGTCAAAAAACATTTGAATTCAACTTGATAGGATCTAACAATCCCTCACTTAACCTTCCTCAACTACTAGAAGATCTTCAAGAGGGAGGTTGCCAAGTGGAGGATGTCACCAACAATTACCAAGGGATGTCCCAAGACAAAATCTTGGAGCTAGTCCAAAATCCTAAAACACACAAAATTGTCCACATAGTTACGAGACTCAATCCCATGCAATACATGTTAGCATTGGAAAAAGAAGGGGGCTAAACTCCCTTCTAATTTTGATGTGAGCACTATTGTGGAACAACCTTTTGGGAATATTCCACTAGTATCATTTACACCTTCCTTCCAAAACATCATCCAACCCATCATACAACTAACATTTTCTCATGCTCCAAGTCAACCCATGATCACCAAGGGGAGTTGATTACTCCAAGCTCTTCAAACACATCCTCTTGTAAAAAACCAAAACTTGGAATCAAACACAATCTTGGGTATGCCGAAAACCATCCCGCAAGACCCAAAACATTCATTTGTACCACCCATTTTTCATAATACCAACAATTCATCCACCTTCGCCATATCACTGACATATTCTCTTGATACACAAGTCTCTCTCCACATGATATCACAAGGACAAGTGGGTTTATTTAGACAAGGGGGAATTTTTGATGCATCATCATCACTTTTGCAAGGGAACACACCTCTAATTCTCGCATAATTTCCTCTTTTGACATCAGCATCCACACCAAATCAAGGTTTATGGAAACCCCCTTTACCCAACATACCAATCCAAAACCAATCAAGTCAAATCAATCCACCAATCATGAATCAAATCAACACATCATTCATACCAAATCCTCCAAGCATGCCACTAATGTCGCAACACCAAGTGGCACCAATCCAAATATCACAACCAATCATCACTCAATCTACAACAACTCAAACTCTCAAAATATGGTCTCCCAAGGACCTAGCACATCAACCATTCCATCTATCACACAACCTGTTTTCATCACTCAACAAGCACCTCCTCAACCACCCAAACAATCTCTCATCACACTATCTCACACTATTCTGCCAAATCCTCCACCTCCACCTCCAAACCCAAACATAAAAAATCAATACAACATCACGTTGCAAGTAGCTCAACAAGCATATCAAAAGGAATTCCAACAATTACAAGCTCAAAAAGCTATGCAACAAGCTACACAAGTTGCATAAAAAGTTGCAAAATAAGCACAAGCAAGCACATCAGGCTGCCCAAGCACAAGCCCAAGCCTTACTACAACAAAAATAAGCGACACAAGCTACACAAAACACATAATCTACACAACAATCAAAAGCTCAAGCCCAAGCACAAGCCTTGTTACAACAACAAGCCTATCAGTAAGCTTTGGAACAATACCAAGCACAACAACAAGAAGCTCAACTATAAGCCCAACAACAAGCATTTTTGGTGAAACAACATCAAGACCAACAACAAGTTTTGTTGGCACAACAACAACTATAGGCATACCAACAAGTGTTACTTGCACAACAAAACTTACAACAACCTCCCACAAACATGCAAACAATTTCCTTGAACACAAACACACAAACCATCCCACTCATCACCCAAGTAGTCCTACCACCCAAAACACATTCATCCCACCACTAGATCCACAAAATGATTTGTCCACACAAATTAAACTACTCTCACAATAGCTGCTAGACATACAATCAAGAAAGAAAAAATAATCACAAGGGAATTTGTGCCCCTATCCATTTGACAAAAGCATTGAAATGGTCCCATTCCCACAAGGATTCAAGATACCAAAGTTTGAAAAATATTGTGGGATTGGAAATCCTGAAGATCACATCAGGGAATTCCATGTCCACTATGATGATTCTTATCTAATGCGACTCTTCCCTCAGAGTTTGGCTGGTCCAATGATGGAATAGTTCTCCTGCCTTCCCCCTAAAATTAAAAAGTTTCAAGAAATTGTTGACTTATTCATATAGAATTACTCATTTAGCATAGTCATGGATGTGAGCTTGGAAGAATTGTTTCACCTAAAACAAGCCAAGGAGGAACAATCACATCCTTCTTGCAATGATGGTGATCCAAGGCCAATTGGAGCAAATGGGATATGCCAAAAGAACAAAAAATTGGGACTACCATCTCCAACCTTGAAGGGACCTTGTCTTTTCATTTGAAAATGCAATGCATAACAACCTATGACGAATTTATTGCTAAGGCACTCAACATCAAAAGAGCCCTTATAGCACAAGGAGGCACACCCACATATCACAATAATTGACCATCAACAAGTTATAATGGCAAGCCTCACACATGGGAAAATAATAAGAATGTCACTAACAATGGTGTCATTGATTCCAAAGTTTTATTAGTGCCTCAAGGTAGAATACACAAACACAAATGTATCAACAACACACAAGCCAACCCATCATCACAACAACCAAACAATCAAGTGTTCAACCACATAAATGCTCAATGTGGACCACCCCCAAAGAATAAATATCCCCCTAAACAAAAATAAACACCACTTGGGGAACCAATGAAATTTTTCATGCAATAGTTGGTATAAGAAAATCTCATCAAAATCCATGTTTATGAAAATTATCAAGATCCTTAGGTTAAACCACCATGGTATAACGAGAAACATCTCTACAATTTTCACAAAATAAAAGGACATACGACAACTAGTTGTATGAGACTCAAGAATCTGATCCAAGATCTCATTGATCCTCAAAATATACAAGAATCTAATGCCCGGTCACAATTAAGGAAACAACAATGGTAAAGGAAAGTACAATAATGTGAACCATGTTTACAACCATGTTGTTGCATCCTTGGATGAATGGGTCATAGTTACTGACCAATATTAAAGGATCTAGGGTCGAGTGTGGAGTCACCTCATGGGGCAGTATAATTACCATTCTAGGACATTCACAACCACCCAAGACACCCACCACCAATCCAAAGTCAATCCCTAATGGACATAATGTCCTAAATTAACTAAAAATGACCCCCGCCTAGATCTCCATCATGGAGTTGCTAAAAGTATCACCCAAACATAAGGAAATCCTAGAAAAGGCACTAGCTACGTCCATTGTCCCAATAGATCTTGATGCAAACTAGTTCCAAGCTATGATCAAACATATCACTACACCGCATCTCTTAACATTCTCTGAGTAGGATTTCCCAACCCAACCATCTCATAACTATCCATTCCATCTTCAAGTCTTAGTCCACAAAAATAAAGTAAAAAGAGTCTTGGTCGATGGAGGTGCAGGTTTGAATATTTATACTCTCAAGCTAATAAAGAATTTGGGATTCTCTGAAGATGTCATTAAGAAAGGTAAGGGTATCACTATCAGGGCTTATGATGATCAAGAAAGGGTGTCTTAGGGCACCATTCAACTCCCTATTCAAGTAGGGCCAGTAATCATGGAGACTACTTGCTAAGTCCTTGACCTTGAACTCCCTTATAATATCCTCCTAGGGTGTCCATGGATCCATGGGATGCAAGCTGCCACATACACATTCCATCAATGTGTTAAGTTCCCTTATCAAAACTAAGAAGTCATAGTCCATGGTGATCCTAAACCATTCTATTATTGCAAATATCTGGAGGCTTAATATTATAAGACCCCCCAAGTCATAAGGAATGATGAGGGACCCACATATTCTTATATAGACCCATCTACTCTAGCCTCCACTTCTTAGACAAAGACACCGTCCATTCTAAACATCCCCAATATTAGTTTTATTATCAAAGATAATGGTTCTGGAGACTATAAAATGAAGAAGAGTACCTTTGCGATAGGAGAGTTACCTCAATCTCCTAGATCTCATGGGAAACCACAACCAATCAACAAAATAACTAAAACCTTCGAAGTTGAACCTACCACCTTTAGAAAATGGGGAGACCTAAGCAAAGATGTGGTAGATGATAAATTTGTATCAAGCCTATTGTATCGAGATGAAAGACCCATACTTGATCTTACCATGGAAGATGACAACAAAGGATTGCAGTTAATGTGTGGATGGGGCTACAACAAAAATGAGAAGCTTGGAAAAAATGACAATGAATTTTTTGAACCCATTATTCCTAAGAAGCGCATGAAGAATCTTTCCATTGGATGTACACCTATGAAGATAACCATTCTTGGCAAAGGTTCCCTTGTTAAAAAAGTCAAAGCTCCTCCTTAGTTACCGATATCCACAAGTCTACCTCTAGATAACTATACATTCAATATAATTGACGTGTGTGATGAGGATCCAATCACTGACCTCCCATGTTATTTGAGGATTCCCCTCTTTTTATGATCACTACCATGTCTTTCAAGCCAAGTAACCAAACCATTGAATTAAAGCTTTTCTATCCCGAACTTATAGGCTGTGACTAACTAGGACCACCAATCTTGGACACATTAAAAAATGATGAGGCTCTTTCAGAATTCATGGGACTACAAGATACTATACCATATGGAGATAATAAAGTAGGGTTTTATATTGAGCTATAAACACACACATACTATGGGGAAGCAATTGAATATCTCTGTCGCAAAATAGAAAATCTAAGAGTAATATCTAGGTCTTTGAGTGAAAACCACATTGTGGCACTTTCTGAACCAAAAATGGTAAAAAGAAAGGATGTATCTGATGGTGAAAACCTCTCTAAGGCACTAAAGGATGAGGGATTTAATCTTCCCCTTAGTGCCATCCATCATGAAAAATTAGTAGTCTTGGCAGAAAAATGTAATCTAGTTGATCTAGGAACCGAAGAGATACCACACATCACTTTCTATGCAGAATCACTTTTGATCGAGGAACAAGAAATTCTAGCTACATTTATGAGAGAAAGAAAGGTAAATTTTTCATGGAATTTTGTTGACATGCCCGATCTTGATCTAGAGGTAGTAGTCCATCACCTAGTAGTCTATCCAAAAGTGAAACCAATAAGACAAAAACTGAGAAAGATGCATTTGTAGATTGCACTATTAGTCAAACTGGAGCTACAGAAACTCCTTAATGTTGGCTTCATATGACCCATAGATTATCACAAATGGGTTTCCAACCTTGTACCAATTTCTAAGCCCACTGGGTGCATTTGAATCTACATTGACTTTAGGAACTTGAATAAAGCATGCCCTAAGAATGCTTTTCTTTTTCTTAATATAGACATGATTGTAGATCTAACAGTAGGGCATGAAATGCTATCATTGATGGATAGATTTTCAGGATACAATTAGATTATGATAGCTAAGGATGATCAACATAAGAAAAATTTCACCTGTCCATGGGGGAACTACTACTGAAACACAATGCCATTTGGGCTAAAGAACATTGGAGCTACATACCAAAGAGACATGACACTAATTTTGGATGAAATGATCCACAAATTTATAGAGGATTATGTAGACAACATATTATCCAAATCAAGGAAGTTTCAGGACCACATAGTAGCACTAGGATCCATCTTTGACAAACTTGAAGAATATTAGGTAAGACTCAAATCTAAGAAATGTGTCTTTGGTATGCAATCAAGAAAGCTCCTTGGATATATTGTGTCAATGAGGGGGATCGATATAGATATTACAAAAGTCAAAGTGATTATCAAAATGGAATCACCATGTACATTGAAGCAATTAAGGGGCTTGTAGGGAGGGCTCCAATCCATTCACAGATTCATAGCACAGTTAGTAGATAAAGCTATACCATATTCTCATCTACTCCACAAGGGGGTAGCATACAAATGGGATGAGAAATGCAATTAGGTGTTCAATAAAATCAAGGAATACTTGCTAACACCTCTAGTCCTCATGCTAGCAATCCAAAACAAACCATTGATACCCTACATATCAGCAACCACAACAACACTTGGAGCTCTCTTAGCTCAACATGATGAAACATGGAAGGAAAGATCCATTTACTATATTAGTAGAACCATGGTGGGACACAAGATAAATTACACATTCATTGAGAAGGCTTGCCTTGTATTGTTATTTTCTGCACAAAAATTTAGACACTATGTGTTGGCTCATCAAATAAAGCGCATTGCTAAAATAGATCCCCTCAAGTACCTACTTTCAAAATAAATCCTCACAGGATGAATGGCTAAGTGGGTCATGATCTTAATAGAATATGGCATTGAATATGTAAAATAGAAATCTATCAAAGGATAGGTAATTACAGATCAACTAGCAAAGGAACCTATATATTTAGAGAACCCATTGGTATCAAAATTTCCCGATGAGTCAATTTTCAATCTAAGTGCAAAAAATCATTGGAAAGTATATTTTGATGGATCGTATACACATGGATCAAGAACCAAAATATTCTTCATCACACCACAAGGATATTGCATACTGAAGTCAAATAAGCTATCTTTTCTATGCACCAACAATATTGTTGAGTATGAGGCCCTTGTCATAAGACTCATAATTGCAATACAATAGTAGATTATGACACTTAAGGTCTATGGGGACTCACAACTAATCATCAATTAGGTCAATGATGAATACCAAACAAACGATGACAAGCTTACCCAATATAAGAAACTGGTGGAGAGTCTCAAGGAATTATTTATTGACATCACATTTGATCAAATACCAAGGGAAAACAATAGAGTAGTTGATGCTATGGAAATAATTGAATCATTACTAGATATCCCACACAACATCCATAAACATGAATTCTTGGTATAGAAGCTTCTCATACTAGCTTTCGAAGTACTAGATTCTATGTTCATGTGTGAAATCATTGGTCCCAATGTATGAAATATACACCCACCTAAAAATAGGAGTCCTCCCTACTGACATCACCCCAAACCTCAAGAGAACCTTTATTAAGAAGTCATCTCATTTCATTATCTTAGGTGACACCCTGTACCATAGAAGTATCAAAAGAAACCCTTTTGTGATGCCTTAACCTTGAAGAAGCTTTGACTTCTTTAACTGAGGTACACGATGGTATTTGTGGTTCACATTCTAGTGGTATGACCTTTGCTAAGAAACTGTTGAGGATTGGGTATTACTGGCCTACAATGGAGAAGAAAGCTCATGATTATGTTCGAAGATGTTTATAGTTCCAACAAGATGGAGACCTCATCCATGCACCAGCTCAGGAGCTCCAACCAATTATAACACCTTGTACCTTTTAACAATGGGGGCTCAATCTCATCAAAAAAATCTCACCCACCTCATCTAATGGACACAAGTTCATTATCACTGCCACTGAATACTTTAAAAAGTGGGTAGAAGCCATTGCCATGACCCACATCATAGAGAAGAAAATATCCAAATTCATCCTAACCTAACTCATTTGTTGTTACAGTGTTCCACAAGCCCTTATCTCATATAATTGGAAACCTTTCAAGAACTAGGATGTTCGAGAACTATGCCAAAAATTCAATATCCAACATCACTTCTCCACCCCATACTACCCCCAGGGTAATAGCCAAGTTGAGGTTTCTAATAAAAACATCCTAAAGATCCTCAAGAAAATAATCAATGAAGCTAGTCGCAATTGGCACCTATAGTTGAATCCCACCTTATGGGCCTACCAAACAAGTATCTACATTCCTACAGGTGCAACACCCTTCTCCTTGGTCCATGGATAAAAATCCATCCTTCCCATTGAGATTGAGTTCCCATCCTTAAGAATTTCATTGCAGAATCTCATCACTGATGAAGAATATTGAGCATCATGGTTGAACAAGCTAGAACTACTAGATGAGTGGCACATGGATGCTCTGAACCACCTATAGGTCTATTAGAACCATCTCAAAAGGAGCTATAATAACAAGATCAAGAGTCGGTCATTTCAAGTTGGAGAGCTCATGTTAAAAGAAAATTAGAAGAATGTATAAATCCAAATAGCAAGGGAAAATTTGAACCCAATTAGTTAGGACCCTTTGTCGTCACTGCAAGTTATAAATCAAGATCATATTAGCTATCTACACCCAAAGGTGAGCCTTTGTAGGAGCCTATCAGTAGCTTCCATCTCAAAAAAATTAGTGCCTAAACTTGCAAGGTATAAATCAAAAAAATAAAAAAAGTCAAAAAAATCTAAAAATCTAAAAAAAAGAGAAAAAGGATTGAAAACAATAGAGAAAAGAATCGTCCTCTAGTGAAAACCACTTAAGTGGAGCGTTGGGAAAGTACCTTGGTGAAAACCTGGAAAACAAGCACCTTGTGTAAATAAAGAACTTTCCATCCACCATGGATTCTTTGGCTTGTTCTGCATTTCCTTCCATCACATTCCATCACATTCACCCATCACATTCCATTGATCCTCCCATCATCCATCTACATCTGCATCATAGCTTGATCCTATGTTTGTATCATGTTCCATCCTATAACTACTTAGTACATTCCTAAGGTCATTTTCTCCTTCCTATATTAGAGTAGTCTACCGCATCACATTGGGGGCATGTTCTTATACCTGTATTGGATCAGATTCGTGCATATTCTTGAAGTCTTCCTTAAAATAAAAAAATTCCAAAAACATTCATAAAAAACCAGAAAACCCAAAAAACATCCAAAACATGTCAAAAATCCAAAAATAGGCCAAAAAGTTAGAAAATTTTCAAAAACAGAGTCACTGAGTTGAACAAGTCTCTAACCTTAAATGTAGGCAAGGCCATCATTGATGTTCCCTCGAGACACATTAGGTTAGTCCTTTAGGAGTGTGTCACAATAAACTGACAATCCAATTTTTTATTCTTCACCAATAAACTAGTTTGTGTCACTCAAACTATGTGGTCTCCACATGTATAACGTAGGCAAGGCTAATCTTTGATCAGCCCCCAAGGCCCCAAAGATAGGTCTTTAGGTTAGGTTCTTGGTCAAAATCTCAGAAAACACCAAAACATTGAAAATTTTGAAAATAAAAAACATTTGTAAAACAATAAAAAAAATAGCCTCAAAACATTTCAAAAACATCAAAAACATCCAAATATTTGAAAAAATCCATCCATCCCATTTCTCTTCACCCACGATAATCAATCATCCACAATAAATCAATTGTCACCTTCAACCTTTGATAAAACAATCAGAAACAAGTTTAGCAAATTGAAAGTGAAAAAATCAAATGTCAAGGTCTCAAATCTAGGTCAATAGGTAAACAAGTTGGTCAACTCATGGTGTCACTAGCCCATCACCATGTTAGTCTTGCCATCATCAGTGCAGGTGCACCAAGTTCAAGACAGGAAATTAGGGGGTCTTAGCTTGGATTTCTAAAAGTTTGAGTCTTTGTGATGTAATAAGGCCATGTCAAGACCATTATTGGTATTCTGTGGTCATTTGATTCCATTAGGTGGTTAGAAGGGTAAATTTGCAAAATATTGCAAAATGTGCAAAATGTTGTCAATAAAAATGTGAAAAAAGTGCAATTTTTGAATTCCAACGGTCATGGGGAGTTTGAAAGTTAGTTGAGGATTTTTGAGTCAGTTTGTGAGGTTTTCCTTGGTTTGAAATGTTTAAATATGTGAAATCCATCAATGTAAATGGTTGTTGAAGGATTGTGAAGGAAAAACAATAAGAAATTCCCCTATTTTTCATTAAATTTATGTGTATTCTTGTCATTTCTAGGTATGTACAGACCCGTACTACAAAATTTGTATTCAAGGTGACTTGAAATGTGTAAAGGAATGAGTTAACTTCCTTTTACATTTTCTTTGAGAGTCAAATACAAAATTTAGAGGGAGTTTGATTCAAGTTTTTGTATCTGCCTAAGAAACCCCAAAAACAAGGGTTTGATAGTGTGAAATAATGAATGAATCCATTCCACCCACTATAAATTTTTTTAGCTCAGTGGAATGGCCTATTTTGGTGTGTTTTAAGTGTCTAAGAGATTTCAGGGGGGAGGGAGGTCTTTTAATTAGTTTCTTGTGTTGCCCTAGTTGGCAAATGGCGGATTTTTAAGTGTAAATGAGAGGTTTGAGTGAGGTTAATGATGTAAAACTAGGTGGTAGCAATTTCTGGTGATTTATTAAGTTTGTGGAAGTATTTTAAAAGGTATCTGAGTCATTCGTAGAGTTTGGAGAAGTTTGGGAAGTCTTTTTAATAAACCCTTCCCTTACAAACATTAAATGAGGGTTAGTGAGTTAGGGGGTTTGTAGTCCTTTCCAATTGCTAAAAGTGGTGGATTCAGTCATTTTAAACCCTTCCTAGGGCATTGGGATTGATTTTTGGGTGAAAGAGAAAGTTTAAAGTGGAGCTGCTTTGTAAAACTAGCCTATTTGGCCTTGAGGGATAGTAGGTGAGCCTAGCTTTGAGTATTTTCATCCAAAGTGACCTATACTTATTTTAAGATATGTTTTGTGTTGGCTTAAAGGGTGTCTAGAAAGGTGAATATTTTGTGAGAAAAGAGTCTATTAAGAGAAAAGTCCTAAATACTAGGTTTGCACACCTACAAGGGAGATTAGGTGAAATGTTGAAGAATGGTTGGAATCAAGTCTTGAGAGTTGCAAAGGTGTTTTGAAGGCCTTGAGTTGTGATAGTTAGTTGAAGACCTCCCTATTTGACATCAATTGGTATCAGAGAAAATGAATTAGGTCTCTTGAGGGAGAAGGTTGATGTTTGTGCAAGGAAAAGGGTGGAATTGAGGAGTCAAGATACCTCCTAAAGGAAGCACAGTTGTTAGAAGCATTGAGCAACGGGCTAAAGAACTAGAAGCCTTAAAGAAGGAGATTGGTGGATTGAAGTATAATGTTGGGGTCACCATGGAGGAAAGTGATACTGAAGAGGAAGAAACTTCTAGTGAAGAGGAAGAGTTGAATCTAGAGGATGTGAGGATGGTAAATCTTTAGAAGCCTGTAAAAGGTGATGGACATACTAAAGTGGATTTTCCTATGTATGGAGGTAAATTAGATAATGAAGAGCTCTTGAACTGCATAGGATCCATAGAGAATTACTTTGAAAGTGAAGAAGTAGATGAAGATCACAAGGTGAAGAAGGATAAGACCAAGTTGAAAGGGCATGCTTTGTTGTGATGGAACTTTGTGCAAGATGAAAGGCAATAAAAGGGGAAGACTAAGATCACTTCTTGGGAGAGAATAAGGATAAAACTAAAAGGTAAGTTCCTTCCTAGTGATTACAATGTTCAATTTCTTAAAATGACCTAGATGTGAAAGCATACACCAAGGAGTTCTATAGGTTAAGCATAAGGACAAAGCATGAGGAAGATCAAGAAGAAAAAGTAGCAAGATGTGTTAGTGGTCTGAGGTATAATATTCAAGATGAAATAATTTTGATGACACCAAAAATAGTTGAAGAATGTTTTAAAATGGCTATAAGGGTAGTAGAAAAAGTGAAAAGGAGACAAGAAAAGATAACAAGAGGTAGGGGCAACACTTCTAGAGGTAGAGGAACTTTTTCTACTCCAAGATAGTCTAATGAAGAACAAGAAGATGTTGGTAAAGGTAAAGAACAAGTGGCTAAATATAGAGGTGGATGGAGAGGTGGAAGAACAAGCTTTAGGGGTAGATATATAGATCAAGGAAGAGGCTCTAATGTGTTTTCAAGAAGGTGTTACAATTGTGGTGAATTTGGTCATCCATCTTACAAGTTCCCTGAAAAGTTTGGTGCTACTTCAAGTGGTGGTGAAAGAAGAGGTGAAAATAGGGTCCAAATTGTGCAAGAAGATGAAGGTGAAAGTGTCAACTCTCCAAGTCATGTTGTTGTACCTAATTTGGTGAATCTTTGATGCTGAGAAGACAACTCTTGAAGGCCTCCAAGGAGAAAGAACCATTGCAAAGGAGAAACCTATTCAGAACCACATGCAAGATCAAAGGTAAAGTGTGCAAGGTAGTAATAGACTCAGGTTCCATTGATAATATAGTATCAAGTGAAATGGTAGATAAGTTAAAATTGGTGAAAGTTCCTCATGAAACACCCTATAAGGTGTCATGGTTAAATGATGATCAGTAACTTCTAGTTAATGAGCAGGATTTAGTTGAGTTTCAAATTAGAGGGTACAGATATATGGTACTTTGTGATGTTCTACCAATGAAATGTTGCATTTTTTGCTTGGAGGATTGTGGCAATTTAATAAACATGCCATGTATGATGGAAGGGATAATACATATCAAATTGAACATGATGGGAACACATTTATAGCAAGGGGAAGTGAAATAGCAGATCAATGCAGCTAAGTTCATAGTATCGAGCAAGAAAGAGTTTGTGAAGGTTGAGGATGGATAACTTAAAGAGTGTGTAGTCACCCCACAAAGTGAAGATGTCAAAACAATGAGTTGGAAAGGTTTCTCAGTATCAAAAAGGGAAAATGATGTGATGATGGCAAAGGCAGTCCAAGAGAAGGCCAAAGATGGTTTGTTTGTGAAGACTCCAAACAATTTGGAGAAGTGTGATGATATAGTGGTTGGGACAATGCTTTGTACTCTTATTCGAAGAAAGGTTAGTGGATAGTTGTATTCTGCTAATATAGAGGTTAGTAACTCTAATACAACAAAATTATTTGGGTCAGAGAACCTGAGAAGAGATGTAAAGACAAAGAGTGAAGTGAAAAAGGGTTCTTGTCCAAAGCATATGAATGAGTTCAAGCATGCAAGGATGATGAAGGACAAAGTTCAGGAAACAAGAGGTAAATATTTTTTTTGTAGGTATGACATTAGTTTCAGTTGAGAGTAATGGTGGAAGGAATGAGGTAGGTTTTTTTGCAGAGGAAAGGTAATGGCAAGGTGGAAACAAGCTCAACAATGCAAGATATGAAGCAAGAACTAGGTATATGGTGTCATGGAGGATATTTCCAGACCAAGCAGCATTTGAAGGAAAAAGAGATGTTGTGAAAGAGCTAGGTTTAAGGTAGTATAGACTTCATGAGACATGAGGTTTTCTTTTAGGTTGGTTGTAAGGTGCAGGTGCACCAAGTTTAAGATAGGAAATTAAGGGGTCTTAGTTTGGATTTCCAAAAGCTTGAGCCTTTGTGATGTAATAAGGCCATGTCAAGTCCATTATTGGTATTTTGGGGTCATTTGAGTCCATTAGGTGGTTAGAAGGGTCAATTTACAAAATATTGTAAAATGTGCAAAATGTTGTTAATAAAAATGCAAAAAGAGTGCAATTTTTGAATTCCAACGGTCATGGAGAGTTTGAAATTTAGTTGAGGGTTGTTGAGTTGGTTGGTGAGATTTTCCTTGGTGGAAAATGTTTAAATATGTGAAATCCGTCAATGTAAATGGCTTTTGAAGGATTGTGAAGGAGAAACAATAAGAAATTCCCCTATTTTTCATTAAATTTATGTGTATTCTTGTCATTTCTAGGTCTGTACGGACCCGTACTATAGAATTTGGATTCAAAGTGACTTGAAATGTGTAAAGGCATGAGTTAAATTCATTTTGCATTTGGTTTGAGAGTCTAATACAAAATTTAGAGGGAGTTTGATTCAATTTTATGTACTTGCATGAGAAACACAAAAAAACAAGGGTTTGATAGTGTGAAATAATGAATTAAGCCATTCCACCCACTATAAAATTTTGTAGTGTAGTGAAATGGCCTCTTTTGGTGCATTTTAAGTGTCTAAGAGGTTTCAAGGGTGAGGGTGGTCTTTTAATGGGTTTCTTGTGTTTCCTTAGTTGGCAAATGGTGGATTTTTAAGTGTAAATGGGAGGTTTGAGTGAGGTTAATGATGTAAAACTAGGAGGCAATAATTTCTAGTGATTTATTAAGTTTATGCAAGTATTTTGAAAGGTATTTGAGTCATTGGCAGAGTTTGGAGAAGTTTGGGAAAAGTTGTTTCAATAAACCCTTCCCTTACAAATATTGAATGAGGGTTAGTGAGTTAGGAGGTTTTTAGTCCTTTCCAATTGCTAAAAGTGGTGGATTCATTAATTTTGAACCCTGGATACATCATTGGGATTGAGTTTTGGGTGAGAGAGAAAGTTTAAAGTGGAGCTCCTTTGTAAAACTGGCCTATTTGGCCTTGAAAGACAGCAAGTAAGCCTATTTTTGAGTATGTTGGTCCAAAGTGACCTATACTACTTCTAGGATATGTTTTATGTTGGATTAAAGGGTGTCTATAAAGGTGAATATTTTGTGAGAGAAAAGAGTCTATTGAGAGAAAAGTCCTAAATACTGGGTCTGCACACCTACAAGGGAGATTAGGTGAAATGTTGAAGAATGGTTGGAATCAAGTCTTGAGAGTTGTAAAGGTGTTTTGAAGGACTTGAATTGTGATAGTTAGTTGAAGACATCCCTGTTTAAAATCAATCATCTAATAACATCATGTTCTAGGATGCATCCTTCCTATAATGGACATCAACATTAGACTTCACCATAGTTTAGTCTTGGCTAGGGGTATGAAGAACATTGGCTTGTTTTTTTTACTTGATCTTTTCTTTTAACTTATCTTGTTGTACCCATACCAATGACCTCTTGATGATGTCTAAAGACAATGATTTAGAGAGAAAGGAATAGGTAATTGATCATTATCTCTTGTTTGTTGTGCTTGTTGGATATTCTTGCAATATAACCTTGGCCATGCTTACTTTGTTTGGTTTGTAGGGAGGGTGGTTTAGATGTCTTTTTTGAATATTACATGGAAAGGTTTTTCCTTCCTATGTTTTGTTCTGAGATGTTTTAAGTGTCTAAAGTACATACTAAGAGGTTTCGTATACCAGGTGTGAACAAGGATACTCCTATCTGATTGTCGAGTCCAAGTTCATCACACTAGGTACAACTCCATCCTAGTTCTTTATACCTTGATGCATTGCAAGCTCTTTATGTATCCCAATCTCTGATAAGAATCATGTCACATCATTATCATCATCATATTTCTGCATCATCTCAAACTCAAGGGTTGATTCCTCTTTCTTCTATCTTTTCCATATACTAATACTAACATGGTATCATGACATTCAAAAATAAAAAATAAAACATCTATATCTACATCCATCCTGCATCCACAAACTATTAGCATACTATGCATATCATCATAATAGAAAATATTATCTATCATAATATAGATTTTATATTCTAAGCATCTCATAAGCCACATATTTTAATAAACATTTTTTGCATCCTGCATACATACATCACATATAGAAAAGATACTAAAAAGGAAGCTAAAAATGTCATTGCATCACATCCATCACATATCATCACATAAATATAGATTGGCATCCATTGCATAAAAGTGCATCCATATAGATCCATGTGCATTCACCATACATTGATAATATCATGTCACATCATAAACATAAATCATAAAACAAAGAATGCACATTAGATGCATCCATGCATATCATATCCATCCATGACACATAAAATAAAATAGCCATCACATCATATAAACACATGAAAGTCATCTCATGTATATATATCAAAAAAGTTGAATGTGATGATACAATCAGGATTAGATATATAGTATCATCATCGAATATACAAGAGGCTAATCAAAACTCAGCCAATGAATGTATATACATCATAAATTAGGCTATACAATAAAAAAATGTGTGTTTGGTGCACTATCAGTGCCCCAAGCTACCCTCACTTTTTCAGTCCCTATGATGGTTGCCTCGACTCTAATGATGAGACCCTGATGGTCTCCTTGATGTCCCTACATGATGGGTTCTACTAGGAGCAACCTGGATGAGGTAGGAGAAATATGGCTATCATTGTTCATGTGCCATAGCTCTATAATATAAATTCCTATAGTAAAATTCCTCCTACATCACTCGGTCGTACATCTCAATTAGGATTGTGGCCTATCCCTATGCCCACAACGTTGTAGCCTCTAACTGCTATCTCTTCCCCTACTCCAAGGACAACCCAAGGTCTACATCCTATATCATTTGGAACTCCTATGCCACCTCCTATCATGCCTAATCCATCTCCTAGATCAAGGTCTAAATCTATGCCTGAGCCTATTTGAGCTTCCTTGCTAGGACCTGTATTTGTGCTCGTAGTGCCACTATCTATCTATCCTTGGGATTAGGACCTAGTGATGGTGGATGTGTTTCCTACTAGTGTTGCTACTGAGTTGGCTATATTGGTGGCCTCTAAACAATGGGTTGCACTAGTGGTGGAATTTGTCCATCGTGCCCGTCATGCCCTCCACTATCATCTTATCAGTCTTGTATGTGATGGCCTAGTTGTTGAGGAACCTATCCAATTTGAGGTCCTCTGACCCACCCTCTACCCACTACTGGCACCACTAGTAATTTCAATCAAATAAGAATATGGGTTTGAAATTACACATCATAGGCTTTTGTAGTGTCTGCATCTACGGGACCATCAACGTAAACCCACAACATCATCACAAGTTGTATGAAGTTGTCAATGGCCTATTGAGGAGAGATCCTCTTACCCCACTTTGTCTCTTTGGTCTTCTGCATAAATATAGCTCTTTTCCCATCATTAGAGGCATCTTGTACCTCTCTGAAGTGGTGAGCAACCCTATCTAGGAGGTACCACTCTATCATGTGATGCTCTCGTCCCTACAAGTACATGGATTGTTGATAGTAGAAAAGATGGGCATCATCATCATTCCACCTATGAAAGTGGAGCCATGGTCTCCACTGAAACACTATCATCTCATCAATAACCCATCTCCAATGCGGGATGCCTGTAATGCCTATATAATGGAGGGTGGTCATCCCCCCATACCTATAAACCATAGGATCATCATGGTTTGTCTGAACATCTACAATCGTGGGCCACAAAATGACTATATGCTCATATGCCCACATATGAAGAAGTGTAACTCCCATTGCAATGCTATAGGACCCATAGTACATGACCTAGTGCATTTCATGATACAAAAATGCTAGGATGATTGGCCCCTATGCATAGATAGTCATCTCCTGCATCATGCAAGACCAAATGATCCCCCATCCAATGCTACAACCTCTCGCTCTATTGTTAGGAACAAGGAATCCTAAGATCAATGCACTGGAAAACAAGGTCAAATAACAGTCAATCCCCTCATATTGTCAAAGTTCAATCTAATCATTGTCCACCTCATGGGTATGCACAAGATCATGATGGGCCAAAAAGTGACAATATGATGGGTATTTGTAGGGTATGTGGCTAACAACTTTTTTAACCCAAAATTGATAAAATGAAAAGGGTTTTAAAGGAGATTCTCAGCTTTCCACCAATATAAATTATCCTTTACTTTGAATTTAATAAATAAATATTATTCATTTTCTATTTGAATTACGATAAGTCTTGATTGATAGGCTGATTGAAAAACATCCATAGCTTTCAAATGGTATCACATTTTTTGAATCCAAAAAATGCATCACATTCTATGCTTCGCATACTATAGGATTAAAAATAAAATTTGAATTTCATGAATTTTTGACCAAGTTAAGGTGGTCAGACATACAATTTTTTTATTTTTTTAAAAGTTGTAATATCATAATTAATTATTTAGTCAAAAAAAAATTACAAAAGAATATGCATCACATCCATACATGAGTCCTCTACTTATGTCTAAAATCTTATAAAAAAATACTATCATTTTATTGTGGTTAGGGTGGTCAGACAGACACCTACTTCTTATATTTTCCCTGAAATTTAAGTAATATTGCATTGAAATTTCAAATTTTCACCAAATAGATTTAAAAATAAATAAAATAAAACTAGTAGTTTAGAAACTACATTCAATTTTCTATAGATTCTATTCTTACATATTTTGTAAATAATATAGATAACTTATTCAAATTTTTACATCAAGTTGCCTAACTCTGATTTTTTTGAATTTTTTGCCACTTAAGGGCATGTTTTTTCCATGATGATTCTGCACATACCCTCATACAATTCAATGCCAAATAACTAAAATATGGCATCACCTCTTGCCTCCACATCATATATGATCCTTTCACCATGTATGGGGATCTACAAGAACTGCCATACATTGTCTAGGGTAATGGTATCCTCATCGATTGGTAAATGGAACAAGGAGGTCTCACTATGTCATCTCTCCACCAAGGAAATCATCATCTCAATGTGCATCCCCAACTCAGGCATTAGAGCTACATGTCTGAAGTCCATCAAACCAAGAAAGAACAATGCATCATCCATCAAGTTCCTTGCTTGGCACAAAATCCAGCTTCTTTGCTCCTTTGAGTGGAGCACTAGTAGGACCTCCTACATCCAAAATGCATAGAATGTCAAAATTCATCAACCTAGCGTGTTTTCAAAAATTAAAAATCCCCAAAAAGCAAAGGCGAGTTGGATTTTGCAAAGGTGACGCTCTGTCATTTTCCAAAAGCAGAGCTAAAATCAAAAGTGACTCTATTTCAAAAGCAAGTTAGCATTTCAAGGCGACACCGAACTCTTTTGGGGACGTGTGATGTGATCCTACAAAGGTGAGTCGGTATTTTTTCCATGACTTTGATATCCTCTAGCATCGTACGATGCTATGCTACAAATGCAGGTTGACATGCACAAAGGCGACACCGATAGTAATAATTGTGGTACCCTAAGGGATCACTTGTGATTGACCTAATTAGACCCTAATAAATGTATCAAAATCATGCAAAATGAGAAAAAATTTGAGAGTTGTATAGGGGGTCCAGTGTCCTAAGGCTACTGGAACTCGCAAACCCAATCCATCTGATGTTTGTGGAGCACACAAGCTGCAATTAGGTTAGTACCTTAGAGAAAAAAATCAAGATTTCTAAAGACTAAGAGTGCCAATTATTTGAAAATGACCCTCCTAACCCTATTTATGCAATCT
Source organism: Sequoia sempervirens (assembly GCA_007258455.2). Taxonomy (NCBI): domain Eukaryota; kingdom Viridiplantae; phylum Streptophyta; class Pinopsida; order Cupressales; family Cupressaceae; genus Sequoia; species Sequoia sempervirens. Next base: position 10,297,238 of record VDFB02358134.1, on the reverse strand, counting down.
TTTTAGGGTATTTTTAGGGTTTTTGAGCCCATTTAATCCTTTTTTTTTTGAACAAAACCTGTTTTGACCCATTTTTATTGTTTTAAGCTTAATTTCACATCCCCTAGGCTATTTTTTGCATATGTATCCTTGTTGAACTTGTTTCATGAGCTCAACCTAATTTTTCAATTTTCACTTGATTTATCAAGGGGGCAATGTACTAGTGCAATTTCCTCCACTAGGTAGCAGTGGGGCATCCAAAAATTAGGAAATTTTTTGAATTTTGATCATGGTAGTGTTATTGGTGCAGGGAACCATAGGTCTTTATGCAAAAATGTTGCAAAATTTTAATTTTTTGTGATGGTAAGTCATTTTTTTGGTAATAATGTCTTTAATACCATGTTTTATGTCTTGGTGTGTCAATTGAGTCATTTGAGGTTAGTTGGTTAAGAGTTGTCAATTTTGCAAAAGTTGCAAAAATGTTGCACATGTAATATTTGCATTTTGTGTCTAAGAGGGATGGTGAACCATTAGGGATTAAAAAGACAATTGGGAATGGTTTAATTTTTTGTTTTAATGTTTAAACACAACTTGAAATGGTCGAGACAAGGTTCTAACAGTTGTTTTGGAGATTGAACCATAATAAAAACTTTGTTCTCTATGTTTTCTTCATTTAATTTGTTGATATATAGTTTGGTACGACCTTCTACAACCTGGAAGTGATCATGTAAGCATTGGAATTGATGAAGTATTGAATCTAGGTTATGTTGGAATTGGTTTCATTTGATTTCATTAAGTTTTGAATATTTTATAAAAGATTTACTTAGACTGGTGAAAAACCCTAGTTTTATTGTTTTGAGAGGAACAAAAATGTAAATTTCTCCATTCCACTAGTGAAATCTTATGAAAATTGGTGGAATGGATGGAATAAAGGTTTTTTTGGTTCCCACAAGGTTGTAGGAGTAGGGGATGAAGATTGGTGAATATTGTTTGATGCCCTAGGCTGAAAATCTCATGTTTTATTTAAATAAGATGTATAGGAGTTAGGGATTGAAGAGAAACTCTTAGGTAGTGATTTAATTTTTTTGGAATAGGTTGGATAGACATATTATCTATTCCATTGGCATGGAGATTTGAACCTTGGAGTGTGAAAATCTTGTTGTGATGTAGTTGAATAAGCCTAATTAAACCTAGTTTCAAGCCTAGCAGCAAATTTTTCACCTTGATGTTCCAAAACAACCTCACCTAAAAATTTGGTATGTTGTCAAAGGGCTTAATGGGTATCTATAAATACAATTAGATTCTAGGTATTAGGTTTATCAAGAAATTTATGTTGGGAAAACCATTTTTGAAGTACTACTAGAGGATTGAGGGTTAGTGAGTAAAAACTCATCATTTGATGATTTGAATCTTGAAAGTTTACTTCATTGAAATATTTGAAAGATTATCTATCCTTCTCTACATTAGTTATTCTTTGAACCCATGCAATAGGTACTTCACTTCAAAGAGGGGTGAACTGTAGATACTGAAAAAGTCCTGATTAATACTATGCATTTGATTTTGATAAATTAACGTTGTTTCTTCCTAAATCACTTTAAATTCATCAATTACTAAAATAAACAACATTATTTAGTTAAATTCATCAAATTCAGCTATTAATCAAATAATTAAATTTATTGGATTAATTCACCATTTCTTCTAACTAATATTCATCATATTTAATTAAATCAAATCATTTAATTAAATTACCCTAAATCCTCCTATTTGATTAAATCAATCAAGTCAACTGTCACAATCTCCTAATCCATTCCAATTAATTAATCCTAAGTCACCTTTCTAATCATCATTAATAATTCCTCCAACTTTGAACCCCTCAAAAGTTAAATCAATCCATGGTTAACTAACCAGGTTGCACATGAAAATAATTTCTATTAATTATTTAATTCCTCTATTTTCCCTCATAAAGGCATATTCCAAATAATATTTCTCTCAATCACCTCTCATTCAATTTCCATCCGATTTTTTTCAAAAGCCTCTCACATCTTCAATAACTCCTCTTACAAGTGCAATAAATTATCTTACATCCTCTCAAATATAAACCAATTTCATTCAATTCCTCTTACAACCTTTCAAATCCTCAACCAATTTCATTTACTTCTCTTCCATCCTCCTCCACTCAGACATTTCCCAAAATGCGTTTCACCTTCCTCCAATATAATTGTGACACTTGGCACATTCTCATTGGCTCCCATTTTATCTTATATTCATCAAATCCTCTCATTATTCAACCCTTGGCTTCTATAAATAGAAACATTCTCTTCACAATATGGATCCATAGCTTCATGCATTATCATTATAGTAATTTTCATTGTTTTCAATCACCATCTTCATGTCATTTTGATCCCATTTTCATCAGTTAGCATTATTTACACACTTAAAATAAAATCATCTTAAAATAGTAATCTTATCAATTGGGATTGGGAAAGGGCTTATTTCCACATCAAAGGAGCACCACTCCCCCTATGGGATGGAGGTTTAGTTATTTCAATTTGGTTTCAAGTTAGCTTTAGTTGTTTTACTATCATGTTCATGTTTCTTCTTTGATTTAGCTAAGAATTTAATAGGGAACATTAGATTTGGGCTTTCTAACATGACTAATCATTGTTTGATGTTCTTATGTTAGCTTGTTGTAGGTTTGTTGTTCACAAAAGGAATTTTGTTTGAATTGGGTTCCTATATGGCACATTTTGCATAATTTGAGGCTACATCTAATTAGGTCAACCTAAATGACATTTGTGGTGAAGATTGGTATATATAGAAGGTTGAGTTGAGTTGTAAAAGAGAGATTAGAGATGAGATGATGAATATATGATCCAAATGCAAGAATTGATGTGAATTTACAGAATTGTGTGAATAAGTTGGGTATTAAGTGATTGAGGTACAAAGATAGAGTGGAGTAGAGATTGGTAATCTGAGTTGATTGCAGAATGTGTAATGAGCTTCAGGGTATGTGCAAGATCATGATGGGCTAAAAAGTGGCGATATGATGGGTATGTGTAGGGTATGTGGCTGACGACTTTTTTTTTACCCAAGATGAAATGAAAAGGGTTTTTAAAGGAGATTCTCATCTTTCCACCAATATAAATTAAGCTTTACTTTGAATTTAATAAATTATTATTATTCATTTTCTATTTGAAGTATAACTAAAGTCCTAATTGATAGGTTGATTGAAAAAAATCTATAGCTTTCAAATGGTATCACATTTTTTTAATCCAAAACATGCGTCACATTCTATGCTTCACATACTATAAGATTAAAAAACACAAATTGAATTTCATGAAGTTTTGACCAAGCTAAGGTGGTCAGACATATGAGTTTTTATATTTTTTAAAAATTGTAATAGAAAATTCATAATTAATTATTTACTTAGAAAAAAATTACAAAAAAATATGTATCACATTGAGACATAAGTCCTCTACTTATATCTAAAATCTTGTAAAAAAATATTGTCATTTTATTGTGGTTAGGTGGTCAAACATACACCTATTTCTTATTTTTTCCTTGAAATTTAAGTACTACTGCATTGAAATTTCAGATTTTCACCAAATAGATTTTTTTAAAAAAATATATCTAGTAGTTTAGAAACTACATTCAATTTTCTATAGATTCTATTCTTACATTTTTTTGAAATAATATAGATAACTTATTCAAATTTTTACGTCAAGTTTCCTAACTCTGATTTTTTAAAAAATTTCGCCACTTAAGGGCTTGTTTTTTCCATGATGATCCTACACATACCCTTCAAAGGAATTGAATTCAACACAAGTTATATTCATTTCTTTTAGTTCAAACTCTGGTCATGAAACCTCTTCTCTTGTATCTTTTTTTTCTCTATGAATAGTGAGTTCACTTGGACAGTGAGTCCTCTTGGTAGTGAGCCTTTCTATAATATCTTTTAACTGGTTATAACATATTATGAGTTAATCCTCACCTTGTTTTTTTTCGCTTTTGGGTGTTCCATGTAAAAATCTTGGTGTTCATGTGTTGTGTGTGTTATGGGCTATTTATGCTTACATTTCTTATAATTTTTAAATATGCTTTTGAAACTGGATGGGTTAGTAGAATATCGATTCATAACCCCTCTCAATATTTTGTGTGTTCAACAATATTGTGTATTTCCTATGCCTTATCACTTTTTATTGGTGATAAAGAGTGTATGTACTGCCTAAAGGATAATTCAGTTCTTAAACTTTCCTCCCACTAAGGAGGTTTAGAGAAGATATTCCTATTAGCTTATATTATTTAGTTATTTTTGAAATAATATTTTATGTAGATTTGAATGAATGATACCTAAGAATAGGATTAGTATAAGGCTTAAAGTTGACTTTATTTAGAATTATTGGTATGTAAAATGGAAATGAGACTTATGATTTTGGAGATCTATGGCTTAGTAATAACACCATATGTTAGGAAATTTTAGATTACTTACCAAAGAAAACATTGAATAAATATGACCCATAATCAAATGCAATAGTGAACAAAATAAAAATGAAACTTTTTTTTGAGGTGTATGATTTTGATGAATTTTTTCAGTTTATGATTATTTAAGTTTTAAAATGTTTCCTTCTTTTGTATTTTTAAACTTAATATTTCTTAAGATAGAAGGTATTAATTTTTTCACTACATTCATTAACCTCCATGGTGCACAAGCAATAGAAACCATTTTGACATCTTCTTTAAATATATAAGTACATTTCCAATCCTCCTAAAAACTCCACTCATTCTTGTGTCATTTGCTATTTATACTCCCTTTTTCCAATTCTGTTTCTCCTATTCTATATAGACTCATTAGTGTTTCCTATCCCACAACCCTACCTATATTAACATGCAACTATTGGTATTTTTTGAAATGAGGTATAGATTGGAAGATTGTTTGGTGGGATGACATCTAATACAAAGCACCTTTAAAGGATAAACACTCAATTAGAATGCCAAATTACTCTTATAAGAAAATTTCATTAGATTTCCTTTAGGATTTTTCATGGAAATTAAATAACTAAAAGGGGGTTTAAGGTTGATTTGAATCCTTTTAGACGAACAAAAATTATAATAATATTTTTTTTATATTTATGACCATAGGTCCATTTAATATTTTTTGTACCACTTAGGTAACTAAAAGGTATTACAATCCTCAATCTCAATGGTTACACATAATTTGCTTAATTTTTAAAAATCACCCACACTTACCTCATCATCATTAGGAAATGAATTAATCATCTTGATAGAAACTTGAGGAGACTCCCATTTATCATTATATTGTATACATTTCATATGTGAGAGTAGGTTATTTATATCATGTCTCGTGAAATATGTAGAACATAATTTAAGGTTATTCATGGGCTCATTATCGATCAAGATAGCATACATGTGATATGTAGAATATTATTTTTCATTCTTGATTTTTTGGTTCTAAGGAGTATATAAATCACTAGTGGGTGCTAGAGGGAATATAAGGGTCAATTTATAGTATTATTTGAGTAAATGTATCAATATAATTCATTTTTATTAGTGTCATCGAGGGAGTGTACCCTTTTACTACTCTTTTTTAGTATTTGTAAGATTATTTTGTTTCTTGTTTGAACATAATCAATAACAGTAATCATTACAAATTGGACTTGTTGCACTAGATTAACACATCTTGGAGGACGATAAGATCTTATTTTTACCATTTAATTGTAGTTAGTTTGTCTCATATTTATCCACATACACATACCTATGTTTGAAACTATTCTAATTATACAAATACCCTAAAGTAATTAAGAGGGGTCATATTTTTCCTTAAGTACAAAACTTGAGCCATAGGATCTAGGACTATCACCTTGTTTGTTAGAAATTCATTATGTATTAGGATTCCTATCCCTTTTTTTTGCTACGTAACCTTTTACCAACATAGATCTTCCCGAGATGTAGGAATTGAACCTATTTAAATAAAGTTGAAGTGATATCCTCCACCTTAGTTATCTAAGGTCTTCCTAATAGTGAGTTATATCCCATTTCATTATTAGTAATTTATAGGATGATTGAGATAATTTTTGGGTCGTAAGGAGACAAGTAGCATTATATTTCTAGTAGTAGCAAACCTTATATTGTCACGACCTCAAAATATTTCCCTAGAGGTGTTAATATGTATATGGTCATTTATCACATACTTTTGAGAAGTATTCACCATGGCCCCATATATTTTCAATTTCCTATTAATGTACATGTCAAATATTATATTCTATAAATATATGTTGGGATCTCATATTCTTGCTAACATAGAATTTTATAACATTTATTTTAGTTTAAATGAGAAACTAAGATCATCAATCTTGGGATTAGTAGGTCCATCTAAAATATAATTTGTTTTATATTTTTATTGGGGTGGATTTATGCATAAAAGAAATGTTTCTTATAATTAAGTTGTGTAATGTGATGGAGAATTTATACCTTTTCCATTTATATAAATTGTAGAGAAGTGGAACTCAGAATGTTAAATCTTCTAAGGGGAGAAAATGGAACTCATTTGGGACACATTAGATATGTCCTGGTGTGTGGACAACATTTTTCTATTTTCCATCAATGATAAAGGGGGATATTGTTTAATAAAGTTTGTCATTGATGTTAAAAGATATATGATTAGAGGTGGCACTATCTATTCAAGAGTTTTGTTAGCATACCTCTCTATGTTGTTAATTAAACCATCATATCATTTTGAGTTCAAGAAATACATGTTACTAGCTATATTGGAGTGTTTATGGCCTAAAAATATGTTGTACATTAGGAGTAACGTGTATGCTTGAAATATCATGCTTTCATCTATTCAATATGATAGAAGTGATTTATAAGGCTAACTAGAATGCTTTAGTCTAGTGTCAGTTCACTATTTCTTGGGTCTCTTTTTTGGAGGCATTGTTGGCTCTATGATTTGAAAGGAGAGTATGCCTACACATATTATATCAAATTCTTGAGTTTCTCGAGGATATGTTTGTTGTAAGAATGAGGAGTTTGTCAATGATGTTGTTAGCAACATGAGCATATGGAATGAGAACAAGGAACATATAGATATGCATTGCAATATTGTCATTGATGTCAACATTGTATCCCAATATAAAGAGTATAGTGTAAACCAGTTTAGGTGTCATGAGTATAGTTGAAGATGATTCTAAAAGACAATTTTGTAAGAAGGTTTTATCGGGTGAAGAAAATTATGATGAAAAATGACTAAGTGTTAATACCAATGATTCTATGTATAGGGATCTAGTAACTAGGTCCATATTGGTTCACTGTTGAAGATTTTTCTATGTGCTTCTAGTATAATTTTTTTGGCTAGTAGAAGAACTTAATTCCAAAATTTCAGGTTGGTTGGGTTTTTGGTTTTGATGTTATGAATAAAAAAAAGTTTGGCTTGACACTATCAAACATTTACAGTTAAGTGTATATGATATGGAGAATCCACACTTCTCTACGGATTGGTTTTTGGATTTATGGAGTTGTAGAAGTATTGAGAGATGTTAGATGAGTGTGCATTCTAGTTGGCATAACATTTTGAGGTCCACATGTTTGAATATGGTTATACACTACGAGAACATTTTGTATTAGGTCATTTGCGGTGTTGACTTAATAGGTTTTAAGGTATGTGAAGCTTAATTAAGTATTGCAGAGTTATGTGGGAGCTATTATAGGTCCATACTGACCTATTTCATAGTGTTTTGAGTTTTGAGTCTTGCTGTGAATCTTGTGGACTAATTTTGAGTCAACAAGCTACATTTTGTATATTTTGAATTGTACATCTAATTATGCCAACCTAATTGATGTTGTGGGTGAAGAAAATATATATGTTAGATCTTTTTTTGTATTTTGTAGAATATGAACTATGATAAGAGTTAGTGGATTTGAATTGTGTGAATATAGTGTTAATGTAGAGTAGAGGAAAGTGTTAATTTGGATTAGTATGAAGAGTTTTGAGTTTTTATTTTGAGATTCATTATAACTATATTTCATGCATGTGTTTGATTCCATTTTAATAGTTCAAATCTAGTTGTGTATCAAAATATCTTCTCTTTTATTTTCCCAATGTGTAGTGATTCAACTTGGACAGTGAGTGCACCTGCAGTGAGAACTTCTGTAATATACTATAACTAGTTATAATATATTTTAAGAAAATCATCACCGTGGTTTTTTCCCATTCTAGGTTTTCCATGTAAAAATTCTAGTGTTCATGTGTTATGTGATGTTGGGTGTTTTCATTCTTTCTTTCATTCATGCAATTGAATATGATATATGTATTGTATGTTTAAATGTTTAAATGATTTAAAAGAATACTTATTCACCCCCCTCTAAGTATTTTGTGTGCTCAAAAATTTGTATTAGATATTGGTTCCTTGGAAGGATCTTTACTGCTTGGGGAAGATCTTGGAGGTTGAACACATGGTTGTTAGAAGATTACCTACTCCTCTCAAAGACATTCCTGCTATTGGATCTACAGATGAAGATTGCATATTTGACATAAATGGGAAACTAAAAGTTGCTCTTGAAGATATAGAGAGAACTAAGAGTGAAAAAAAAATGAAAGAAAATTTCAAAGAAGCAAATGAATGCATTAGAAAATTAAAATAGAAAATCAAGAAATTCAGAGATATGCATGAGGAGGTCAGTGAGAAATTGAAGCAAGCAAATGAAACAATTACCTATTTGTAAGTGCAAGTTGAAGAAAGGAAAAGAGTTGAAGAATGCTTGAATACAATGGTGAAAATAAAATTTGAAGAATGCACAAGGCTTGAACAAGAAGTTGTGAATCTGAGATCAGATCTGGAAAAAGTAAGAAGTCATAAAGAAAAATTCAAGATGAGTTCACAAAGCTTGATGAAATGATTGCAAATCAGAAAAGGATACAAAGATAAAGAAGGTTAAGGATTTGAAAAAGGTAAAATTTCAAAATTAGATTAGTCACCAAATCTTGAAAAAAAGAAAAAAGATAAGAAGAGCAATGGCAAGTAGATCCAGAATCAAAGAAATATAGCTAGAAGACCACCGGTTAGAAAACCAAATGCACAAGGGTACCCATGTTTTAATGGTTTCTATTATTCTTGTAATAAATTTGGACATAAGGCTATGGAATTTAGAAGTTGAATAAATTAATATTTTCCATCTTTTCACAGTCAATGTTTCATGTGCAATATATTTGTTCATAGAGCTTTTGAATGTAGAAGCCAAATGATGATTGACTATAACAATGGTAGAATGGTATAATATTTTAATAGTTATTATTATACATTCTATGGATTTGGGAATAAATCTAATCAATGCAAATATAGAATGAATAGAAATAATATTGGTCAAAAGAATGTCATATGCTAAAATTATAATAGGCCTTGACACATTTCTATGTTCTCCTGAAGTAGAAATATAAGGTAGAATGATCTAGTAAAAAAGATTGATCTAGCATAAATAAATAAGGAGATACATAAGATTTTGAGAAATAAGGAAGAGATGAAGGTTAAGGATGAGTTTGTATTGAAATCTGGTGTAGATGCTTGCTTTGAAAACTAAGTTAAGAGATTTGGCTTAGGAGCTCGAGCTCTAACATAAATCTATCATCCCCGCTAGGAAAATGGTGCTAGTGTTTCAACATGAGGATATGTAGTGTAAGACAATAATTTTGATCTATTAGAGAAAATTTTGATAGAAAATATGATTATGCAAAAGGTTGTGAAGCATTTGAAGGTGACTTAGCACACAAGGAAGGGTTTCACAACTTTACACCAAATGAAGCATATATTGTGAATTAGGTCATGACAAAAGGTTTATAAGTGACTACACTTTACCTAAAATCATTCTCAATCATGTTTTTGAGTGAAGAAGAGTCACAAAGAGTAGATCAATGCAGTTGAAGTGTTTGATGTCTTGGTGTGTACAAATCCTAGTCGTAAAAATGTTGAAAGGTATTTTGTAGTTTCTATGTTACTATAGTTTTCTCAAAATATTCTTTAAAACTACATTTAGAATATTTTTAGATGGCTACACCAAGGGTTATTGATGTATCTAAGATAACCTAACCAAAGTTTAAAAAGAACCCCAAGAAATCCATGGAGGTCAACCCTGTAGGTGCTTTCTCGAAGGTTCCTTATGGAGATTTACAAATAATAAGACATTATAATATAAATTTATGGCAGGTTTGAGGTTGTGATGCAACTCACTAGTGCTACATTTGAGATAAGGGATTTCACAAAAAGTAGCATTAGAGATCGAGTTGTGAAGTATGCATCCATGATGATAGGCTACAAGTTGTATTTCTCCAACATTGACAATTTTGTATCTGAAACAACAATCAACATAACCTATGAAATGATTAAAAAGGTGTTAGTTATGATCTTTATGAATTTTTAATAAAACAGTTAATGGATAATCCAAAAGAAACAAAGGAGAAGGAATATGCATTCAAGTATGATACTCTAATTATATGCTTACTTTTCTATATCTTGAGAGAACTCCCCGTTGAGAAACTAATGTAATGGTCAAAAGGAAGACCTATTGCACATAAAATTAGAGACTTTTTGATATTTTTGGTAGATTCTTAGGCACAAGACATTGCTCTTGTGGCCTTATCTATTGTATTTTAGAAAATAATGCAAGAGAAAGAAATAATTTCATGAAAAATAGTGGAAAAATACAAGAAACATATTATTTTTATGGTTTATAAGGATGAATGCATTGTACAAGAAATTGAACCTAGAATAGTATGGATCCCAAAGATGGGATATGAGATTATGGAGCAAGAAATTACTTCATTTGTGAAATAAATGCTTAGTAAACCTAAGGACACCACAAAAGGAAGATATGGAACATATGAAGAAAAATTAATGGAGGTGCATATGGAGCAAAGGAAACCAATAATAAAGAAGGTTGAAAAGATGGTTGCACAGTTTGTGGAGGACATAAGCTTCACAAAAGAGCAAGTGGAATGAGAAAGAAAAATGGTTGGAGCTCTGAGAAGCTCATCAAAAACAACAAGTTCTGGTAGAATAGCTACCATCCCTCCTACTATTCAAAAGTCCTTTGGGACTAAGCCCCCCATAGGAGAGAAAAGAAAAAAAATTGAAAGTCCTCAAGTGAAGGAGAAGTCCCCTTTGGTTGTGCAAAGTATAATGAAGAAGAAGGATACTTTGGAAACACCACCTACAACTTCTAACAAGAAGAGAAAAAATAGAAAGCAGTAAGATAAAAGGAAATAAGTTTAAATGTTGAAGATGAAGAAGAAGAGGAAGAAGAAGGATCTTAGCTAGTCCACAAAAGGAAAGGAGAAGCTTCACAAGGTGAAGCGGGTGTTAAGAGGAAGAAGTTCAATGTCATTGATATTGATAGTGAGGGGATATAGACAAGGAAAATGAATGCTTCATGGTGGAGGTAAGGAAAAAGAAGAAAGAGTTTAGAAAGAAGAAGACTCCAAAAGAGAAGAAGAAGCAGAAAAATAAACTTCTAGTAAGAACCTGCAGCCCCATGAAAGTTGATGCACTTGTTAATGGTATGATATAACATGATATGCTAGCAAAAACTGTGACATTGTATACTGAGGTAGATGAGGTAGACAAGGATACCATAATTGAGGCCATTGTAAAGTACATTATAATGCTTGAAGTAGACATGAGGAACATAGAGAAGCAATTACCTCTAGAGATATAGGATATTTTTATGGAAAGGAGACAATATGCTATAGATGAAGAGGCCACATTAAATTCCTATTATCTAGAGAACATTAGTGCTCCCTTGTCTGATGAGAATAAGGCCACATTGGACAAAATGTACTCTAGAGAACTAAGGAAAAAAAAAGGGTAACAAGCCTAATAATTAGAGATATGAATGATTGTGAAAGGTTCTGATAGGAGACAATAGATAAGGTGGAAGACCTAGCACAAAGGCTAGGAATGATTCTAGAGAACAAGGAAGAGCTATATGAGAAAACTTGTGCTCTAGAAGGAACTATTGGAGAATATGTATAGGATGGTGGTGCTCAACATGAGCATATATCTGAAGAAGATAGTGTATAGGATAACACCCCTACGCAAGTGGAAATCATAGCAAAAGAAAACATAGAAGTAGATAAGAATGTTGTAGCTATTATAGAATATTCTTCTAAGGAGGATACATCCAAATTTCATCAAAATACTCCTTTGTTAACTAAGATTCCTATAGAGAACACTAAAGTTAAAATGGAGATATTTTCCCCTTTAGATAATACAGAACAAGTCACTAATGGTGAAGACACTGAAAACGAAGATTTGTAGGAAGGTGAAGATGCCTCTGGGAAAGAGGAAAGGAAAAAAGAGATACCGGTTAATATTGGTGATAATCAGAAGGAGAAGGCGTTGGAAGAGAAGATTGCAAAGGAAGAAGTAAAAGAAACTACTATATCTTCTAAAACATCTAGAGGGTATGTGCAAGATCATCATGGAAAAATCAGGCCCTTAAGTGACAAAAAATTAGAGTTAGGTAACTTGGCATAAAAATTTGAATAAGTTATCTATATTATTTCAAAAATATGTAAGAATAGAATTTATAGAAAATTTAATGTAGTTTCTAAACTAGTAGGTTTATTTAAAAAAAAAAAAATCTATTTTGTGAAAATTTGAAATTTCAATGCAGTAGCACTTAAATTTTAGGAAAAAAAAAAAGTAGGTGTTTGTCTGACCACCCTAACCACAATAAAATGATAATATTCTTTTATAATATTTTATATATAAGTAGAGGACTCATGTCCCGATGTGATCCATATTTTTTTTAATATTTTTCAAAGTAAATAATTAATTATGATTTTTTTATTACAACTTTTAAAAATATAAAAACTCGTATGTCTGACCACCTTAACTTGGTCAAAACTTGATGAAATTCAATTTTCTTTTTTAATCCTATAGTATGTGAAGCATTCTTAGAATTCAAAAAAAGTGACATCGTTTGAAAGCTATAGATTTTTTTCAATCAGCCTATCAATGAGGACTTATTCAAATAGAAAATAAATAATAATTATTTATTAAATTCAAAGTAAAGCATAATTTATATTGGTGGAAAGTTGAGAATCTCTTTAAAAACCCTTTTTGTTTCATCAATTTTGGGTAAAAAAAGCTCGCCATCCACATACCCTACACATACCCATCATATTGCCACTTTTTGGCCCATCATGATCCTGCACATACACTAGAAATTCTTTGTAGAATCTATTGAATATGCCATTATAGTTTCAACCTATTGTATTTGTGCAATAGCTAAAGTTTCCCATGTAACACAAGAATATATTCCATGCATTTTCCCAAAAGGATATTGTTTAAACTAATAAAAGGAGTGGAGAGATGATTGTGGAGGCAGTAAAGACACTATAGGAGGCCATAACCTATAGAAGCATCAATAACAATTTATCTATTATGGAAAACCTTAAATTTTTTATTGATTCATTTAAAGAATATTCCTCCAATTTGGAAGAGAAGTTGAAAAAGAAATTGGAAGGAGAAATGGACAAAAAGATGAGTAAAAATAGGCTATTGGAAATCACAAAAATGTGTGCACATGAAAACAACAAATTCCAAGATAGTATTAAGGGTGCACGAGCTTTCTTGGCTAAGGCCAAAGCTTTATTTCAATTTTGTATGAATTGTTCTGAAGCCAAAAAGAGTATAAAAGATTAAATGGACTTGATTGAGTCACAAATAGATATAGATTCTAGTGCACATGATCCTACACAAGACCTATATGCGTTGACAATGTTTTTACTCGCACTAAATAGGTCAAATAAAATCTCCACACACAAGACCGCGAAGAGCCTATCCTTCTTGAAAGATATGGAACAAAGACAACCTAAAGGGGAAATTTTGCATTCACAGAGCAAATATTGACTTCCATTCAATCCAAAGTCTTCGATAACTAGGTCATGTTTGCACTAGGGTCGCTCTCGGGTAATGATGTGACAATTGTTGTTAATCTCAAGGGGAATGTGGTTATACATACACACATATATATATATGCTATTTCTTTGGACATCTTAGGTTACCATTCATAATTGCAATGATAAATTCAGACATTATGAAACCAAAAGATTGACATAGAATTTCATATATCCACACTAATTTCTTTGATATCACTTAAGTATATTTAGCATTAAGCATTCAACAATTTCATGGAAAATAATTATTTTTTAACAAAACTATTTCCATTCACTTATTTTTTTGGAACATTTTCAAAATATTAAACATCTATTCTAAAACAGAATATAAAAGAACTAAAAAATAAATTTTCTTCTAATTATTCTCCATGGATGCCCCAAAGAATTAATTGAAACAGAGCAAACCACTTTATATTTCACTAGATTACTTCACAGCTATGCATAAAATGGTGCAATATTTTAAAGAGAGAGGGTTTCATTTATGGACACTGACTAGGTTCTGTATGCACCCTTAAACGACACAACATACAATATTGTTTGGCTGAACTTACAAAACCAGCTAGAACAGATACTTAGATAGGTAGCTATCCATGAAGCTCTGATATCAATTAAAGTCTTACACCAAAATGGTTTAGAAAATAGGGGAAAAGAAAAAAACTTAAAAGAAGTTTTTGCTCCTTTGACATCCACAAATTTTGAACTTAAAATAAAATTAAGCATCCTGTGGCCTTTTATAGAACACAAGGCTCAAATAGATAAGACAAATACATGAGAGGAAATCTAAGGGACCAATCTCATCAAGGTACATAGAATATTGTGATCAATAAGAGAATTACAATTGAAGTCAATGGAAGTCAACTCCAATTACTTGTTAAAGCTCTTTGGTTTCTACTTTTTCATCTTTTTTGCCAGGAAAATAACTTGAATTAGGATAGTACGTAGGGACTTCCCATATATTCAAAATGATAAGGTCATTATCTTGTTCCTACGCTTTTTGATCTGGATTAGGCTCTCTATTCTTGGGATGAGCTTCCTCGAAAGTGGGTGCTATCTACCACTAAGTATGTGAAATACTGGGATCCTGAGTATTCCAATCGAATACAAAAACCTCTCATCATTTTTCTAGAACATCTAACCTAATCTAAATGTAACTCTATCCGTGATTCAAATTTTCCTGACTTTCCCTAGCCGAGCTATTAGTGTAATTAATTAACTATTACACTAGCATAAGTTAACTTAGGTCATAAATCATTTAGTCCTAGGTTGCATCATTTAATAAATGGGATAATATTCCCTTCCTAGTTTGAGGGATAAGATTCCTTCTAGAACTTATCTCATCATTTAATGATCATATAGATAGGGTTCACATGTTGTCAAATGTTGTTAGATTATAACACTTGGCAACATCTCATGCATATTAGGGTTTACCTCTTTCCTATTTAATCAGGCATCTTGTTCATTTGTAACATATCATATCAATAGAATCTTTAATCAACATTCCATTGTTGCAACACTTCCTTTTTTGGTTGATTATCTTTCATGGCTAAAGTCCTTTATTGAAGCTTCAGGGGTTGTGCATCCATTAATATCAACATGGTATCAGAGCTAGTCCATTGAAACATCAACCCTAGATCCAGGAAGTTTGGAGTGCAAGATTCAAGCAGGCTTGGAGTTTTATGTTGTAGGCTAGTTGGCTCTACCTGGGAGCCAAGCTGATTTTTGGTGCAGATCAGGACCTCTCTGACCTCTCCATTGCGACCAGAAGGCCTAAAAACCCATAGATCGCCTGTTCATTTGCCAAAATCAAAGTAGATTCAACCGAGAGCCTATGAGGTATTATCTAGGGTTTGCAATTTTTTGTACTATCCGTACAGTTTTGCAGAAAAATAATCTTCCCTTTCAGTCCTCCATCAAGGAAATTTTTTTTTAGAAAAATCAAAAAAAATTCTGGCTATTTTTCCTGGCATTTTTTATATAGTATCGGCAAAAATCAAATTCTGCAGAGTTTGACCTGCAAATATATTATATAGTCGGCATAAAAATTTTGTAGGCTATAATCTTATTTCATCCGTAGGCATTTATATTTCTCGGCATTTTTTTTTGTTTAAATTTGAATTGCAAATTGCAATATTCAATTTTTTTCATTGGCTTTTCACCGACCTCTGCAGACTCGTCGGCCCTATCCCATCGGCTGACGTCATCAGGCATCTCCTCCGCAGTCTTACCGGCCATTAACTTCCGTCAGCCATGAATCACACCACCGACTGTTCATTTCCCGACGATCTCCCGTTCGGCACCGACCAGCGGCCTCTGGTCACCTGCTCTGTCGACCACCTGTCTGACATCTACCGGCTCTACCACCAACAAGCCACCGCTCCTACCACCGGGGCGCTGCTCTAACGCCACTTGTGGGGTGGTGCTTTTTTTTCCTGCTAGCGCTGCCCGCGGTCACATTAGCGACCAAGGGCCCTTTTTCTTTTGCCCCCAAGAGCTTCATTTTTGCACTTGGTTAGTCAACATCTCTTCAATCAGGCACAATTCTTCTGGAAGCCATATCTTCTGCATACAGTATCAAAAATTCACAAACGATATATCATTGGAAAGGTATTTCTATCAACTTTCTAGTGGTGTGCTCTATTTTTCCATATTCTACTCCTATCATCTTTTATTCTCAGTTGAAGTGGAAACCCTATTTTTTGGGTTTAGAGCATCTTTCTCGCTTTTCAGTTTGTTTCAAAAGTGTCACTTCAGTTGGTAGTTCATCCGATATCTGCATTTAGTTTTTTTTGTCAGAAATATTTGTCTTGGTTTGTTGTTCTTCTCCAATGGCTGAAACAGGATTTGAGATCCTTACTCCTCACAATTATCATACATGGAAAGTCAGTATGTAGCATCTCCTTTGGTCAAAGGGACTTTGGTCCACCTTGAATGAGAATCAACCTCATCTTACTAGGGAATATGAGAAATTCCTACATCAGACTAAGTGTGAAGAGGCAATGGGGCTCATTGCTATACATGTATCTACCTCTTTTTTCTTCCATATTGAGGGGTGCTAGACTCCCAAGGAGGTTTGGGACAAGCTTAAGGATCTTTTTGGTTCAGTTAGTGATGTTCGAGCTTTACAATTGGAGGCTGGGCTTTCCTCCCTTGCTATTGATCAATTTCCTTCTATTGAAGACTACCTGGTAAGGTTTAAGTCTTTACGAACTTAGCTTGCAGGTTGTGGAAAAGATAAGTCTAACAAAGAATGCATTTTCATGATTTTATCTAAGTTGAGAGGTTCCTTTTCCTATTTTGCTACTTCTTTCTATTCCACCATGGATGTTCTTGGTGATAGTTTTGTTATGCCATCATTTGAGACATTTTGTGAAAGGCTAACTAGAGAGCAGTCAAAGCTCAATCAGGCTGATACATCCACAAAGTCACATGCATTGGTGGCAAGACCATCAAAAGGAAAGGGTAAGCATAAGGGAAAATCAAAGACAAGAGCTTCTTCTTAATCATCTTTTCAGCCTAAGGAAGACAAGCCAAAGAGGGAGAGGCCCAAGTGTAACTTCTGCAATGGGCTTGGTCACATTGAGGATAACTATTTCAAGAGGGAGATCCATGAGCTTCGACAAATACTTAAGGATCACAATATCTCACTCCCCCTACTACAGTCAAATCTCCTCACTTCCCCTCACATGAAGAGTCTTCATCTGGTATTACCAGCATTGCTACTACTGACAATCTTGGATAGGGACATGCTTTGATAACTACCTTGTTTGCTAATAGAGATGGATGGGTACTTGACTCCGGTGCTTCTCGGAAAGTCACTTCTTCCCAAAACCATATTTTGTGGGATACTCTGAGGCCTGCTGACTTTGATCGAATGTTCATAGCAAATGCAGATATTATCTATGTTGTTGGTCTTTGTGATGTTGATCTTGATGGTAGGAGGTTAGAAAATGTTGTCTACATTCCTCAGATTGCTCACAATTTGTTGTCTGTTTATCAACTTACTCAGGAGGGATTGAAAATTGAGTTCACTTCATAACTTGCTATCATCAGAGACAGGTTTGATGTCCTTGTTGCCTATGGTCAAGCAGATCATCATTCCAAGGTATACAAGTTCACAAAATTTTGGGATCGAGATCCTCCTATTCCTGACTCTCCAGATTCAAGGGTAGGAAGCACATCTTCTCCTCCTCCTCGCCAAGGTTGTGGAGGCTAGCTTGACTTGGCTCTTTGCATGGCACCATCTTCTTCCTTTGACACTTCTCCGTTGAGATTTGCTTCAGTAGGGATGGATACATTTTCTTCTTCAGACTTGTGGCACTTGGATGGGTTCACTTCAGGTCTATCTAACTTGGCTACTCAGTTACACATTGATCTTGAGAACTGTTTAGAGGGGACTACTCTCCTTTATGGGGGGCTATCTAGTCCACATCTTTTTGATCTTTTTGTATATATGTGATGGTTGTAGTCCTTGGGGGGATAATTTTGAGTCCTCCAAACATCACTCTTCCATCTGTTTTGCATCTCCTTTTTGGGGAGGGGTTTTTTTCCCACTGGGTTTTCCCCTTTTCTCGAGTTGTGGGAGATTTTTTGCATCTATCAGGTACATGGGTACCTAACATGGCCTCGTAGCTGGGACCCATCATCATCTTGCATAATCATTGCATTTTCCTCCCTAAGTTACACTTATGGGGGGTGTTAGTGTAATTAATTAATTATTACACTAGCATAAGTTAACATAGGTCATAAATCATTTAGTCTTAGGTTGCATCATTTAATAAATGGGATAATATTCCCTTCCTAGTTTGTGGGATAAGATTCCTTCTAGAACTTATCTCATCATTTAATGATCATATAGATGGGGTTCACATGTTGTCACATGTTGTTAGATTATAACACTTGGTAACATCTCATGCATATTAGGGTTTACCTCTTGCCTATTTAATCAGGCATCTTGTTCATTTGTAACATATCATATCAATCATCATATCAATAGAATCTTTAATCAGCATTCCATTGTTGCAACACTTCCTTTTGTGGTTGATTATCTTTCATGGCTAAAGTCCTTTATTGAAGCTTCAGGGGCTGTGCATCCATTAATCTCAACACGAGCTTTGCATCAGAACCAATATCTCCTGCAATCACAAAGTTCCAAATATTAAATCCCTTTTTTAAACAAATGTGTCACAACATCTCATGTAAATAAAACCATTATTCAAATGTTAGTACGAAATTTCATTTAAATAAAACCTTTACATGTAAATAAAGAAATTTAACATTTCCTTTTCACACTATAATCTGGTACCTGGTACCTTGTATTTAGCTTTAACCACTTACTTTCCTGGACCTTGGTTAGTACTGAAACTCCATTTTACTAGACTCCATCATACCATACCAAAGTATTTCACTTGAAATTCACATTACCTTTTTAATGTTTTGTGTTTCTGGTACCTAGTACCCGGTGCATGAAACACTTACCATATGAAGTACTTTCTTTATTAAAAATTTCTCTTTCTTCTTCGTTTAGTGATATTTCAATTTGTTAGCTCTTGCTATAGGAGTTTTTTATTTTCACTTGGGTCCCCAAGTCTTTTCAGTCTTGGCACGTGTTGTGAAACCACACAACCTACAACCAATAAAACCAAATTTAAAATTAAACTTGAAACCAAATCACCCATTGTAAATTAAAACTTATACATATTTTAGAACAATAACTTTCTACCTTTACTTAGATTCTGGCATAAAAAGTAAAACTCCACTAAAAACATCCATGTGTGCTCTTGATTAATTCTAGTTTTCAAAACTTAGTAAACATAATCAGCTCATTAACATTTAACTACATAATATAGTAATCCTCCAAAGCCAACCAAGGATAGAGCCTTGCTGCCAGTCAGACATCCATAGCCCCAATAGAGTTATTTGGATAGCTTAAAGAGTTGTTATACCTTTTTTTTATAAGAATATAGCAACGATAGCTCATTTTTCATTTTTGATATTGCAATAATAGCTCATTTATCAACTTGCAAGAATTGAAGCACCGTTGTTAGGTTTGGAATTATAGTGGTAGTGAAGGTTACTTTTTTATTTTTCATTCAATGTAAATACCTTCATCAGTTCACTACTTCCCAAAAACTTATTAAATGATTCCCTGTAAGTGTGTGTTTCTAGCTAAATTTCACCAATTATTCCAAATCCTAACTAACTGTAGCTCCTTATATGTTAAAAAATATGCATAAATTAAAATTTAGCAATAGAAAACTTAATCACCAAATTTAAATCTAAATTTAGAAACATTAGTTACCACCCTTTCGATTAAATTTATGGAAACTCCTAAAATTTCTGCTAACTATCTTAACTTGACGGCATTGCACTTCATTAATGGATCAAAATGTCATGATTACCTTGAAAAATGATCACCACTATTTCACATTAAATTTGCACACCTTGCTCAGCATGTATTATCTGTCTACTTCTTTAGGTGATGACATGTAACACCTTACTAACTTCATTCTCTTGTATAATCTGCACACATAACACCTCCATAATCATTACAGATTTTTTTAAAACAATTGGAAATGACCCCTATTAATTATGAAATCTCCAACTTGCTTGATTTGAAATCTCCATACTATTCAATTTTGAAGCAATTTCTCCAAATATGTGTAAAGAATTTATTTGATTTAACCTTTAATTCTGAAGATTGTCATTCAACTACCACCTCGCATATGATTTCCAAAAAAAAAACAATTACTCAAGGCAACTATGTACTGCTACTTTGTTAATGACTCTCTATAAATTTGCGCATTTCTTCTTGAATTATCCACACTTTTATTTTCTCTCTTTTTTATGTATTTTATATAATTCCACTTTGTTTTGTGCTTTTTCATTTGCTTCTTAGCCATGGATACTCCTATTTTCTTGGGTTGTTCTCATAGACAAAATGTTTTCTTGGGGAGCATCACACCACAAAGGCTTGAAAAGGTCTTTATTGTTAGGACTTCCAATTTCACTGTGCCAAATTTATGCTTAGTCCTTGGGGAAAGATATGTTGCATCTAACTGCTACTTCCATTTTTACTCTGACATAGCTTCTCACTTTGTAGCATCACTTTTGGATGTTGGGTTACCTGTTGAAGATGTTCACACCGCTACCAACTTAATAGTTAAGCCTAAATTCTTGAAGAATTTGGACACCATTTTAGCTATTACACATTTGACCATTGGGATTCCCTCCATGGATGATATTCCTTGGTTCCTAGAACATAGGGAAGTAGTTCCACTTTGGCCCTTTCTTACTAATCTCCATATCCAAGATTTTGAAACTCACAGGGTATTTGGCCTTGATAGAAGAGGTGTCCTAGATCAACTAAATAACTATTACCATCTACAACTTTACTCACCTTATTTTTTGAATCTTTTTTAATTTCGACAAGGATTTTGATATCTAATGTATATACATGACACACACACATATACTTTTTGGTATCTTTCTTAAAAGCGTGTTTCAATGTGTATGGCTTTATTGTCTCATTTCTAGTTCAATTTTGCAAAATGTTTTAATTTCACTCTCATGTCTAAGATACACTAAAGTAGAATTTGTTAATGCAGAAGCTGAGCAAAGAAAGAAAACAAAACAAAACAAAGCAAGCAAACAAACGTAAAAGAAAACAAACACAAAGGAAAACCCTAAAAAAACTAAACTAAAGCTAAACTAAACTAACCCTAACTACCCTAACTCTAATATTACAACAAATTAACTCTAACAAGGAAATTTATTTCAACTTATATGGCTATTTCCTCTATAGTTTTAGCACGAATTACAACAGATTTATCTTTAAATTTTTTTATCAACATTTTCAATATTCTACTGTAATAAAGAAATATCTTAAACTTTTTACATTTAAACATCATAAATTTTGAAGGTGTGCTTACAAAAAATCTAGCTTAAATGTATGAAAACAATCTCATTAGAGACCGATTGCACACATTTCATCTAGTGCAACAATACTGTACCTTCTCCCAGCCCTGGTCCATTTCATTGAACAGATGTGTTCGCTTCTCTATTTTCTTCTCTTCTGAAAATCTTCATATCTTTGGCCTTGTCTTTACTTTGCATTGTGTTAGACCAAGATATATCACTATTTATATCATTATCAAAAAGAGAAAAGGTAAAAACTTGATATTTTGTATCTTGTATAAAATCAGGAAAATGTCTTTTTATAGCTAATGAGTTCTTAGCTTGAAGCACAATACATTCATTTTCCACTTGATTTTCCCGCTTTGTCTCATTATCTGTGTTTTCCACATATACAGGGAATGATGATTCACCCATATTTTTTCTTTGTTCATGATGAAATATCTCTGAATCTCAATATTGTCACCTATTCTCCTACAAGACGTTAGGTTTTTCTTTAAAATAATCAAAGTTTCCTAACTATTTCGGTTCATTGGATAATTTTTTAATATTTCTGACTTAACTAGGGTAGAACATTTCTTTCATTAACAATATTTTTCTTCTAGTATTTGAAACTTCTTTCATTAACGAAATTTCTCCACTTATGGCTAAACTTACCCTAGTTAAAAAAATTCTTATTCAAGTTCACTGTGATTAGTTGTATCATGAATTCTACACTTTGTGACTCTACCAAAAGTAAACAAACTCTAAGGATGTAGTTTTTGATTAAAGATTTTGTAATTTTTTCCAATTTCCATAATGAAAACTAGAGCTTGTATTCAATTCCTCATTTACAAGCTTCTTGCCAAATTTAGGAATAACATTTCAAAGTACAATTCCACTTCCAAAGAATAAAACTTAAAAATATCAAAGAAATAAAAGAGAAAAGACATATGTGTGTCTGCTACTCATGGCTGCCATCCTTCTAGCACCAGTTCCTATTCACAATGGTTTTACTCTTAGTAAACAAGTTGAATAAAATCTCCACAAACAAGACTATGAAGAGCCTATCCTTCTTGAAAGATATGGAACAAAGACAACCTAAAGGGGAAATTCCTCACTCATAGAGAAAAGATTGACCTCCGTTTAATCCCAAGTCTTTGATAACTAGGTCATGGTTGCACTAGGGTCACTCTTAGGAAATGATGTGACAATTGTTGTTAATCTCAAGAGGGCTGTGTTTATACATACACACATATATATATGCTATTTCTTTGAACATCTTAGGTTAGCATTTATAATTGCAATGATAAATTTAGACATCATGAAACCAAAAGATTTGACATAGAATTTCATATATCCACACTAATTTATTTGCTATCACTTAAGTAGATTTAGCATTAAGCATTCAACAATTTCATGGAAAATAAAAGATTTTCAAAAAAACTATTTCCATTCACTTATATTTTTTGGAACATTTTCAAAATATTAAACATCTATTCTAAAACAAAATGTAAAAGTACAATTTTTTTTTTTTATCTTGGTTATTCTCCATGGATGCTTGAAAGAATTAATCAAAAAAGAGAAAACCACTTTATATTTCACCAGATTGCTTCATAACTACATATAAAATAGTGCAAGCTTTTAAATTAGATAGAGGGTTTTGTTTATGGACACCCAATAGGTTCTATATGCACCCTTAAACAACACAACGTACAATCTTGTTTGACCAAACTTGCAAAACTAGCTACAAAAGATACTTAGATAGGTAGCTATCCATGAAGCTTTGATATCAATTAATATCTACATGCATACAAAGTTTAACACCGGAATGGTTTAGAAAATAGGAAAAAAGAACAAAACTTAAAAGAAGTTTCTACTCCTCCAACATCCACAAATTCTGAACTTAAAATAAAATTAAGCATCCTCTAGCCTTTTATAGAACACAAGGCTCAGATAGATAAGACAAATAAATGAGAGGAAATCTAAGGGACCAATATCATCAAGGCACGCAGAATATTGTGACCAATAAGAGAATTACAATTGAAGTCAACGGAAGTCAACTCCAATTACTTGTTAAAGCTATTTGGGTTCTACTTTTTCATCTTTGTTTCTAGGAAAATAACTTGAATCAGGATAGTATGTAGGGACTTCCCATATATTTAGAATGATAAGGTCATTATCTTGTTCCTATTCCTTTTGATCTGGATTAGGCTCTTTGTTCTTGGGATGAGCTTCCTCGGAAGTGGGTACTATCTACCAATAAGTATGTGAAATACTGGGATCCCGAGTATTCCAATCGAATGCACAGACCTCTCATCATTTTTCTAGAACATCTAACCTGATCTAAATGTAACTCTATCCATGATTCAAATTTCCTAACCATCCATACCCGAGCTTTGCATCAGAATCGATATCTCCTGCAATCACAAAGTTCCAAATATTAAATCCCTTTTTTAAACAAATGTGTCACAACATCTCATGTAAATAAAACCATTATTCAAATGTTAGTACAAAATTCCATAAAAAATCGCTTTCAAAAAGCACATATCATAAAATTGCATGTATATACTAGATCACCGGTATCATTATACAAATAAAGAAATTTAATATTTCCTTTTCACACTATAATCTAATACCCAGTATATAGCTTTACCCACTTACTTTACTGGACCTCGGTTAATACCAGAACTCCATCTTATCAGACTCCATCATATTGGACTCCATCATACCGAACCAAAGTATTTCACTTGAGCTTCACATTACCTTTCACCTTTTCTATGTTTCTGGTACCTAGTACTCGGTGCACGAAACACTTACCATATGAAGTACTTTCTTTATTAAATGTTTCTCTTTCTTCTTCTTCCGGTGATCTTCCAATTTGTTAGCTATTGCCATAGGAGCTATATTTTTTCACTTGGGTCCCCAAGTCTTTTCAGTCTTGGGGCATGTTGTGAGGCCACACAACAATATGGAAGCATAAGATTAGATATTGAGGACTTGCATGAGAAATACTTCCAACTATAAGGACAAAAGGAGAAAATTGTCATGTAGTTTGGGAATATTAGGGATTGGGTGAACTCAAATTTCACATATGTTGCTAGTTCCCTAAATATTGTTGAGAAAGCCACAAATATCAATATTGTACCCAACACTCTGGAAGAAGGTGAAGATACACTGAATGAGCAAGAAGATCTGGGAGGAAGGAAAACAAGAATGGAAAGTCCATGTTGTAAAGATTTAAGAGTTAACCTCCTTTGGTGGACACAATTTCTAGTTTTTATACATTTTTAGTTCATTTTTTTAGATTTATTTGTATATATGCGGACTGTGTACATATTGTTCCACTAATTTTTTTTGGTTTTGTTATGATTCTTAACATTCTTAGGGGGAGTTCAAATTTTAGTTTATATATATGAAAATATTTGTCAGTAGGAGATCTAGTGTAAATGAAGAACTGGTACATATGCCATTTTCCCTTGATGTGAAAGGGGGAGAGTGATTTTGGAGAATATTTAGGCATGTATCCATCAATGAAAAAAGGGGATATTGTTAGAATAATGAGGATTTCGTCATTGATGTTGTTGTTGGCAACATGACCATATGGAATGAGCACAACATACAAATATGTATTACAGTGTTGTCATTAATGTCAACATTGTATCCTAGTACAAAGACTATGGTGTAGATCATTTTAGGTGTCATGAGCATGGTTGAAGATGATTCTGAAAGACAAGTTTACAAGAAGGTTTGAATTGGTGAAGATAATTGTGATAAAAATTGACTAAGTGTTAATACCAGTGATTCTATGTAAAGGGGATCTGATAATTTGGTATGTATTGGTTCATTGTTGAATATTATTCTCTATGCTTCTAGTATATTTTTTTTGGATAGAATAAGAACTTAATTATATAATTTCATCTTGGTTGGCTTTCTATTTTTGAAGTTATGAGTAATAGAAGTTTAGCTTGGCAGTATTAGACATTTCTAGCTCATTTTATATGATTTGTAGAATCTGCATTTCTTCATGGAATTTTTTTGTGGCTTTAGGGAGTTGTGGAAGTGTTGATATATGTTATATGAGTGTTCATTCTAGTTGGCATGGTGTTTTGAGGTCCACACATCCAACTATGGGTATATAATTGGATATTTTTTGTATTACTTCCTTTATGGTGTGGACCTAATAGGTTTAAAGGTATGAAAAGCTTAATTATGTATTGTGTAGTTATGTGGGAGCTATTATAGGTCCATTCCAACTTATTTCAAAGTTTTTCTAGTTTTGAGTCTTGGCGTGAACTATGTGTGGATAGATCTTGAGTTGACAATCTACATTTGTATCTTTTCGATGGTACATCTAATTAGGCCGACATAATTGATGTTGTGTGTGAAGAAGACATATGTTAGATATTTTTTAGTATTTTGTAGAAGATGAATTATGATAAGAGTTGGTGGATGCGAATTATACAAATATAGTACAAATGTAGAGTAGAGAAGAGTGTTAAGTCAGATTAGTATGAAGAGTTTTGATTCTATAATTTGAGCTCCATTGTAACTGTATTCCATGCATGTGTTAGATGCAATTGTAATATATCAAATTAGGCTATGTGCCACAATATCATCTATCTCATTTCTTTTATCAATGGGAAGTGAGTTGAATTAGATAGTGATTCAACTTGTAGTGAGCACTTGTGTAATATACAATGACCAATTATAATATATTGTGAGCTAATCCAAACTATGGTTTTTCCCATTTTGGGTTTTCCACATAAGAATCTTGGTGTTCATGTGTTATGTGATGTTATTGGATGTTTTCATGTCTTCCTTCATTAGTGAAATTGAATATGATCTAGGTATTGGATGTTTAAATGTTTAAGTGGTTTAAGAGAATACTGATTCACCCCCCTCTTAGTATTTTGAGTGTTCAACAATATTTAGCATGTAAAAATATTAAAGTGATATAAGGTTCTTTGTTCCTATGTATCAACAAGTTGGTGTTCAAGACCCATTTAGTAATTTCTAGTAGCATGTGGTATTAAACTCTAGTGTGTAGTGTCAAGATAGGACCTAGTTAAGGTTCTTGCATGATAGAAAACAACATCACATTCTTTTGGTGTTAATAAAATTTGATTTTAGAATGACCTATTACATGTTTCATGTAAATTAAATTTTGTTCCACCTTATGTCATCCTAGTTATTTGTGGACCCCTAGCCGAAATGGAAGAGTTTCAATGTAATGTCATGTGTGTATTCCTCTATTGCATAGATGTACAATGTGAATTATAATTGTGGTAGTTATATATGAAGAGAAGGTGGTGAATATATAAGGAGATGATTGTGAATTCAAGGTTAAGGAGAGTTGCATTTCAAAGTGTGCACCATTATCAAAATATCATAAGGAGTGTGGAAGAGTGTAGATAGTTTAGAAGTGTATGAGATGTATTCAACTATAATTAAAGGTCTACAAGATTTAACTATGTGATATAGTAGGACTAGTGTTCTACCTGTTGTATTGATTTGTATTGTGGTCTGGTGTCTCTAGTAGGTTGGTACTTTTAGATACAATAGGTGATCAATTTCTTTGGTAGGTTGGTTCCTACTTCATATTTTAAATTCATTTGTTATATTCATATTTTGTGACACTAGATTTGGATGGTAGATCCAAGCAAAAATTCTCATTGTGGTTTTTCCCATCTTAGGTTTTGATGTATATTTGGTGTTCAATTGTGTGAATATGTGTGTAGAGAATGGGGACCCATCACCCTTAGGACTCTAGGTCATGGGAGAGGCCCAAGAAATGGGTTTCCTTAAAATACCCCAGTTTTGCTAGAAAGATTGAAAAGGACAAGGTAATGAGGCTAAAAATTAAGGGAAAAAGATTATCGCTTTACTTCTACTAAAACCAAATGTTCACTTGGTTAGAAGAGCCAGCTTAAAAAAATTTGGTCTACTGCCTAAATAGCTCACTATCTATGAATGAAAGCATGGATCTTAGACTCCATTTAGGAACACTGACATCTAAGGGATTTGTTGGTATCCTATACAGACAAAGGTCTAGAGAACAAAAAAAAACCACAAGAAGTCTTCTTAATTGTCTAAATATTTAGTGTTTTATAATTTTAAAAAATGCAAGAAAATTATACAAACTACAAGTACAACAAAATGAATACTAGAAATAAGATATTCTAGAAATAACAAAGAGAGTGGGAAATTGTACATTTTTACCCACAAATTTATTCTTCAAGTAGATCCACTTGAAATAACATACACACATGGAAAAAAGAAAAAAATTGAGCTATGTTTGAGGTTTTCCTTAGTCAAATCCCAATTTTGGTGTAAACACCTTTGTGGATAGCCAGTTAGACACAAAGTGTAGAAAGCAATGGAGAAAGTAAAAATAAAATAGTATTGTTAAATAGAGAGCACAAATAACTAGAATGCTACTCAATAAAAAATATGATGAAAATGGACAACAAAGAACAAGATCACCCTCTCAAATATGAACACTCAAGGCTTATAGTAGAAGGAAGAAGCTTGATGATCCTCCAATAGTATTGTTGTTGCAGCAAGACTATGATTTTGGAGCCAAAATGAAGAACTTGTAGCCAAGAAGGAATGGTGTAAAATCTAGAGAATGAGAGTAGAATGTGTGAGAATGAAGCTTAGAATGTCAAAGAGAGTGAAGAGATTCCAAGAGAGTCAATAGGATGATAGTTCCTAGATTTGAATTAGAAAATGGAGGTAATAGGCTCAAATTTCATTGGTCAAGGAGGCAGGAGATGTTACATTTCACACACAATAGGAAATGTTACATTTTTGTTGATTCTAAGGGAAAGAACCCTATCAGGATGGTAGTGTGATGTGAGAACGTCCACACTGCATACACACATCCTTGACATAAATTCATCCACTGATGCAAAAAGACATGGCCAAGTTGATGGATTAAGGTGGCTATGGGTGATTTTGCATCATTAAATTTATATTTTTTAAGGTAGGGGTGATGAAATGGAGAGTTTTACTAGGGTTTGAATGTACATCATTACATTTTACACCCACTTTAGTGACCATACATGTTAGTGAAAATGCAAGGTAAAATAAAAATATGTTGAAGAGAATATACCTTAACCATCAAGGAAGCAGATCTCTGATCTGGCACACATAAATGTGCAGGAGGTAGCTCTATAGGTTCTCAATCCCGCAAGACAATGTTGATGTGAAAGAGAGAGATAGCTCCATAAGTACTCGATCCTATAGAATTGGTTCCATGGGTTCTTAGTCCTGTAGAAGTTAAACAAATATTCTACAAGTTCTCGGTCTTGTAGAAAGAAGGATCTTCATAGGTTCTCTATCTTGCAAAGGGAGAACCATAGGTTCTCTGTCCTATGGGTTTTGGCATGAAATGTCTCTATAAGTTCTCAATCCTAAAGATTTTGATGTGCAAGGTCCTTATAGGTTCTCGGTCCTAGAAGGAAAGCTTGACAAGCTACTCAGTCATATTAGGAAAGCTTAATGGTAAAAGGGGCTTTACATGTGCTTGGTCCTACAAAGCAATGTGTTAAGCTGTTGAAAAAACATGTTAGGTAGAATGAAGTAAAAAAAACACACACATATCACAGAGCATGCAATTAAAGGAGAATTTTTCAAAGGGATCCCTTTGGAACACTTCAAAATAGCAAGGGGCCCATTCAAAGGGACACTCTAGTTTTAAAAGTGTGACACTTTCTACAAATGATTCTATCATCAAGGAATCATTTTGAAAGATTTATTTAATTAAGGAATTCAGTAGAAAAAACACTCCTTTTTAAGGGATAATTTATAGACTTCTTCATCGCTAAAAGTATTCCTTTTCAAAGGAATTTTTTAGATTATTTTTCTTCGAATTTGATTCCAAAACAAAATTTTCACTAAGGGGTGCTTGTTACAGAACACATTTTTTAAAATGAAAATATTTTAGTAAGGCATTCATTGGCCATTGAATTCACCTTATTGAAAATCAAAGAAGTATGGCATCCCCCCTTAGGATGATATGTGCAAAGTAGAGGAGCACATGGAATCTTGAGTAGAGAAAGAAGAGGTAGAGATGTTATAGCCCATGATATAGTGTAAGATGTAATCATGGAAATATTTTTACACATGCATGTGGGGGACAACATATAAGCACCACAACATCACTAAGCAGATAAAGAGATACAAAAAAAGACAAGAAAATTAGATACAAGTATAAATGAATAAATCAAAGGGTAGGGGATCTAGGAGTTCAGGGCTAGGTCTATTCATATATATAAATAGGTCACACATGATGTATGAAAAAAAGACCATCAATCCTAAAATTTCCCAGATCATGAAGAAGAGCACATGAAAAAAATAAAAATTGGGTCAACATGGAAGAGGTCCTAAATGGCCCCAATGCTTTGCATCATCCCTAATTGTCAAAAAGAAAATTAAAACCATAAAGAAGAATGATGCAACAAATAGAGGAAATTCATGACAAATTTTCTAGACCTATATCCAAGCATATACAAGGGTAGAAATGGTCCTCTAAGAAGGATCAAAAACACATAAATAAATGCACAGGGGGAACACAAAACACAAAAAATCTAATATGTAGTTAAAGAAGAGGTAACACCCTACTGATCATCAACTAGCAAGTCATCATGCTCCTAATATAGATCATTATATAGGGAGGGAGGATGGATCTGCAAGGATGGGATAGCAAGGGGAGTACCCTCTGACTCTCTTGCAATAAGAGCCAAGGAAGAAGGGAACTCAAGGTCTTCTTCCCTGAGCTTTTTTGAGGAAAGAGTTATCAATATTTTAGAGATTGAGGATAGAATTGAGACATCATCCACTGAGTTAAACATGGTTTTAGTGGAGTTCCATGTGTTAACCGAGTGAGAGAATAAGGAGATGACCGAGATCCATTTCTAACCTCATTAAGAGGGGAAATGAAAAAATCAGTGGATGCAGGGGCCTTCTGCATCACAAGGACAACACAAGAAAAAATAATACTAGCTCTTGAAGAAGGTGATCCCTTCTTTTGACCACCACTTGAAGTGAGGTCATTCTCTATCTTACACTTTAGTGAAGGATGTTGGATCCCCACAAAAGAACTAGAGGAAAAGGAGGGAGAAGAGAAAGACTAGCATTGTGTTTGAAATGTCTATGGGTTGAGAAAAAGGAGGGATGTGTGGAAGGCACATCAAGAGAGGAAGCTCCACAAAAGGAGAGATGAACACCTACACCCTTTTTGGGTGAGGATCACCAACACCCACTAAAGGAGTTAGAAGAAAAATGAAGGTGATTGTAACTAAGGAAAAAGGAGTAGAAGGAAAATACATGGCAGAAGAAGATGCAAGGAATCTTGTTCAATGGATAGAGATTTTATCCTGCACTTGCATTCATGCACAAGCTAATTACGTCAGCTCTGGGCACTAGAATTTGCAACCTAAGAAGGGATGGGAAGTTCATGTTCTACCATAGGAGTGGCCACAATTGTGGCCAATAGAAGGATAGCCTCCTAGGAAAGAGAAGGAGAATGGAGCACATGAGTAGAAATATCAATAGGTGGAGAAGGGACATGAGTATCTTAGTAGCAGGCCTCTTCCTGTTCACTTATAGAGAGGAAAGAGGAAGAATGATAGGATGTCATGGAGGTCAAGACATGGGGGCCACTCCATAAGGACCCTTTCCCTTGTCATAAACAATGGGTCTAGGAACCTTGGGAAAGATAGGAAGTTAAAACATGTGATGCTTAGCTTTTCACCAAGTAGGAACCATCAGCCTCCCCATGTGAGGCATGGGAGTAGAAATTGAGGATACTACAGTGGGGTGATAAGAAAAAGTAGATGGATGATAATATGTAGAAGAGGAAGGCCCTTAGTTGCAAGAAATCCTCCCCTTACCCTTTTTCTGGGAGGGGGAGGCAGCTTGCTGCTATGCAATCATAGAACCTTTATTAAGATAGCATAGAGAGATACTGAATAGGTCATTTTTGGCACTATGGTCCCAATCTTGTACTTGATATAAGCACAATACAGAAAATCTATCCTTGGAGGGAGAGATCTGACTAAAGTGGACCAAAAGTGGTCTAACGAGAAGCCCTCATGCAACACTAGTGGTTTGTAACCAATGTCATGCATAGAAACCTCATGAGAGAACATGACACATTTTTGAATTACCAAAGCAACACCATTAATGAAAACCAACCATAGAATGCCCAATTTCACCCTGAATAGGTCTAACTTTAGAATTATGAAAAAAGAGGTATCCATGGCCCTAGATCCTACCAAGACCAAAAGAGTAATAGAACCAATAGGAGGGACTGAGATTAAATCATGTGTGCATAGTGTGGTCTTCAATTCTTTGTACTTCTCATTATGTAAAAAATTAATAAGTAGAGTCTCCTATGTCATGAAATTCACTCAGCTCGTAGGGTCAAATAAGACACCAGTTTCAATGTTCCCATGGACATGAGCAAGAATGTACAAGGGAGAAGGCTATTTATTAATGGGTAAATCTTGGAGGTAAAGGTTATGTCTGATGATCTGCTCATAGGCTTAGTGGGAGGAATACGAGTGAATGAGACCATGTTAATGTACTCCATTCGATAAAACTCAATACAAGTAGAAGTTTGAGAGATTGGATAGTGACCTATCTAAATTATACTCCTAAGTATCCAAGATCCCTTCTAACTACATAGCTAGGGGTCATAGATTGGGTTGCAAGTTTGTACACCCTACAACACACAAATCTATAACACATCTATGACGTAAGGGAAGGATCTTTGATACCAATAAATGAAACAAAAATAGTTCACGTGAAGATCAAAAAAATGTAGAGAAGCAAGATCCATCATCCCCAAGACTCCATGTCATGGGAGAGCCCCAAGGAATAAACTACCCTAAAATACCTTAGGTTTTCTAGACAGATTGAAAAGGATAGGGAATTGAGGATAAAAATGAAGGGAAAACAACTTTCCACTTTTCTTCTACTAAAACCAAATGTTCACAAGATTGAAACAGAAAACTTGAAAGGCTCAGCATGCTTCCTAGATAGCTCACTATGTAAGGATGGCAACATGAATCTTAGAATCCAACTTGACATGTAGGAATCTTAGGGATGCACTACCATCATTTACAAATAGAGGTCCAAAGAACAAAAAAAAAACATAATTCTACTTAACTATCCAAATGTTTAGTGTTTCATGATTGTTGGAAACATGTGTCTTAATCTCACAAGCTGAAACCTCTGAAAGAGCCATGTCGGTGTGACATTCCTTTTGTCTAGCCGACTAGAAGTTTAGTAACCTTATGGTTTGTACAGGTCACCGAGACAATGCTTATGTCTTGCTGACTGGTGTTGTCACTATGACTTGTGGCTTTCGCTATAACTCTTTACCGATTGGAGATCTCTTACTGATTGTTGGTGTCTAAAGGTGATTGGGGAGACTTGTGGTGAAAGAAGTTTTCAGGGAGAGACTTGGATGTTCGGTATGTCTCATACTGACAAGAGAAGTCTCGCCAACTGCTTTACTCTTGGAGTCTTTGGGGTAAGACAGAGGCTTCTCTATGAACTCTTGATGACATATGTTTGTTTCACCGATACTCATCGGGGTAACATGGAAGCCTCGGTTAGAAGTCTTGCCAACGGTTGGTTCTCTCGCTGATAGTCATACACTTGGAGTCTTCATGGTAACACAAAGACTTCGGTGTGAAGTCTTGGTGACAGGTGTTGGTCTCACCGATGTTGTGGGGTAGTCTATAGTCGGTATGACTCCTGGCGACTATTTGATCTCAGGGTGACTTGGAGACTTCGGTAAGAACTCTCAGTGATAGCGGTAAGTCTTGCCGACTATTGGAAATTTTGGAATAACATGAAGGTTCGGTATGATCTCTTGGTGAAGGACGATAGTCTTGCCGATGGGAATACTCTTTCTTATGTGACTTTGGAACTTCGGTGTGATGTCTCATCAAATGGCGATTGTCTTTTTGATGAGAATGTTGAGGTTAATGCAACTTGTGAACTTGGTGTAACGTCTTGCTGATGGTCAGGACTCTTAGCGATAATGAAGATTTGGCTTTGTGGCATCGAGGAGACACGGTTAGTGTTTCACCGACATGTGAATACATTTTGAATGCCTTTGACCAATTGACCATCCTACATGGTTTGTCCTCGACAAATCAGGGAGCAGAATGGGAACCGCTAGTAGTTGGACTATTGTGGCCGTTACTAAGAGGAAGATCGATAGACCATGGGCATCATGGATATACTCAGGAATTGTAGATGTTGTTTAGTTCGATGGTTGTATGATCAGTGTGAATTTATTTCTGAGTGTATTGTAACTTGAATGTTCTATAGCAAGGTTGATCATTGTGAATGTTGTTGTAAATTGACATCAAAGAGAGTGAAGCCCATACTCTGTATGTAATTTGTTTACTGTAATACAAAGGGGTTTTTCTTGGTGTGGTGGGTTTTTCTCCTGTAAGGGTTTTCCCACGTAAATCTGGTGTTCATGTATGTATGTTATTTCTTT
This sequence comes from Sequoia sempervirens, assembly GCA_007258455.2. NCBI lineage: Eukaryota > Viridiplantae > Streptophyta > Pinopsida > Cupressales > Cupressaceae > Sequoia > Sequoia sempervirens. Next base: position 10,262,871 of record VDFB02358134.1, on the reverse strand, counting down.
GTTTCTATTATTGCTTTCAAGTGTATCTTAATTGGATTGTAATTGAAAATTTAAAAGTATCTATGCATTCTTCCTTGAGGTTTTTGATGTTAGGAGAGTTGTTTCCGCACTTAGCTTTCCTTACAATGATTTTACACAATGTAGGAAAAGTATAAAAGCTGCAATTACAATAAAAAGAATACTAGAAATAATCTATCAATGTAGAAATGAAAAAGAGAGTGGGAAAATGTAACTTTTTACCCAAAATTTTATTTTTCAAGTAACTCCACTTGAAAGCACCTACACACATGGAAATGAGACAAATGTTAGGCTATGTTTGAGGTTTACCTCAGTCAGACCCCCATTTTGGTGTTCTTACCTCCATAGACAACCAGATAGCTACAAAGTGTAGAAGCGATGGAGAAAGTAGAAAATAAATAATATTGCTAAGTAGAGAGCATAAACAACTAGAATGCTACTCAATAAACAAGATGATGCAAATAGAAAACAAAGAAAAATGTCACCTTCTCAACTATGGGCACTAAAGTCTAATAGCAAAAGAAAGAAGCTTGGAAATCCTCCAATAGTTGTGGTGTTAGAGTAAGAGCATGACGTTAGAGAAAAAATAAAGAGATTGCAGTCTATAAGGAATGGTGTAAAAGCTAGATAATGAGAGTAAAATGTGTGAGAATGAAGCTTAGAATGTCAGAGAGAGTGAAGAGAGTCCAAAAGAGTAAAAAGGATGATAGTTCTTAGATTTGAATTAGCAAAGGGGGGTAAAAGGCTCAAATTTCATTGGTCAAGGAGGGACAAGAGCTTAAATTTCACACCCAATAGGAAACATAATGTTTCTACTGATTCTAGGGTAGGAATCTTGTCAAGATGGTAGTTTGGTGCACGAACATCTATGAAGCATTTGCATGTACTTGATAGAAATTCCTCCACTAACACAAAAATACGTGACCAATTGGATGGAGCAAGGTGGTGGCAAGATATTTTTCATCATATAATTTATATTTTCTAAGGTAGGGGTGATGAAATGGGGAATTTTCCTATGGTATAAATTTGTGCCATTACAATGTGTTTGTTGCTTGATTAGTGATAGTGAAGACTCAAGTTAAATGATCTTCCAAACTTTAGAAGATGAGCAATGATGGGTGGATATGAAAGTGTGGATGGAATTAGGACCAACTACTTGATATACTTTGTACGTTGCTTGAGAAGCCTTGTTTTTCCTTTGTGGACATCTTTGATGGATACTTTTCCCTTTTTTATTTTTCCCCATAGTTTCTTTGACTAATGGAGTTTGATAGGGATAACCTTTCTTTGTATTCTTTGGTATCCATTTCTATTTTATTTTCCCTTCATTATTTACAACTTCTTTTGTTTTGATAATGTTCTTGATTTGATTCGTATCTTTCTTTTGATGTTGGTCCTAATTCGTGGATGGTGTGATGGGTGGATGAAGATTGATGATGTGGTTGGTTATAGTATTAGCATTGGTTTCATCATAGGGATTATTCATGCTCCCTATTTTGGAAATTTCTTGAGACATAATTTCCCCTAGTATTTTGGAAGTAGTACCTTCATGATTTGATTCTTCCTATTTTGAGAGTTCTTGTTTAGCAAGCATTTTCTGATAAACAACCACTGCATATGATGTTATTGGAATTTTCTGCTTTGTTATCTTTGAAATATCTTGTTTGGTCTGACCTATTTCCTTGAGTGGATAATGTTTGATATCTTCATACATGATGTCCTTAATCTGAATTTGGGATATATCTGATCTTGATGTTGACAACTCAGTTTGACTATAGGAATTAATAGCTTGCTAATTTTGTGTAATAATGTTAGGAGTAAAGGGATCTTGTTCTGATTGAAGATCATCTACATGTCCATCCAAATAAGTCATCTCATGGGTAGATGGAGGAGTATGTTCTATATGGATGTGATCATCATTTGTGACATCTTGTATAGATTGGAGAGTGTCCATTAGATCATTGTAATATCTTGGAGATACAAATTATTGATCTTGAATGATTTTAGAATTACTTTTGACATGCTTTGATCAAGTTCTTGACATGAATCCATTTCAAAGGATGGATTACTTATAAAGGGTTCTTGGATGTCTTCATTAGGCATAGGAAGTGGATCAATATCCTCTTGATCTTTAAGTGAATTTAGATCAAGTGTTGAGTTGAGTTCAATATCTATAACCATGAGGTCAAAGGATGTCAATATGTCTTGGAAAGGACCATTTCTAGACTTTGGTGAATGATGTTGATCATTCTTTGGAATAAATTCTTGAGATATGTCCTCTAACTCATTAGGTGATGTAGAGACATTTTCAACATAATCATCGGTGGATGGATCTTGGATTATGTCAATAAGACAAAATAATTCTAACACTCCTTGAAATAGATCATTGTTGGATATTATTTGTGAATTTTGATCATGATTGAAAAGTGACTCTTGAGGCATGTTGATTTGATCATGGGATGGGGGAGAAGCATCTTCATGGTTCTCATTGATGGATAGATCTTGATCATTCTTTTCAACAATTGTGGTGGAGAGATTGTCATTGTTATCACTAGTGGTTGAATCTTGATCAAGAAGGTCTTGGATGATATTTTTGAGTGGAATACAATTTTATGTTTTATGATGATCATCTCTATGATACTCACAATAATATCTATGCTTATTCCAAGGGAAGTTTATGATAGAGTTGAAAACACTTACTTTTGGAAGAGTGATGAGTTTTGCATTAACTAGATTTTTTAATGCCGATTCAATTGGCTCTCCCAAAGGAGTGTATTCACATTTGGCATCTTGTGAGATTAATACTTTAAATTGACCTTTTGGTGATTGATTTTTGAGATGTGGCGATTGATCTTTGAGATGTGGTGATTGGGTTTGTTGTTGATGTTGTTGATCTTGATATCCAACCTCTTGACATTGGCGATATTGTTCTTGATGTGGTTATGGACACAACTCAATGATTTGATGACATGGCTTAACCAATGGGGGATTGTGTATATTTTTGGGTAGAGATGTCTCTTCATGATATTAATCAACAAATTTCCTAAGTATAGCAATTTTATTTCGCATAATTTGATCTTAATATTGATCTTGGCATCCTTGTTATAGTTGATTTTGTTGTTGAGCAAGAATATTTGGAATGCAGACTTATGGTGTTTGTATGGGATCATGCACAAATTGATTTTGGACAATGTTATTATTTGGGTTGATGTTTAAATTTTTCATTATAGGTTGGGAGTGAACATTGTTTTGGTTTGGAAACACATTTCTTTGCTTTGATTTAGATAACTTTGATTTTGCATGAGGTTACCTTGATTTGGATCAATACATTGAGTTGTCAATATATTGCTTGGAATTTGAACAACATTAGTGTGATTCAAAAACATATCTATCCCAAAGTTCACCAAGTGTGGATTTGATACGTTCATGTTTGGTAAGCTTGTATTTGGTATATTCACATTTGGAATGTATTGATTTGGTGGGATAATGTTGTTTTTTTTAAAGACTCATGCATTAATTGTTCTCTTGATAGATTTGTAGGTTTTTACCTTGGTTTAAATCTACCATAGGGAAAGGTGGTCCAAAATTTAGATTGGGCATACTCACATTTTTTATATCATTGAAGTTTGTAGGAGATAATGATGTCATGTATGGATTGTATAAATGTGAATTTTGATAGTCATTTGGTATTGTAAGGATTTGATAGTTTGGTTGACTTGGATTACTCATGATGTATGTATCGAGTTTATATTCCATGTTTTTCTCATGGTTTTACCTTGTTGAGCTCTAAGGATTTTAGGACCAATTATGAGATGAAAGATGAAGGGGTGAGTGATATGGGTGTTTTAATTTTTGAGGACTTTGGGTGAATACTAGACCTTAGGATTTTTTATTTTGATTTGGTTTGATTTGGATAATGAGCTTGTAGATCCCAAGATGTTAGATGTAACCTTAGGATTAACTTGTTAAAAGGGGTGCTAATTTAACTAGAGGTATGAGAAAGGATGCACTCTCACACTCCTAACTAAACAAGGTGATTTTGATGTGTTTGATGATTTACCCAAGTCTAGAATTTTGTTTTTTTCCAAAGCTCTAAAAGTTGTTTGTGGGATGGAGATGATAAATGTTTGGGATGGATGAAGTGTTTGATTTGATCCTAAATGAACCTAAGAAGAACCTTGTTTAAAAGACCAAGATAGTGAAGAAAATGCTTTACCCTATGAGTAGTTCAAACCAAAAGACCAATATTTTGCTTGCAAGATCATAAGACAAAGGATAGCAAGCACATGTGTGGGGTTGAATTGATTTAATCTTGGTTAATGAATTGATTTCACCACATCAACACTTCTTGCTTAAATTTCAAACTAAATGTCTATGTCTTAGCTCTTTTTCATTCCACAAGGCCCATTATGTGAAAATCAAAGAATCAATGCCATAGTTTTCATAGGTTGACTTTTAAGAGAACAAATTGAGATATGGGCCCAAATATTTAGAATCCTCTAAGGATAAAATCCCTAGGGACAAGTAGTAACATTTGGACTCTTTGATGATATTTTCTCTTTCCAAAGGGTTTGAAATTTTGATGACTTGTTGAATGTTTGTTTCAAAGTTTTGAGATCCAAGAGATGTATTTAACTAACTCACAAATTACGCAACCCTAGGATAGAAATGATAATATTTGTTGAGTCCTCACTTGGATTTCTCCAAACACTGAGACAAAGTGAACAACTAGAGATTTGGAAACACTGGCTCCCCTCCACGACACACACTTCTTAGGACCACCAAATCTCAAAATCCTTAAAATTCAGAGATCAAAAGGATTTATTTTGTTTCTAATTTGAATAGTAAAAATGTAGGGTGGCTTCAGAATGGATGTTCTTGCACCAACAAATAGTAAGGATTTTGGCTTCTAAACAAATTAGTTCTTAGTTTGGGTAATCAAGGACATGGCACCTTGCGAGCATCCAAAAAGACACTAAAGGATTTAATAAATCCTACTAGGGTGTCTTATACTTTTTACAGTAGTACCCCATTCTAAAAGACACTATATGACGAAGGCCTACATACCATGAGTACTTGATAGTTTAGTCTTATCCATTTATATATTGGCTCAAGTGAAAAACATATTGGAGTCTCCTTCAAGGGTTGTTCTTAGTCAAGCCCCTCCAAAGGTGAAAAAAAGTGAGGAAGCACACTTGTAGTTCAACTACCCAGTTCATGTAAAGCAAAAGGAGGGAACACACACAATGTATCTTTCTCACACTAGCATGATTGTTCAATTTTAAACCCAAATTTGAAATGTGGGTAATTTTTAGACAACCAATATCACTAGAATGCTTGTGATTCTCAAGATCACCAGAAAGTGTGAGAGAAGTGCATACACATTGGAATGACAAAAGTTACAAAAAAAAATTACAAGACAATAAAGGCATGAGTTCTTTTTAAACCCCAAAGCAATGATGAGTTTGTTATAAACACCAAAAACCAAGTGTGAATTTTTTTTGTTCAACTTTAGCACATTTTCAAAGTCTAGTGAGTTTCTAAGTTTAATTTTAATCTAAATTTGACAAAACTTGAGTTGAGGGTTAATTTTTTAAGTCAAAAGATGAAGTGAGTTGTCCTAAAATAGAAAACAACAACAACAATGCATTCCCTAGACTTTAAATACAATAAGCATTTAAAAATGATTTTTCAAGTTCAATGTCCAATTCTCCAACTCAAATCTGCTTTTTTATGTCTTAGATTTTCTCCGCCTTGCTACTCCATCATCTTCAAGAAATATGCAAATTAGTTATTGACATATTTAAATCTACAAATCAATAATTGGAATATTCAAGAAACATTTAAGAAAATAGATTACTCCAAGAAAACAAATGTTAAAAATTGATAGTTTTCTAATTTTTTCTTCAAGGAAAACAATAATATTAGTCAATCATCTGCCAACCTTTGTGATTCACCCCTCTTAGTAATTGTTGTTTTCTTCTACAAAATTGTCAAATGTTAGCACTCAAATCATATACAACAATATTAATGTAGAGAAACAACAATTTTGAGTTTGAACATCAATATGATATTGAATAGTAATAGTAAATACAAAGACCTTTAAAATGACAACCATAGTCAAATGAACTAATCCAAAGATCAATTTCAAATTGAACCTAAGTCAAATACTTAATCAAACCTGCATGATAGTGCATCAAAACATCAACCCATGAATGCACTCAAGTTAATTTCCTACAAAGTATATTGATAAATTGTTTACTTGCAAACATTTCGAGTGGGAATGGCTCTTCAGTTACTCTCATGAACAATGAAAGGCTGTCAATCTCATCTACATACATTCTGAGAAATTTTTTAAAAAAATCCACTAGCTATATCTACTACCACTTAGAGGTTTGAGCTATAAATCATTGAATCGAGAGTATATTTCCACAAAGATTTCATTGTGTGCCTCCTTCCCAGCCACTTATCTGTAGGAAATAATGACAACTAACAATATGGGGAACATATCACCTACAATGGTCACTTTCCCTTGTATTTTCTAGACAAAAAATTCTCTATAAACTAGCTAGATTTGTCGAGCAATGCCAAAGAAGTATAGAGCAAACAAATTTTTATGTTTAAAATTAATTGGCCAAGAATCTTTATAATAAAACAAATTTCAGCACACTATTTTCTAGTGTAGGGAATTTGTTGGCTTGAGGGTAATGGATACTAATATTTTGTATATTTTTTTTGTCAATGGTCCCAAAAACTTAAGGAAATAGATTTCCCATTGCAGATATGCAAGGAAAGCCTTACCTTCTTAACTATCGACTCAAATGCATAGTGCCTCTATTATGAAGCAAAATCTAATTCTTGTTCGATAAATCTATTCTAGAGATGGTGATGTGATCCACAACATAAAAAAGGAACTATTTTAATTCAACAACAAAATAATTCTCTCTTTGATGATAGGAATGGGTCACTAATTATCCATTTATGTAGCCCCAAATGTACAAGAACATAGGCATTGGAATGGCAAGAAAATAGTGTTTTTTTTCTTTGATAATTTTTACGTTTTGTCAAAAGAGAAATCATTCAATGTGTAGAAGAGATAATAGAAAATAAAACTAGAATTCAAGGCTCGAGTGATTGCATCATAAATGTTGGATATTGAAGGTTGGAAAAAGGGAAAATGTAGTAGTTGATATGATAAAGATAAAGAATGAAAGAGCTTAAGCACTTGAAATTTTGAGGGACTATTTTCTTTTGGCCAATTAGAGAATAAGATAACACATTTAATGATGTTGTTAGAATGAGGATTCATATTTTTGAGTTAAGTATTATCAACAACCCCAAGATCACATTTAATATTAAGATAGAACAATATTATGATATTGTCAATAATATTAAATACAAATATTTTTAACCACATTCAATATCGAGATTGACCAGTGATATGATATTGTTAGCAATATGATATTGTAAACCTACTCCACTATGATTGTAAATGACTTTGAATACAATGTAATTGTAGAAAGTTGAATCATATCAAACAAATTGTGAAGATTTATTTAGGCATTGCACAATTTTATTTTATTTTTAAACAAAAGTGGTGTACCACTGTAGTATTATATTATTTATAAATAAGATAGTACAAAAATTGGTTCTAAATGGCATACTGGCAGGAAAGAACCAGTAAGAAAACCTCTAGTTATAGCTTGATTTTGTTCAAATGCATGACTAATCTACCTGTTTCGAATGTTAAAAATTCACCCCCTTAATACCAACCCCAAAAGCTAAAAGACCCATTACATCCTTTTTCATCATGTTACCCCTTTAATACCAACTGAAAAATCTAAAAGACCCATTACATCCTTTTTCATCATGTTAAAAGCCCCCGAGCTTGTAAGCTTCAAAAATCACTACATATCAAAATATCATTATTAAAACTCGAAACTATGACCAAAAAACCAACTAAATATCACCTTTACATTTTTTTTGAACCCCCAATCATTGAATTTTCATCTTGCAAATCGAATCCATCAGCTACCTATAGACCATGCTCGAAGACTCTTCTACCTTGCATTGGAAATCTATGTGTGTGAAAGAAAGAAACCGACCTTGCATCCCTCATGGAAGAATTCGCCTGAGCTTTGGAATTATTTCGGTTGTCCATTTTTTGAACTTTAGTCTAAGCCCGAGCTGGTGAATTGACTCTAAGCTATAAATCTAGGTGTACCCCATTGTTTGGACGAGGGACATGGGTTCAAAGGTAAACCAGGGTGTAGAATTTCTCCCTAATTTCTAACTCCATAACATAGCATATATACCTATGATTTCTTCACAATTCTCTAAGCAAAGTGTTTTCATTATTGAATTGTATAGCCAATTTGAGGGTGTCAAATGGCTCTTCAAACCCTAGACATTTTTGCACATAGGCCCATGGAAACAACCCTCCAATAAAACCTTACCCCGAATAAAAATTAATAGCTTTGCACTGCTCGCAGAATTGTGTTATCCATTAAAAATTGAAAATTGATGTACTTTCGAGCCAGCTCCTCCAATTCATTCAGAGATTGAATTAGGTCAAGCGCACTGGACAGGAAAATTTAAATTACCTACAAAGGAAAGATGATGCGACATGCCCTAGGACTAGTTACCTCAAGCCCTAGAATGATGAGAATACTATCTTCCACCAAATTCATTACTATAATGCATTGATACAAAGATCACATATGGATATTTAAATTTTGTGCCTATGGCCTAGTTCTTAGCATTTAAATTTAAAAAAAGGCTTTGAGAGCCTTATTTATGACCTTGTTGTGGCCACCAAATTCATTACTAGAATGCATTATTGCAAAAGATGACTTCAAATGTCTAATCACAAAATTAAATACATCATTTTATGAAGAGGTAATTTGTGTAATGACCTCTTCCCAAAATGATGTATTTAATTTTGTGAATTCAAAACAAGGCTTTGAGAGCCTTATTTATGACCTTGTTGTGGCCACCAAATTCATTACTAGAATGCATTGCTGCAAAAGATCACTTCAAATGTCTAATCACAAAATTAAATACATCATTTTGGGAAGAGGTCATTACACGAATTACCTCTTCCCAAAATGATGTATTTAATTTTGTGATTAGACATTTGAAGTGATCTTTTGTAGTAATGCATTCTAGTAATGAATTTGGTGGCCACAACAAGGTCATAAATAAGGCTCTCAAAGCCTTTTTTTGAATTTAAATGCTACAAACTAGGCCACAAGCACATAATTTAAATATCCATCTATGATAGGAGAATCTACACTAAAGGTTATGCTCTACAATAAAACCTTTCTTAGCATTTACACAAGCAGGACAACTTGTTTCACACATGATGCACCATTATTATATTTTCCAATTATTTGTCCCTACTATAATTCGGTTCCTTATCAGAATTGGGTGAAAGTTTTATATAAAATTTTTACATTCATCATTGATCTACAAATTTTGAACACTTAAAGCCATATTTATATGCTATTATTTTGTTCTTCTATAAGAGAAACTATAAACTTTGTAGTTCATATTGAAACCGACAAGGCAATGAATGAAGGGCCAAACCTTCTATTCCTTTGTCTCATCATTGAGGGGTTGGAGCATGAAGTTTGTATTGCTCTAAAATGAGACCAACATAATGTGGTTATGCTTGATTCACTTTACATCCACTTATAAAGTGAAGTAGTATGTCAAAGGCATGATGCAAACAAGGTCAGTGGGGATGGAAGATGCACTATATTATATAGATCTCCATAGTAATATCAAAGCCAAAAAAAGAAAAAAGAATCTCAAGCAAAGACATCACTACCTGTATAAATTGACATGTCAATCAAACCATACAATATATCACCTAAAATGTGGTGAAGCTCATTCTTTAGCTCTTCTTAAATCAGATTAGTTGCAGAAATATCCAACTTTTCTTTTTTAATTTTCCAAAAAAAAAAATCCACTATATCCAAAATAGTGGCATAAATTTCCAACAAAGTGATGCAGAGTAGAATCTACAGTATGTTTAAGTAATTCAACATGGGAACAAAATAAGAATTAATTTTTTTCTGATAAGCTTAAAGTGCATAAAATTACCCCCAATTTTATCCGAGTCATTCAAAAGTTTCAGAAAATTGCAATTTTTGCAGCAAACATTTGACTAAAGTTCATCCAAGGAATGAACGCAGAAAAAAAATTCTCTAACAAAACCAATTGAAGAGAATTGCCTAAAATTTACGCATTCACATCCAAATTAATCAAATTAGAGTATGCTGAGAATTGAGCCCCACAATTGTCACCAAAATGTGAAAACTAAAATATGAATTTACCAAAGATTGACAAACATGAGTTAAATTAGTCAATATTGAACAAATGAAATAAAATCCTTCTAATGAAAATGTTGAGCAATGTAAAGGAAATGAAAACATTATCAACCTAGCATGAAACTATAAGCAAGATGAACATGAAATCTATTCCTAAACTACTCATACCATCATCCCATAGGGGGATTGGTGCTACTTTGATGTGGAAAGTAGTCCTTTTCCAATCCCTTATTATAAGCTCTTGATCTTGATGAGAAGATGCAAAGATGACTTTGATGCAAAATGATAATAACATCAAGCTAAGATGGGATGAAAATGAAAGTGATGAGTGTGCCTATATGATTGTGGATTATTTTCAAGTAGAATTTCCTTCCATTTATAGGTTGAAGGGTTGAATAATGGAGAGATGGGAGGAATGCAAGACTAAAGGAGATTCAATAAGATTGTGACACATGTCACAAATCTAATGGGTGAAGTTGGAGTACATTTTGAAGAATGTGCATAGTTAATGCATGTGGTTGAGGATTTGAGAGGCGTCAGATATATTAATGAATTTGTAAGAGGCACTAAATGAATGTGGTGAGATATTTTGGAGGGAAATTGTTTGGAAAAGAAAGTCAAATAAATGGAGTTAATGAAGGAATATTCCCTTAGAATATGCCTTTGTGAGGGAAAATGAGATAATTAGTTAATTAAAAGAATTGATTTTCATGTGCAACTAGGTGGGTTAGTCAAGGGTTGAGTTTTACCAAGGTTGAGTCAAAAGATAAAGGATGGGTAATGAGAATTAGGAGTTAATTAATCCAAAATTAATCAACTTGGAGGAATTATGGGATTTGATGTTTGATTTAATAATTTGGTTTATTAAATCACATTAGAGGACTTTAGAATTTTGATTAAACAAATTTATTTATTCAATCAAATAGGATGAATATTAGTGAATTAATCTAATAAATTACTTTATTTGATTAATAGAGGAATTTGATGTTAATTAATCAAAATTAGATGCACTATGTCAGTTAGGATTATTTGTGTGTCTATAGGTATCATCCACTATCTTTATGGTTGTGGTTTTCATATAGGAGTGGCTCAATTTATTTGGGTAGTGCATATCAAAGGTGGTTCCAACCTCTAGATTTGAGGTTCGATCCTTGACGCCTACATGCCACCTGCAATAGTGCATTATGCCCAAATTTTTTAGCCTATAATATGTCTGAGGATATCCTATGAGGAGGCATAGGTGGAGGTGGTCCATTGGACCACTAAGCTTTCTATGATAATTGGGGAGAAGGATCAAAGGGATGTGGAGCTTGGTATCATTCTCGTTGAGAGAGACTACACTAGGATGAGAGTTGAGAGTGCAAAGAAGGAACATGATGCTCTATAGAGCTAGGTCGATGTTTTCATGAGATAGGTAATAACTATGAGGACATCACCCATTGATCTATAGTATCCTCAAGAGCAATAGATAAGAGATGAGATGCAAGAGGCTTGGGAGTGAGAGGCTAGATTGATAGAGAACATTGTGTCCCTACAAGAGGAGGCAGTAGAGCTACAAGGAGAGGTATGGGGATTGTATTCATAGAGCATGTATGTGTTACAATCACATCTCACTCAAACACATGCATCCATCAAATAGTCTCTACTACATCCACCAGTACTAGAGGGCCCTAGGAGCCATGCCCCTAATGGCTACAACCAATTTTGTTGAACCATATCACCATTGTATAACATTGACATAGTGATAAATATATAGATATATAGACACCAAATTTTGTTATAGTGGTGTGATACATGTACATGAATTTTTTGATATGTATATTATATATTTTGGATCGACAACATATGTTCTCATGTGTATGTTTCCTTTCTATATATAATTATGTTATGGATGCCTTTTTATGAATGTATTTTTTGATTAGATACTATCATGATTAAATAAAGACACATTAGATGCATTCTTAATTAAATTCAATGATGATCTAATGTATGGAAAAAATAATTAATCAAATACAATGCACATAGCATAAAAAATAAAACACGTGTATATATAAGTCCTAATTAAAGAAATCAACTACATACACATGTTCAAATCATAACAAAAAAATACAAATTTAGATTTTTAATGAAGGAATGCCAAAGCATAATGAACTGCAATCCCTAAAAAGGGATGAGAATCATGCACATGCCACATAGACTTTATGCACAGTATCGATAGAGATGCATTATGCTTACTAGTTAATTTAGAAGAGTACCATCCATAGACGATAATCCACATGCACTAAAACCATATACAAAGGTGATTATGTAAGGACCTAACTAATTAGGGCTTAATTTCCCCTTTTGATCAGGTGGTACATTTACATTTCTCCATTTCTCATAGAGAATGAGATCACCTACCTTAAAGGCATGAGAGAGAACATCTTTATTATAATGCTTATAAATAGATTTTTGATAAGCTTGAAGATGGTAGAGAGTCTATAATCAGTGTTCATCAAGAAAACCAAGCTAGTTTAGATGCTCGACATGATAAGTGTCATCATCAATTAACCCTTTAAGGGAAACTCACAAAGACAAAATTTCAAACTCTAAAGGGATGATAGCCTCAACACCATACATGAAGTTATATGGGATTGTACTAGTATTTGTACAAATTCTTGTGTGATAGGCCCATAAGGCATAAGTCAATTGAGTATGTGAGTCTTCACCATGTTTTTTCATTGTATTTTGAAGAATTAGTTCCATAGTTTTATTAGATGCTTCTTCTCGGACATTGGATTGAGGATAGTAAGGTGTAAAAAATTGATGTTGAATATGAATATTTTCTAAGAATTTCCTTACCTCTTGGTTTAAATGAAGTACGATTATCACAAATATTGGGTAGAAGGAAATATAAAGTGACCAATGATATTGTTTAGAAGAAATTTGTAGAGTGCTTCAGAATTAGTGGATTTAAGTGGAATAACTTTGACCAACTTTGTAAAGTAATTTGTAGTTGCGATGATGAAGGTGTTTCCTTTAGAAGGAGGTGTTATTTTCCTGATAATATCCAAGCCTTATTTTTCAAATGGCTAGGAGATGTCTAATTTTGAAGCTCTTGTGCAGGAGCTTGGATAAGATTACTATGGCGTTGATAATAAGGACATTTCTTGACAAAGGAAAAGGAGTCTTTCTCCATTATTTTCCAATAATATCTCATATGAATAAATTTACACACTAAGGATTTACCACCAAACTATCCACACCCAAAGATTGAATGAGCTTCTTGAAGTTCAAGGGGTATTCCATCCTTAGTTAGACATCGAAGAAGAAGACCATTATAAGATTTTTGTCAAAAATAACATCAAAAAAATATTATATTGAGCTGAAATATTTCATATTTGGAAACAAGTATTTGTAGACACATCATAGATAAAGTCTCCATTCTTTAGATAATTATAGATTTGAGAATATTATTCCCATGAGTCTACATGAGCAGACACAAGACTATCATGTTCAAGTTGATTTGAGATAGTAGGAGAGTGGAGATTCTGAACCAAAAAGTGGTACTCATCTACACCATTTTCCAAGGGTACAAGGGAGGTTGTGCTCGCCATTGCATATACATGATTATTTTCTCTCCTAGGAACAATATCTATTTTAAAGGAAGAGAATCAAACAGACAAGGATAAATCCTATAACATAGGAAAAAGGAACCCTAATTTTAATGTCTAAACCTAGGATTGCTTTTTGCTCCTTTTTCAAAGGTACATTAGGATGAAAATCAACAAGGTATTTATATTGACTTTCAACCATGAAGGAAAGTCAATAGACCTAGATCTGATCCTTTTGAGCCTTAGAAATGGACTAAAATCGATTTTTTATGATTTAACTAATTCAACAATGTGCCCTAATATGCAAATTTATTTATCTCAATGATTAACATATTGAAACAACTTGTAGGAAGATCTTGAAAGTGTAGACGATAGTGTACCTGCCCAAAAAAAAAATTATAATCATTGTAGAGGGATAGGGTCACCCTAGGTCATAGGGGTCATTGTATGCTACTTCTCTACTTTTGAGGCCCACTAGTGACAAATCTAAGCTTCTGATACTTAGTTGTAGAATTTTGGAACACTATTAGATAGTTGTATAGGTGAGTTTCCATGAGTTGACAAGGTGTGTGGCTTCAAATGTCATAATGGATAATTTTTCTTCAATCTTCATTGAATCCTCTTTAAACTTGAAATATACACATTCACAAATAGAAGAGATGTGCCATTAGGTCTTGCCTTAGTCAAACCCCATGTTAGTGTTTCCACTTCTAGAATGACATTTCCAATGATAAAATGATAATGTATAGGAAGTAATGATGCAATCAAAAAGTGCTACAACTCACCATCATTTAATGGCTTACAGAATTGAAGTCATGCACATCACTTCAAGGTCTTGGATCTTACTTGCTTGACTTCTTAAATGCTTTGGAGACCTAAAAAAGTGTTATCCCTCACAAAATAATGATAAAATTAACTCACATAGGATTTGGCATGATGTTAGGATCTTTAATTGATTCAATAGAGCTTTGAAATGTTGCTCTTGACTTGGTTGATAGTGCTCTCGATCATAATAATTGCTCATAAATTATCCTTAGTGCTTGTTATATTTCAAGTGATGTAATGACTAGGTATTTATAAACATTTATTCAATTTCCCAAAAACTAGATCCTAATAGCTAACCTTTGAAACAAAAAATTCAAATGTTAGGATGTCAACACCAAAATGACTAAATTTGGAGGTAAATAGAATAGGGGGAAAGTGTAACCATTTGGTGTATTCATCCTATCCCTATTTTCAAGAATTTAATGTATCAGGGGTAAAGAATTAGATGAATTCATTTGTTCAATTCTCGCAATTTGTCAAAAAATGGTAAAAATAACACTTGCAATGCATAATTAGGAAATTAGGGGTCCATCCAGGCTCAATAATTTAGGGAGAGAAAAACATAGTGTGAAATTGTCAAGGGTGACAATTTTCGATGCTACATTTAGTCCCCACTTTAGTGACGGTATGAACTTGCACTCAGACTCACACTAATGTTGAAAATATATGTCAAGAGGGGTTCTATTGTCCAAATGTTGAAGATACAAGATGAAAATGAATCTAGGGGGGTGATCAAGCCCCTAGGATCCAAGATCCCATGGAAAAACAACATAAACACAAAGGAACACACATATTCATGATATGAAACAAGACAACATACAAAAACATACAATGTCAAAATGAGATGCAAAATGGAGGGTATGGATAATCACATGCTAGCAAGCTATATTATGCTAGTATCCATACCAAAGGTATTCATGACTCACAATAAAAAAAATTGATATTTTCTAGGTGAGTCACAAACAAGAATGAACACAAGCTAGTGAATTATGATATTCACTA
Organism: Sequoia sempervirens; assembly: GCA_007258455.2. NCBI lineage: Eukaryota > Viridiplantae > Streptophyta > Pinopsida > Cupressales > Cupressaceae > Sequoia > Sequoia sempervirens. Next base: position 10,247,099 of record VDFB02358134.1, on the reverse strand, counting down.
GGTGAGCCCCCAAGACAAGGTAGAAAAATGAGAAGCTCACTAAGTCTAGTGAAGTTTTCTATTCACTAGGTGTGCAACCATGTAAACCATACCAAGAATTATACTCCCTAATAACTTTGATAAGTTGCAAGAAAATGCTATGCCAATGCAACACTAAGTTCAGTGCCTTTGAACAAAGTGAAGAAAAAAATTCCAATGTCAGTGTCAACAAATCACTAAGTCTAACACATGTGAAAAATTTGAAGAAAATAGTTCCAATGTATGCTCCCACCATAAAGAAATTTCTAAACACTATGTTGTGATAAATTACTTTAATAGAGAAAAATGATAAATGTCATGCATAAAAAGGTCAAAAAAGCTTATTTGGAAATCCCTATGCTAATGATACGTTTCTAAATAAAGCTACATCATGATAAGGGGTTTCCCCCAAATGTAATGCAATAAACAACATAGTATATGAACATTAGAGGGAAAAATAGATCTAGGGTTAGTATACTTATTTTCTATAAAGATATAATAGATCTTGAAACTGACGTCATTCACCAAATACTCATGGAACAATGAACACAATGGTGGAATGACATATATAGAGAGAAGAAAAAAACATTTTTGGGTCAACATGGAAGATACCTAAATGTACCAAAACCTTACATCATCCCCAAAATGAAAACACAAGACAAAATTAAAAGATAATTTTTATAAAATATATAAGAATGAAGATACAAATAGAAGAATGTTACAACAGGTTCATTTCTTCTATATCCTTGCACCAATGTAGAAACAAGGGTAATCCAAAGTAAACTCACAAACACAAAGGCACATAAAGAAAAATAACATAGGAGATCACATCATGTGTAATAAAGCACAAAAATCACATGAAACAAACATAAAATGATCTACTCAAATGTGAGATCACCTAAAAAAATTTGTCTACATCCCAGTCTTTCTCATCATATAGGGAGGGTGAACAACTAGCTAAAGGTACTACAACAACTGCTATACTAGGAGCAAGTCAAGGTTCGACATGTGGTGGGTCACTCTCATTAGGAGGATCATCATAGATGCCCCCATCTAAATTCATTTTCTTTGAAAGAAACACATTAAGCTTAGTATGGAATTGTTCATTATTTTTATAAATTTTATCCTCATCATCCGAATTAATCACAGTGGGAGGTTTTATGAAAAAATCTATTATATGTTCTTGTTCCATTTCTTCTTTTGGTTCCATGTCTTATTTTGGTGAAAGTTGTAATTCTTCGTGAGTTTTTTGCATAGCTATTGGATTATCATGTACTGTTTTATTATTTTCTTCCAATTAATGAGTGGTAGCATGATTCCTACACCAATGATCTTTATCATTTCAATTTTTTCTTGCATGGTTTTAAATTTTTGATGGGGTAATAGTAGGTTTGTAAACTATTGGTCTCTTTTCTTCACTTAAGGGAAGAATTGAAGGAACTATCGGGGCTGGGAAACTGCTATCTCTTTATGTGTAGACACTTGTTTTTATCTTTGGAGGCACAAAAGAAAACATTTGATTATGTCTTGGTCTTTTATATGATATGGGTGGAGGATTTGAAACATGCTTACCTTGGTGACTTTGAAATGTCTTTTCTTGGGGAATGGGTTCATCCATTACTAGTGGAGTAGGAACAATCATGGTCCTTTCATTTTTAGAAATATTGGTCAGAGACAATTTTGTTACACGCTTCACCTTAAATTTTGGTATGCCTTGAGAAAGAATCCCTCACATGTTTTAATAGGTTCCATAGTTTGAGGAAAAAATAAATCTAATGAAAAGTTCTGATGGGAGGATAAAGGATTAAACCCATAATGGGAACTATGAATAGCTTAGTTTCAAATGGGAACTTTATGCACTTGTGAATAACTGACAAGATGACATTCATGGAGCATAGCCATGGTTATCCTAGCTTCACACAGAATTGGTCGAATATTGAGATGATGGAGAATGATACATATAATTTTTTTAGTCCAACTTTAAGAGGTTGAGTTATCAAACCTATTGTGGGGAAAGCAAAACCATCATGAGTTTTCAACCATTATTTTTACTTCTCATAATAATCTTGATAAAGGTCATGCATACACAAAAATTCCTTACAAGTTGTATTCTCTATAGGCATGGGATCAATGAGTATTCCTTGTACAAATTTTTCATTCATGCACCTAATGATATAGAGAGGACCATTGGGTAGGTGTATGTATGCATCACTATTGGTTAGATAAATTTCAGGTAACACAATGTTTTGGCCATTACAAGGTTTGAACATCTATTAAAGAAATCATGCTATCTACTTTTGTCTCATTTTTATTGTCATCATCATTCTTATAATCATTTATATCATCACTCATATCATCACAATATTGTACAAAGTTGAATGAATGGTTTGGAATTGGATTGGTAAAAAAATTGAAGTTTTGGTTAGGTAGGGTAATAGAATTATTCCCTTGATCCTTGACACTTCCCAATTGGATGTGACTAGAATCAATGAGGTCTTGAACTTGATGTTTAAGATGTATGAATTATTCTATATCATGTCCACTTGTGTAATGATGTTGACAAAAGACATTTTGATTGTAACTTGGAGGTATGGGTTTGGTTGTGTCCACATATCTAATCGAAGGTAATTAGATTAGGTTCTTATTCAAAATTTGCAACATGATCTAATGGAGTGTGTCAGGAGACTAAGTAAATTGTATATCTCTTATTCTAAATAGGTATGGAGTTGAACTTATGACAACTTGAGGTTCAATGTGGTTGGTTGTTTGAGGTGTATGTAACTTGATAAAGATTTTTTTCCTTCTGAAATTATTGATAGTTGTTTTGTGGTATGGATTTAGATTTCCCAATAGGAGTAAATGAATATGTCTCTTCATAAAAATTAACATAGTTTTAACAGTCATAGAGGGTCATACAAAAATTTATAAAGGATGGAAATTTCATCAACAATATTTTATCCATTATGTTAGGTTGTAAATTTATAATGAACAATCATTGAACATCTAAATTAGGAAGAGTAATATTAATTTGTGAATAAAACAAATGATAGTTCCCTATAAATTCTATCACTTTTTCATGTTTTCCTTTTTTTCATCACACTCGATCAGTTATTATAATTTAAGGTTCAATGTTGACTTGGAAATGTTGGGGGAATGCATCAATAAGTTCATTAAAGGAGTGGATTGAGTTATTTGGAAATAAAGAAAACCATGATAAGGCCATGTCTTTCAATGACCTATGAAAGAGCTTAGAGAGTAGTTTATCTTAAAAAATGAAGTGACTACACAAGGTCGTAGATACTGATATATGATTGGTAGCGTCTCCTTTACCATTAAACTTGTCAAATAAAGGTATATGTATGTTTTTTTGCATTGGTGTTTTCAAATTTTCAAGTGGAAATAGGCTCTTAATAACATATTGCAATTTTTGTCCATTTTGGTTTTGATTCAAATTTGAAAGTTGTTGAAGTGAGGTTACATTTTGAAAATATTGGTTAATGATGGAATCATTGGTTGACATTTAATGGGAATTTTTTTTATATGGTGGTCAAATGGGTATGTTCTTGGTGGACTACTATGTTGTAAATTTATGAGAGGGGGTGAAACTTTAGATGTTACATGTGAAGATCCAAAACCATAAGGATTTCTAGCGGAAAAACCTAATATTGGAGTTACACCAATGATTTGTTGTATTATTGAAGTGGTAGTTTGATTTGTGTATGTAGGGATAGAGGATATGGTTGTAGGGAGGGAAACCTGATTTCCTCCTTGAATATGAGTGTATCCCAAAGCTTGAGTGCAACTAGCCATTATAGGTACATTAGCATCAACTATATGGGATAGGCTAGAAAAAACTCTAGTCCTTGATCAACATTAATCAATTTCCTCATGTTATCTATTTTATGAACCATTGTACCTGTAGATATATGAATTTGACCACCCCCATATGGTCAAATTCATCCCCTTTGTTCTTCTATTCCACATCCCTTCATCGGTGTTAATTAAATAAATTACTTAATTAATATTTCATCTTTCTCTAATGTTCCTAAGGTATTTAATTAAATAATTAAATACTTTATCTTTTGTCCTCTTTCTTCTCTAAATTAAATAAATACTTTTATTTATTTAATTTAGTCATTTGGCTTTGTGAATTTAAATCAATTTTTAAATTCACTTTTTTCTCTCTTCTTTTTCCATCTTCCATAATCCCTCTCTAATCTGGATTAATTTAATCAATCTATGATTAGGATGTGCACACCCTTAATCAGGATTAGTGTCACATCCTCCATAATTCTCCACTTGCCTTAATCCTCCATTATTCAGCCTAATCCCTTATTTGCATCGCCCTAATTACTTGATTAGGTCAACCTAATCCTTATGCCATTTATAGCATTGCCCCAAGTCAAATTTCATTAAATTCTTTCTCCTCTTGGAGAAAGCAACCCATTCCCCCATGTGAATTTAAAATTCACATTTATTCTCCTCATGTCTTTTAGGAATTTTTAATTCCTCTCCTCTTCCCCATGTGGATATTTGAGGAATTTTTAATTCCTCATGTGTCACATCTCCCACATGGGAACAAGGACCTCCTTTATGAGGAGATTTTATCCCAATCCCAAGGTACCACAAGGTACCTCCACTTCACCTTCCCTTTAAAACCCCATTGGACACATGGCAAGGTGCGAGGACTTGTGAGTTCTCAACTCACCCTGGCCCTTGATCTTGTCCATGGTGGCATCATCTCAGCCCTCCATTTCTTAGAGGCATTTCCCCTAAAATTAGAGGATTTTTCCCTCATTTGCATCATTCAATCAAGGACACTTGCACTCCAACTCTCAAGCATTCAAGCATCCACCATTGCTGCAACTTTGAGCTCCATTTTGCATCTACATTGTGTACCCATCAAAATACCCACTTACACCATTCCATTCGTCATCTCATCCTCATCGTTTTGCATTTGGTTTCATGCTATTTTCCATCTGTGGGAGCACACAGTCAAATGAATCAACAATTCCAATCAACCAATCAACTTGGACAAGGTAACTCACTCTCTTTGTTTTGTTTTTTTGTTCAAGTTCAACTAGGCTAATCGTTGAGATGTTGTTTGTGTTTTCCTTGCTTGCATTTCATTTCATTTTTCATTTTAGACTAGGGAATTTCACCTACACACATTTCTGGCATGCCCGGTGGGACCCACATCATGGGTATATCTTTATATGTTTGCTATTGTTTGAATTTTGTAGGCTTGGGTTTTACACATAGTAGCGAATCTGCACTGATGGGTGAGTTTGCACCTTACAGAGGTGGATCTGAAGTCAGAAATAGGTGAACTTGCAGTTGGGCACAAATTTTCCAGTCACAAATGTGCATTCGCATCCATAAAATTCACCCTTTTGTGAAAAAAGGTGGCAAATTTGACATCAGGGGAAAATTTGCTCGAATCAAGGGTGAATTTGCAAGGGTTTGCTAGAAATGGGAAAAAGTGATCTAGTTGCGGAGGTGAAAGAAAATTAGCCTATCCTCTCAGAAAAAGTCAATTTTGCTTAGCAGAACAGGTGAATTCACTCTATGCAAGGGAAAAATTTCTCATTTGAATAGGCGAAGTTGCCTCATATAGAGGAAAATTTGAGGTAAATTTGAAACTTGAATTTTTAGTTTCCAATATTAGTTTGGTCTCAGTTTCACGTACTAATCCACTAACTTGTCTATTTTTTAGTGTGTCTGGTTTTTACCTACTTTTTTTATAGCTTGACTTCCTTTGTCCAAGAATGGTGGTGTTAAATTATTGATGCATTTTTTGTAGGATGATTGGTCAAATACCTTTTAGTTAATCTGTCTGTTGATTTCCATACTAGCTAGACACACATAGATTAATTAAAGGGTAAATTAACTTGTTTGTTGTGTTTAAGAGTGAACTATTGATGTATCCAATCCCCTTGTGCCATTTGGAAATCTTGGGTGATGAGAAATCATAGTTTACTCTAGTCCAGTCCCGTCTACCTAGGAGGTGCTAGTGGGTCTAAGCTCTCCTCTTGCACTACGTGCAAGCCTGGGGACTAGCTGAAAATGTCTAGTATCTTCTTCCCATAGTGAGACCTATCTAGGATTTTATCACCCGGGGGATGATCCCATTCATGTGTTATTGGCGGGGTATATAAAGGGGGGAGAGCTAAAGTTGTACCTCAATCCATTCACGTTGTGTTTAGCGAAGCATTGAAGCTAGGGTGATACCTACATAAGACATGTAGAGTTGGTCCAAGTTTGCAATACCTTATTGGGGCTTCTGAATCATGCTTGTGATGGGACAATGTTCACAATTGTGCCCCACATATCGTGCATGTATTAGGGACTCACAAGACAACCCTTTTCAACCTAGATAGAGACCTATGTTTTAGCTGCAACTTGGTGTAGTACAAGGGATGTACGTCGTACCCTACAATTACTCACCACGTACTCCCTTGGGTTGAGATAGAAATCCTCATGGTGGACTATGATATTCCTCGAGAGAGAGTGTGAAGGTGATCTCGTGACATCTATTGATGACCCTGTGCCACTGGAACACTAGCTATTGACCTTCATAAGAAAAGGTGATCTAGAGAACCACCCCAATATCACAGAGAATTAAACTTGGGTTGTCCGCTCAAGATGGTGGGCCTACATCAAGTTTGTACACCCTTATCACTAATTTTAGGATTGTGTTGCCTAGCATGTCTTCATTGTACAATACTGATGTTTTTATTTTTAGTTGAGTCAATGCAGCCTTTTCTCTATTGTTTGTCATGCTTGTTGTCCTTTTCCATAGTCAGCCCCTACCTACAGAGGAAAATTTTCCACTTACAAAGGTGAATTTGCACTGCATATAGGCAATTTTTCCCTACAGAAGGGAGATTTTGTGTCTGAGTCTAGTTTAGGTCATCCATGTGGGTGAATTCATCTTTGTTAGAGGTGAATTTTCCTGTGGGTCACTTTTTAGGTGACCCCATTTTCTCCCATTATATGGAATAGGCAAGTTTTCCCATCCTTTAGGTGAGTTTTTTAATCATCATCTCTCGAATTCTCCCATTTTCTCCAGAATAGGAAAATTTTCCATCTCTTAAGGGTGAACCTATTGTCCACAAGGGCAATCCTACTTTCATTCTGAGTCATCCCATCAGTCCTATAGGTACATTTTCCCAAAATTCATCAATCCATCAATCAAATAATATAGGTGCATCTTAGAACATCTCTAGATTACATATCCATTATTGGTTTGTGAATCCCAATCCCCTAGACTTCATGTTAGAGGTTTTTATCCAAGCTGGCTTTGGTGCCTGATCCCAATCATCATCATCTACATCTACTTAGGATTGTCATCCGTCTGAGTTAGTCATCATCTTCGAACCAATCAATCTACTTCCATCTTGAGGTAGATTCGATGTTGTAATCATCCCTTTCGTAGTTCAATCCAACCAATCAACATCTTACGTCATCTAGTCAAACCTATGAACTTAGTTTAGAATTAGTTTCATCAATCCAATCTAGTCAATCACCCAATCCTATTGATCGTCTCATCTCATTAATCATCCTAATCGTATCCAATCACGTCTTTTATCCAATCATTAGATCAATCAATCTATCATCCAATCTAGTCAATCATTTAGTCTTCATCTAGATCCTTCATTTAAGTGCATCATAGAGTGTAGCATAATATTAGTCCACCTCATAGTTTTGCATTTTCATGCCCCTTACCTGATTGCAAGCAAAGAAACTCATGGCTAAACAACAAGGTCAAGGTACCCAGCGTAACATCCCTCAGGATTCCAATAATGACGGCTCATTGCAATCCAATACCAATGTCCAAAACACTTCACACCTGGTGATGAGAACATGGTCAATCAACCTGAAGTCACAGTTGATGAGTACCTCAGTAATCCTGCCAATGTTTAAATGACATATCATCTTCTCAATGAGTGTGGGGGTAAAATATTTGCCGCCTTAATCTTGAAGGGAGTCAAACTACCACCTAACATTGACCTATCCTAGTATGTGAACATCACACCCCCTCTAGTGTCTAAAGAACCCTAGAATTCACAAAACATCATAGGAAATTCCTACATCTGCGAGGGTCCACCTGTGGAAAATTGGTATCAACCTGGGATTGGGAATGTCATGATGTATCAGGTCACAAACTACCCTTATATTCTGATTTCAGTCATGGGAGCATCACCTGATCCCAACGATCCCCTTGCTTATGGTATGCATAATTTTTTTTACCTCCTCCATCTTCCATGCCTGTTTCACAAGGTTCGACCCCCATACCATCTGATCCACCTCTTCTACTTAATCAGCTAGGTCAACCACTAGTAAATATTGGGGGCAACCCTTTTCTTGCACTACCACCACCTCTAGGGTCTACACCCACATCAAACTTACCATCGCCACCTTTCACATCTCAACAACCACCCCAAGGAAACATCCTTACATTCCAATAGCCTTTGGTTAACCCATGAAACTCCACTTCATTGCAACCACTTCACCAATAGGTGACACAACATACTGCTATCCCATCGAAGGTGACATAGCATACCTCTATCCCATCGTAGGTGACACAACATACCACCATCCCATCTCCATCACCACAACATACTGCCATCCCATCTCAAGTAGCACAACATACTACCATTCCCACGCAACCTCCACATCAAGAAACACAATCTACATCACAACCTCAACAACCACCACAAAGTGCCTCAATATTGATCCATCAGTAGCAACATATCCCATCTTGTCCTCTCTACCAATAACCACCGCATTAGCAACAACGACCCCAACACACCCAAATTTTAACACAAATGCAAGGCAATCCTCTTGCTTGATACCTTTACCATCCATCAAGCTCATATGTTGTCTTTACCATCCCATCTAATCCTAATCCCAATCTCATTTGTCAGAATCCTCAACAATCCCAACTACCACCTTACACTAACCCTCAACAATCACACTCAAATCCTTATTACCAAACATTCAATCTGAAACCACCTCCATATACTACCCAACATACAAATGCTGCATATAATTACCAATTCAATTTTTATTACATGCAGCAGCAACCACCCTATCAATAGGGTGCTTCCACCACCTCCTATTACCAACAACAACCACCATATCAATAGGGTGCTTCCACCTCATATTACCAAGCCCCTCCATCATACCAATAGGGTGCTTCCACCTCATATTACCAACAACAACCAACATATCAACAAGGGGCCTCCTCTTCATATTATCAAAATCCATCATCCTACTATCAATCCTACATTAATCTGCAACCACAACCCACTTATACCAATAAATATCAGCAAACACCTCCATATACACCTCCACGAGCATATGATCAAACCACTTCAACCCTATATTTATCCTATTAGTAATATGCTCCTTATAATCAATCCAATCCATCTAATCCATCTCCCTCCACACCTACTAACAAAGAGTGGGGAGAAGTTTCAAAGCCACATTAAAAGACTTGCAAGCAGGGACTAACAAAAAGTATTTTAAGTTTGAAGACATTTTTCCCTATCTATTTGATCCCTCAATCTCACTAGTTCATTTTCCAAAGCATTTTGAAATGCCAAAATTTGACAAGTACAAAGGAACTAAGGATCCAAAGAATCATCTTCAAGAGTGATATTCCCATTGTCAAGAAGTCCTCCACAATGACAATTATCTCTTGCAATTATTTCCAAGGAGTCTAACAAGGATAACTCTTGATTGGTTTATGGCTCTTCCAAAGGGATCCATCAAGTCTTTTGCAGATCTTTCAAAAAAAAAATTTGTACACTTCTCCTTTAATTTGGAGAAGGATATTGATACTTTGGATCTTCTGAAAGAGAAACAACATGAGGGAGAGAATTTTGCAAGCTACCTTCAAAGGTGGTGTGGTTTGGCTGGTTGGATGAAATCCCCGCTCAGCGAAAAGGACATGGTCATATTTTCATTGCAAACTCTTACTCGGACATGACACATAATCTCAATCTCTACTATGTCATAACCTTTGTAGAGGTTGTAGAGAAGGGTCCTATCATTGAGAGAGCACTTATTGCTAAAGGAGTGATCAAAATTTATAATCTTTATAAGGAAAAAATGTCTAGGGATAAATCTCGCTACTGGAACAAGAATAAGAATGCAGTCAATGATGGTGTCACTGACACCAAACATGTTCAAGTAGCCAAGACCTCCCAGAGGCAACAACATGTCTCTAATCAACCATCCATTTCCAATTTCATATTAGTGCCACAGGGGGCACCTCATTCTCCTCAATAGTCTAATCAAAATAATCAAGGCAACAATAAACACCAATTCACTCAACTAGGAGAATCCTTAAGTGCCATTTTCAATAGACTTCTTTAGGCAAGTTACCCAATCACGTATCCTATGACCAAGCCATCCTGGTATAAGGAAAATGAATATTGTGACTTTCACAAGATCAAAGGGCATTCCACAAACAAATTTCAGGGGTTAAAAACCTATGCCCAAGATCTTATAGATTAGGGTGATATACACATGGATGCCAACTAGGCCCCATTATCCAATTCTCAGCTTCAAATATATCAAAATTCCTTCCCAAAACATAACCAAGGTGCTAGCACTTCAAGTGCAAATCCTAGGTTGAGTAACAACAACAATCAGAGCAACAACACAAATAACATCAGTTACAAGAATGTGCCTTATAACTATGAGGGAACCGTCATGTGCATTAATCAGGTAGAGCCTCATGTCTCTATGATACACATCAAATGAAAATACCCATAGTGTGTTGTAACAACCCACCACACTTGTATCATTGTCCCAAGAGCTTCCATGTAACCTAGCTAGCTCCTATAAGCTCCCATTATAATATTCTTGAACACCTAGGAAAGACTCCTGCCCATATATCCATTTTGGATTTTCTTAAGTCTTCTCCTATGCATCAAGAAATTTTAACCAAAGCTTTATAGGATACCCATGTTCCCAATGATATAGATCCTACCCAATTCCAAGAATTGGTAGGAAACCTATCAGTCACATATTAGTTGGGATTTAGTCAAAATGATATTCCTTGCATTGATTTGAACCATAATTGTCCCCTCCATATTAGGGTCCTATAGCCCAACATAGAGTGAAAAGGGTCTTAGTAGATAATGGCTCTACCCTAAACCTTTGTACATTAAATTTCATAAAAAATGGAGGCTACACCCATGCTGAATTAAATAATTAGGTTATCACCATGAAGGCATATGACAACATAGAATGTGATTATGAGGGAACTATTTTTCTTCCAATCTAGGTTGGTCCTATTGTGCAATACACTACTTGCAATGTCCTTGATTTGGACCTCCCATATAACCTTCTTCTTGGTCGACCATGGATCCATGCCATGCAAGATGTCCCATCCACTTACCATCAGTGTCTGAAGTTCCCATTTAATGGGATGGAAGTAACAATACATGTTGATCAACAACCATTTGAGTATTTCCATGCACTAGAAGCTTCCTTCCCTCATTCTCATTATTGTCCAGGAGTATAAATAGGGTCACCTCAAGCATCATCATCCCATCCATCTTCCAACACTCTATCCACCACATCATCCATTCCATCTTCCACATCTGACTCCACAATTACCAAGGTCCAAATCATCAACAATGGGTGTGGTGAGTATGAAATGTGTATCAATTTAAATGTGGAAACCATGCCACCCTCACCACATACGTATGGTTGATCTTCTCATTCCACACCAAAAAAAGAAGAGAAGACACTCACATTGAGCTCTAAGAATGTGGGATCAAGCACTTTTAGTTCTCCTGGAACAATACAAGATACACTAGAAGACAACATCAGTCAATAGATATATCATGAGGAGCTTGAACCTTCTCCCCCACTTAAAGAGTATTTCTAGGAAACATATCCTTATGCCTCAAAGTTACCCAAAAGATATAATTATCAAGGGGGAGGCCTCAAAATAGAAGAACGAGGAAGGTGATAGCCTGTTGATACCCCAGTGCAACCAAAATACTCGGGTTTAGGCCATGGCACAAAATGAAAGGGTCATATGCCATCAACTAGTACTTCTAATAAAATTAGTGTGAACAATGGTCTCCTTGAAGACATACCTAAGGAATAATCCATCATACTTGCATATGACAATGTGGATCTCTCTTCCATGTTTGATTGCTTATACATCTTCTCTATCAGCTTGTCCCTTCACCATCCTAAGCTCATTGACTAGGACCTATGCAGTAACGTGCACTTGTTGACACTTTTCCCTTCATGGATACTTATGTGCAACTCATGGGATTGGGGGAGGATGAATGCCCTAACCGCAAAAATAAGAAGAAACAAAATAAAAAAGGGTCATCTAGTGAAAACCTCTCGAAGGAACTTCCTGACTTAGAAAAAGTAAAAATAAAGGGTGTATCTAATAGTGAAAACCTTGATGAGGCATTGGAAGATGGGGATGTTCATCTTCCCCTTGTGGGAACTCAACTGTCTAAATGATATTCTATTCTCATTGAAGAAACATAGGAAGTAAACTTGGGAACTGAAGAAAATCCTAAGATCATGTATGTAGCCAAGTCCTTATCAAAATAAGAGAACTCCATCATCGTTCAGCTTCTCAAAGAATTAATAATTATTTTTGCATTGACCTATTTAGATATGCCAGGTCTGGATCCTGCTCTAGTGGTTCACCATTATGACATCCATCTGGATGCTAAACTTGTCAAGAAAAAGTTGAGAAAGATACATCCCCAAGTCGCTTTGTTGGTCAAGAAAGATTTGGAAAAATTATTAGAGCCTGGGTTCATAAGGCTTATCGACTACTCTGATTGGATATCCAACATATTTCCTATTTCTAACCTAAATGGGAACATCAGGATTTGTATATTTTTGGGACCTCAATAAAGCTTTCCCTAAAGATGACTTCCCCTTGTCGAACATCAACATGTTGGTTGATTTAAATGTTGGACATGAGATGATATCCCTCATGGATGGTTTCTCTAGCTACAATCAGATCATATTTGCACCTGAGGATCAACATAAGACTGCCTTCACCACACCTTGGGGCATCTTCTATTGCAATGTCATTCCCTTTAGACTCAGGAATGAGGGGGAAAATTATCAATGAGCCATGACTGCCATCTTCTGTGATCTTCTTCACATCATAATGGAAGATTATGTTGATGCTTTGTTGGGGAAGTCCAAAACAAGAGAAGAGCACCCTATGATCCTGAAGAAAATATTTGAGTGGTTAGAGCATTACAAGCTATGTCTGAATCCAAAGAAATGTGTATTTGGAGTTACATCAGAAAAGCTATTGGGTTTCATCATCTCCAAAAGGGGTATAGAGGTAGATCTGGCTAAAGTCAACACAATCATGGAAATGCCCCTTTTACACAATGTTAAATAGTTAAGGAGCCATCAAGGTAAATTAAAGTCCATTAGACTGTTCATAGCTTAGTTAGCTAACAAGTTCCAATCGTTCACCCATCTCCTACAAAAAGATATCACCTTCAAGTGGGATCCATAGTGTCAGCTAGGTTTTGAAAAAATCAAAGAGTACTTGGCTCATTTTCCCATCCTCATGCCTCCTATTCCAAGTAAACCAATTTTGTTGTACATTTTATCTACTTCAGTTGCACTAGGGGAACTATTAGCTCAACATGATGAGTCCTCAAAAGAACATGCAATCTACTACATCAATCTAACCTTAGTGGGCTATGAACTCAATTATTCCCCGATGAAAAAGGCTTTTCTATTTGTAGTCTTCAATTCACAAAAGCTTCACCATTATATGCTCAGTCATCTTGTGAAGCTAATATCAAAGGTTGATCCACTCAAGTATTTTTTATCTAGAACATCTTTAACTGGCCACATAGATAAGTGGGTCATGTTACTAACTGAGCTAGACATAGATTATGTGGACCGTAAGGTGATTAAGGGGCAAGTAATAGCAGATCAGTTGGAAAATTCTCCTTTGGTGGATGCCTATCACTTGGTCAGATTCACAGAAGCAACTACATGGACGCTCTATTTTGATGAGTCTTACACACATAATGGAGCTAGTGTGGGTATCTTATTCATCACCTGAAAAGGTGACTACATCCTAAAGTCATTCAAGTTAGCCTTGCCTTGCGCAAACAATATATCAGAATATGAAGCTCTTATTATTGGTCTTAGGATCACCATCCAATGGAATATCACTCACTTTTAAGTCTTTGGCGATTCTCAGTTGATTATCAAACAAGTCAACGATGAGTTTTAGACAAAGGATGATAAGTTGTTACCTTATAAATGCATGGTGGATGACTTCAAGAAATACTTCACCTACATCCAATTTGAATAGATCCACAAAGTCTAGAATAAGGCAGTTGATGCAATGGCTACAATTTGTTCCTTGATTGACATACCAAAAGATCAAATGTACTGTAAGTTCCTCATCGAACAAATCTTAATCTTAGAATAAGATATCCCTAAGAGTGAAATGGTGTGCGATATCATAGGTTTTGAGTCACCATGGTATCATGACACTTACACCTACCTCTGTGATAACATCTTACCTCTTGACCTTACATGCAACCAATGTAAATCCTTCATCCAATGCACCTCCCACTATACCATAGTTGGAGATACACTTTATCATCGTGGGTATGATGAAACTCTTCTTAGGTGTCTAAATGAACTAGAATCCCACACTACATTAACCGAGGTACATAGTGGTGTCTGTGGGGCCCATTCTAATGGCATGGCCTTAGCTAAAAGGATTCTCAGAGCTAGATATTATTGGCCTACATTGGAGCATGACTCTTGCAATTTCATAAAGAAATGTCTACCTTGTTAGAAAAATGTGGATTTGATACATGCTCCTGCTCAAGATTTGCAACCTCTCATAGTACCATGGCCCTTTTCTCAATGGGGTTTTGAATTGATCGGCAAGATCTACCCTCCATCTTTTGATGGCCACACTTTCATCATCACCGCTACTGAATACTTCACCAAGTGGGGTGGAAGCAATGCTACTCTCTCAAATTATTAGAATTCAAATATCCAAATTCATCCTCTTGCATATTCTCTATAGATATGGAATCCCTTCCACCATCATCACCAATAACGAAAATCCATTTAAAAACTAGGCCATGAAACACCTATGTGAAATCTTCCACATCCAACATCATTGGTCCACACCCTATTACGCCCAAGGTAATGGTCACATGAAGGAAACCAACAAAACCTTGATCAAAATCCTTAAAAAGGTGGTCAATAACACTAGTCAAGATTGGCATCTCTATCTTCATCCCACCATTTGGGCTTATTGCACTCCCACTGGTGCTACTTCAATTCTCTGGTCTATGGTCCTAATTCCATCTTGCTGATTGAAATTGAGATCCCATCACTCAAAATATCTCTAAAGAACCTCATAAGTGATGAAGGCACTCAGGTTGTATGACTCAATCAATTGGAGCTCCTAGATGAAAAGCATATTCAGGCCTACAATCATCTTCAAGCGTATCAACATCATCTTAGGAGATGCTACAACAAGAAAGTTTGTCCTCGCCAATTCAATGTTGGTGATCTAGTCCTCAAGGAGAATCAGTGTACCTAGCAAGATTGAGACAAGAAAGGAAAATTTGAGGCAAATTGTCTAGGTCCTTATGTTATCACAGCTAAATATGGATTTGGGGCATATAGGTTGGCTACACCTGAAGGAGATCCCCTAGAGGATCCTATCAACATAATGCACCTAAAAAGGATTTACACCTAAGTTAGTTGGGTTATCCTATCTCGAAAAATACCAAAATAAAAAGTAATTTTTTTTCAAAAATACAAAAAATTATCAAAAAGTCAAAAAATTCAAAAATAGTAAAGAGAAATAATTCATCCTATGGTTGAAACCACCTATGGTGGTGCCTTGGATAAGTGCATTTTGTGAAAACTTGGTAACAAGTGCAATTCATAGAGGGATTAATCATTATCTACCTTGCATCTTAGTTGCTTTATGCTTCCATCCATCTTATCTTCACATCCTATCCTAGCATCATATCAATCCCATTCTTTCATCTGCATCTACCCATCCACCACATGGTATGTTTTGGTTGAGCCTTGGATGATCCTCATCTACTATCTGTAATCTAAAATTTTATCCCAATCTGAGTTTTTGTCATTTGTTCATGTTGTTAGTCAGTCTCTCGCCTTCACCTAGGGTCCTTCGTGTCGGTCCTCATTAGGTATCATCCTATCATGTCATTAATAATGAATCTGACTGCGTACACCCTCATTTGGTCATAGTTTTCCCTTCCTTCATGGATATCCTCATTAGTTTTTAGTATCTAGAATAGTATGGTCTACAAACTGACTTGGATTTTCCCCTTGGGCTTTTTTCCATCTTGTCATGTTGGTTGTCCATCCTTCCTTTTTCTAGTTTCATCTTTGGTCATTAGTCTTTTTCAAACTACATTGCCCCTGTGCTTTCATGTAGGCAAGGTCGATCATTTGATCCACCCCTGGGGATTTGGTCCATTTGGTCTTTGTCTTCCATCATCATCTCCATCATCCTCTTTCTGCTTTTATCCATGGTCTTTTTTGGAACTACGAGGGCTCTACGCTTTCACATAGGCAAGGCTAATCTTTGATCAACCTCCAAGCCCCTAGGTCTTTAGGGTGTGTCAGTCTTGTGTCTTTTGTCATGTGTCTTGTGTTTTATCATCGAGTATATCCCTATCTAGCTGGTTCTTAACAAATGAGATCCACTAGTACCATGAGATTCAATTAGTCTTGAGTGTCTTGCGTCATGTCAATCACTTAGTTTGTCTCCATCTTTGGTCTTAATAGGATGCATCCTTCCTTCATTAGATCACATCAATCCCATCCACATTTTGATCCTATAAGGACATTTGAAATTGATTGCTTTCTTGTTATTCTTTTTGCATTTTGTTTACATTTGAGCTTCCTATCATACCTTGTCAAGGTCGCCATGATCCATCATATCATGGTGTGCTTTGACTAGTAAACATAGGGGCATATCTTGATCTTTTGTTTGTTTTTTTCTGCTTTTTTTCCCTGCGTAGTACCCACCAAGATCCCTGTAGTCTTGTGCTATGCCAGGGCATCCTTTGTGCTTGTGGTTATCCCAATGCCTGGCCTGACCAAAGTTATCATGACTTTGGGGTGTTGGGATAGCCTCCTTGTTTGTTGTGTCTGTTTCATGCATTAGACACTATATTTCCTTGACTCCTCATACTCTAGTGTATCATGTCTTATTCTATAGAAAAAATTAGTGCTCTGGAAATGGAAAATAGCATTAGGATTTCATTTCATTTTCTATCCTTTTGCATTGCATTTATCCTCCATCCATCCTATCCCTAACTTATGACTCATGATTTTGGTTGTGCAAACACACATCTCCCATCCCTTTTTCTTCTCAGGATGCCTATGGTTTTGACAAGTGTAGCATCACACCCATCATCCCTTAATTTTATAATGATTATAGGGAAAGTACTTGCCATAAGAAAAATAAAGTATGATATGCAAATAGAGGAGGCCTACCAATGGCTTCCATTACTATGCAAGCCCTTATTTACACTCATGTCCATGCTAATTTAATTTAGATATTAATGTTTGTAAGGAATTTAATTGTACCCATCACTCATGTAGGTTGCATTCATTTTATAACGCTGATAGTACCAAGGTCAGCTCTACTGTCAAATCCCTGATCTATGATGTGAAAAATGAGCTAAGCAACTGAGATTACTACGTAACTACAAGGAAAAGCAGTTTGTCATAGAAATAGGTGAATCCAATCATTCATTAATCTTGATCAAGGTCATATTAAAGTACAATTTGATCTCAAATGGCACAAATGTCATCTCCTCTAGCATGGTAGGTTCATTGCATTGTATTTCATCTCATGTGCATTTATCATATCATGTTCATTTTAAGTTGTTTAGATTAATCTTAATTGGTTATTCTAAGAATCTTATGTTCATTTCATTATCAAATCATTGCATTAGCATTTTTCATATTAGTCTACCACATTAATACATTGCATTACATTTTATTTATCGGTCCATCACATTACATTCTCATAACATACATCAAATCACAATGAAAGAAAATTAATTGTACAATGTACAACACAGATGTCCATCTACTATGGGATGATTGACGTTTCTGGATCACATTTGCTAATTATTTCATGCATCCATCACCACCTACATCACAAATCATTAGGCCCATGTCCATGGAATATAACATCATAAATCATTCATCACATCCTGCATCATAGGGTGTTAGGTGTCATGCATCTCATTCATGTCATCCACATAGGCATACGCATAAATAATAATCATCATCATAATCCATAATAAAATAGATACATACACATATGTATAAATAAAACATCCATCACATAAGCACAACATAGTGTCAATAAGGGCTATTCCATATCATATAAATATCAAAATATCATGTCCATCACAAATTACATAATAAATTTCATCGTACAATCAAAATACATGTCCATAATATATATTGATAATAATCAAATAAACTACAAGTACATGGCTCTGAATCAAGCGTAGATACTATATCAATGAACAAAATGATCTATATCTAATCTACATTATGGGATCTATGGTCTTTACTCTTGTGTATTGCACATCCACCCTACACCTATCAAAAACCTATATCTTGTCCCCTCTCCCATCCTCTCTACCCTGTACTGGCCTCATCTGACCTCTGTGGGGAATCTGACACTAACCCTCTATGAAGGGGAGTCTCTTGATAGTTGTTGCACCCTTGTGTATGCATTCCTAATGACCATGATGGTGCTAGCATCTATGGTACTACTTGGATGTAGGGAGGTACACATCGTGTAGGATCTAGAACTTCTCTAAAGTTATCCCCCATGTAATAGCTGGACTCTCCCATGCACTCATCCCTCTTTGTTGCATGTATCTTGGCCATGTCCTGCTCCACCCTAAACATATCCCATAATCTAGGTAGGTATCTCCTCTCCTACTCCCATGCATCATGTATCATCCTTAGTTTGTCTATCTATGCCTAAATTTGTGACATATGATATACCGTTGTGCCCCTCTACCCCTACAAGGAATGTACCTATGCCTCCACTACATCCCCCCACCCTACAATGCATGCACCTATTCCTCTATCACATCTCTCCCATCCTACAAGGAATGAACCTATGCCTCCACTACATTCCTCTCATCCTGCATGGTCTACAACTATGCCATCACTACCTCCACTCTCTCTAGTACTGACCTTGCCTCCTCGATTGTATGCTTTGCAACATTTGCTATGTCTCAGAGATCATCTCTCTTCCTCCCCAGCTCAATCCTCTCCCTCTACAGCTCTACTAGATACCTCATCAAGTCCTCCCTCTCTGTCTACCTCATGCACCTGTATGGATACCTGGTCTACTAGCTCTCCATAGTTCATGTCCCTCTACCTACAATCTGGTTGCCTCATCCTGCAATCTGTCCATCTCTTCCAGTACCTCCAAACTTCGTCATCTTGAATCATTTACTAGAGCCATATAGTCCCTCTACCCCTCTATCTGCAACCTATCCACCTTGGTCTATAACCTATCCTATTAGCCTCTGACTCCTTGGGTCTCTACTCTATGATTCACAATCTCACTAGAGCTCCTATCACTAGTACGGTTGGATCTTCTGGTGGTGGAGGTACATATGGTACTATAGCTAGTGGTTGTACCTCTAGGGCATCATCCTCCATTTCCTCCCTTGTCCTCTTGTCCAATGGTCTCCTCTCTCCTCCTTTTCCCTAGCCTCTCTATCTCCACCCCTCCTTCGTTGACACCCTCTCCTCCTGACTCTCCTCTTTCCAGCCAATCTCACCTTGTCCTCTAAGTTGTAGCCTAGTTCCCCTACAATTAGGCGCACTGTCATAATTTTCTTTGGCCTATGATGTGCCCACCATGTAGAGTACTATACCATTTTCCCTGCATCTACTATCCCTTCTCTCCCAGGATATGACACTAGCTATAACTCCTCGCACATCTACCTAGCGAACTCTCCTATAATCTGATCACCTCATAGCTGCTCCTAGGTAATCCTCTGAAACCTCTATGGTCCAAGAGGAATGTCCTACTGTAAACTAAACTATCTCATCACCTTGTCATCCATATAAAGCTCAAAAATGTGTGGGTCTCAGCCAATCAAGTAGCATATTGTAAAGAATTATCCCTTGTGCCTCCTCTCATCCTATCTCCAACCCAAAAACTATCGATGCTGGTATGGTATCCATACAATATGATCTACATATAGATCATCCAACCTCCTCCTCCATCCCTCCAAGTTGTTGACATCTGCATAATGTAGCCACCAGTTGTACTCTATCTCATACCAGTATGACACTAGTAGTGTCTTGTCCTGCATCCTTACTATCAAGATCCCCAACCTCGACACACTAATGTGCTCTCAAGCCCATACCTAGAGCAGTTTCACATGTGTAATGCTAAGGGCCCTCCTATAGTAGACCACATCAAAATCTTAGTATAACTAAGCCAGTATGCATGCACTTCATGTGAGCTCCTCCTCCCTCCTATCCACAATGTGTCACACAACCTCAATAACCTTAAGGCTATAGAACTGCCTACTCCTATCTAGTAATAGGATCCCAATGATCAATCTACAAAGGTATAGTTTTAGTGCTATCATCCCCAATCCTAAGCATCCATCCAAATCTAACTCTTCCCCCAGGATAGGTAGATCTACTCACCTGAAGATTGTCTGCAGGCTCCTGTCTCACTCTAGCCCCTAGCTCTATGTTTGGCTCACTAGGTGTCCTTCGATCGGTAACCACAGTATCTTTCATACATCGTCAAGGCTCAAGTGTTAGATATTTATGATATTTGGTTGTCATTATTGTCAACACTATTTCCATTAATGTCTGTAAGGTTGTATATGTCGAGGATATTGGGAAAATTGTAATAAAATAAGTTGCAAGTTGTTGATGATGCAGTGAAGTTCATTATGGTGGCTAGCTCAGTATATTTATGATAAGAGGTTGTGGATTAAAGGATTGGTTGAAAAGTATATCTAGTTTATCCACATGAAGTTTTAGAGGTTTGCATGAAGATTTTATTGAGTTATGAGTATCTGTGTTCTGAAAGTTGCTTTGTTGCTTTAGTCATTGTTCCTGAAAGAAGATGATGTGATTCTAGTAATTTGAGTTGTTATGGATTCTTCTGTGGTGATTCATGATGTTTTTGGATGTTTCCACATTGTGCTCTATCTATGTTGTTGGTCCACATTAATTTTTGCGCTCATGATTGGTGATTTTCTTTTGTGAGTTCATGTTTTTCGTGATCATGGCCAACAGGGTGATTGTAGCATGTTGCAGATCTTCAAGGCATAATTTTTGAAGGTGTTTTGTATTTTAGGATGTTGTTTTGGGTCCTTACTATGTTTTGGCCAACATTGTTTGGTTTGCATTGATAAATTATTTATTGATTTGGGCCAACAGTTTGTACACATTTCATATTTGGTTGGGCCAACATGTAGTTGATGGTATCCTTAGTTGTGGATATATATGATTGATTTTTAATACCATTTAATGGTATGGTGCATGATGTATGCTATGTGCTAAGTGCAAATAATGTTATAATATTTTGAAGGAAGAAGTGTGAAGAAGAGTGAGTAGATGAAAGTGTTTATGTGCTTAACTATAACTGTAATTAGGCATTATAAGATGCTATTTTTTCAGATCAAAATCATTTGGATGTAATTTGAATGTGACTATAAGACAGTGAGTCTTCTTTTGGGTAGTAAGCCTTTTGTATTTGAGCAGTGTGCTCTAGGCAGTGTTCCCAAATACATGTGCATTCCCCATTTGTAATAATTTTAATAGGGTATAATCTTGTGGACTAACCTCCACCATGGTTTTTCCCCTAACAGGGTTTCCACATAAAAATCTTGGTGTTGTGTGTGTTTTTGATGCGGTGATGGTTTATGCTTTCATGTTTATTTATCATATCTGAGAATAAGTTTAATATGTATAATTTTTGTGACAACTGATTCAACCCCCCTCTCAGTTGTCTTCCATTGTGTTGCCAACATCAAGGTCATCTCCCCTATCAAGAGATGAAATGTCAAAGTCTCAGAGCTCCATCACTCCATCAAAGCCATCAGTAGTGCCTGATGTGCTTTGATGTTGGGATATCCCAACATGTGAAGCAACCCCACCTATGCCAGTGCTACATGGTCATGGGAATTCATTGCCCCAATGGTCACCTCTAACACTGTTGTGTGTGTATCTCTCATCCACAGTGTCTCAAAGCTATGAATCCACACAAAACATTTTTTCATTCTTCCATCAATTTCATTCTCTTTTCTCTCTCTCTTTTCTCTCATTTCTTCCTCTATCCCAGGTTTTCAATGAGTTCTCCCTTGTGCTGGTCAAATTTTCCGCTTTTACCATCATTGGGAGAATTATCCATCTTAGTTGGTGAATTTTCCCTTCTATCAACATCTGGAAAATTCTCCTTTTCAGTTGGTGAATTTGCACCTTCTTCCATCATCTGGTGAATTTTCCTTTTTAGTTGGAAACTTTTCCCCTTCTTTTGTCATCTGGCGAATTCTCCTTTTTAGTGGGAAACTTCACCCCTTCTGCTATCATCTAGAAAATTCACCTTTCTACAATGGCGACCTCACCCTTCCATACCCTCTATTACAAACTTGCATTTTTTTAGAGGTGAGTTTTCCCTTTTGTAGCTTTTTGCAAATTCTCCTTTCTTCAAAGGAGAATTCGCCCTTCCTATTAACCCTGCAAAGTCACCTCTTTCATAGGTGAATTCCCCCCTCCCTCTTCCTTTCTGGAAAGTTTTCCCCTTTACGGTGTGATTTTTCCCTTTCTTTCCATCAACCCACCAAAGAGGAAACTTTTCCATTCGACTCTTAGTGAATTCACCTCTGTTAGAGGTGAATTTACCTCTCTCTCCAATTCTTCCTTTCGATGGGTGAACTCACCATCATGCCCTTGGATGGGAAAATTTTCCATAGTGAATTCGTCCCTACATGCATCAACTTTTCCTTTCTCCCAAGTTTTCCCTTCCTTTCTCTAGTTTCCTCTCGATGAATTCACCTCTTACCACATCATGCCCTCCGAGGGTCAAACCCACTATACAGATGGTTGAATTTTCCCATCCACCATGGCCACATTTTCTAGCCTACCCCAAACCCAAGTTTGAAATTCATAGAACATTTAAAATCTAAAGAAAAATTCACAAAGAAGGGTTTTCACTCTTACCTGGCGGGGTACCATGCACTCGTAGTAGAACTGGTGCACCTCATTGCCTCAATGGATGATCTCATCATCTACAAATCCCTCACCATTTCTCCCATCAATCATCCTCATCACTCTTCTCTCTCTCTCTCTTGCTGAGTCAACTACCAAATTTACAAATGTTGAGTCAGTAGTACGGCCGGATACTCTAGTGGTGGAGGTACATATGGTACTATAGCTAGTGGATGTACCTATAGGGAATCCTCCTCCATTTACTCCCCTTGTCCTCTCATCCAACAATCTCCTCTCTCCTCCTTTGCCTTAGCCTCTCTATCTCCACCCCTCCTCTATTGACCCACTCTCCTCCCAAGTCTCCTCTTTCTAGCCAATCTCGCCTCATCCTATAAGTCATAGCCTAGTGCCCCTACAATTAGCTGCACTATTGTAATCTGCTTTGGCCTATGCTATTCCCACCATGTAGAGCACTATACCATTGTTCTTGCATCTACTATCTTTCCTCTCCCAAGATATGGCACTAGATGTAACTCCTCCCACATCTACCTAGAAAAATCTCCTATAATCTGATCACCCCATAGCCGCTACTAGGTAATCCACTGAAACCTCTGTGGTCTTGGAGGAATGTTCATCTATAAACCAAATTGTCTCATCACCTTGTTAGCCCTATGAAGCTCAAAAATTTGTGGGTCTCAGCCAATCAAGTAGCATACTATAAAGAAGTAGCCCCTATGCCTCCTCCCATCCTATATCCAACTCAAAAACTATCAATGCTAGTATAGTCTCCATAAAATATGATCTACCTATAGATCATCCAACCTCCTCCTCCATCCCTCCAAGTCACTAAAATCTGTGTAATGTAGCCACCAATCCTACTCTATCCCGTACCAGTATGATACTAGTAGTGTTTTTTCTTGCATCCCTCCTATCAAGATCCCCAACCTTGACACACTAATGTGCTCCCAGGCACATACCTGGAGTAGTGTCACATGTGTAATGCTAAGGGTCCTCCTATAGTAGACCACATGCAAATATTGGTATAGCTGAG
The DNA here is from genome assembly GCA_007258455.2 of Sequoia sempervirens. NCBI lineage: Eukaryota > Viridiplantae > Streptophyta > Pinopsida > Cupressales > Cupressaceae > Sequoia > Sequoia sempervirens. The sequence goes on along the minus strand of VDFB02358134.1, from coordinate 10,222,747 downwards.
CTAGTATGCATGCACTCCATGTGAGATCCCCCTCCCTCCTCTCTATAATGTGTCACACAAGCTTGATAACTTTGAGGCTGCAAAACTGCCTGCTCCTGTCTAGTAATAGGATCCCAATGATGAATTTGCAAAGGTATAGTGGCAGTGCTATCACCCCCAATCCTAAGAATCCATCCAAATCTAACTCTTCCCCCAACATAGGGAGATCTACCCACCTGAAGATTATCCATAGGCTCCTGTCCCACTCTCACCCCTAGCTCTGTGTCTGGCTCACTAGGCATCCTCTGATCAGTAACCATGGTATCTTTCATATGTCCTCAATGCTCAAGTGTTGAATATTGCTGATATGTAGTTTCCATTGATGTCAACACTATTTCCATTAATTTCTTTAAGGTTGTATATGTCGAGGATATTGAGAAAATTGTAATAAAATAAGTTGCAAGTTGTCGATGATGCAGTGAAGTTCAATATGGTGGCTTGCTTAGTATATTGATGATAAGAGGTTGTGGATTAAAGGGTTTGTTGAAAAGTATATCTAGCTTATCCACATGAAGTTTTAGAGGTTTTCCTGAATATTTGATTGAGTTATGAGTATCTATGTTCTGACAGTTGCTTTATTGCTCTAGTCGGTGTTCCTAAAAGAATATGATGTGATTCTAGTAATTTGAGTTGTTGTAGATGCTTTTGTGGTGATTCATGATGCTTTTGGATGTTTCTAGATCATTCTCTATCTGTGTTGTTGGTCCACATTGATCTTTGTGCTCGTGATTGGTGATTTTCTTCTGCAAGTTCATGTTTTTCATGATCATCGCTGACAGGGTGATTGTAGCATGTTACAAATCTTCAAGGCATAATTTTTGAAGGTGTTCTATATTTGAGGATGTTGTTTTGGGTCCTTACTATGTTTTTTCCAACATTGTTTGGTCTGCATTGATAAATTGCTTATTGATTTGGGCTGACATTTTGTACACATTTCATATTTTGTTGGGTCGACATGTAGTTGATGCTATGCTTAGTTGCGGATATATATGATTGATTGTTTATACCATTTCATGGTATGGTGTGTGATGTATGTTGTATGCTAAGTGTGAATAATGTTACAATCTTTCGAAGGCATAAGTAAAGTGTGAAGAAGAGTGAGTAGATGAAAGTGTTTATGTGCTTAACTGGAACTATAATCAAGCATTAGAAGATGTTATTTTCTTAGTTCAATATCATTCAGATGTATTTTGAATATGACTATAAGATAGTGAGTCTTCTTTTGGGAAGTAAGAATTTTGTATTTGGGTATGTGCAGGATCATGATGGGCCAAAAAGTGGCAATATGATGAGTATGTGTAGGGTATGTGGCTAATGACTTTTTTTTTTACCCAAAATTGATGAAACAAAAGGGATTTTAAAGGAGATTCTTAGTTTTCCACTATTATAAATTATGCTTTACTTTGAATTTAATAATTAATTATTATTTATTTTCTATTTGAATTCTACTTAAATTCATGATTGATAGGCTGATTGAAAAAATCTATAGCTTTCAAATGGTATCACATTTTTCAATCTAAAACATGTCACATTCTATGCTTCACATACTATAGGATTAAAAAAATGAATTTCATGATTTTTGACCAAGTTAAGGTGGTCGGGCATACAAGTTTTATTATTTTTAAAAGTTGTAATAAAATTCATAATAAATTATTTACTTGAAAAAAAATACAAAAAAATATGCATCACATCTGAACATGAGTCCTCTACTTATATCTAAAATATTATAAAAATATTATCATTTTATTGTGCTTAGGGTGGTCGGACAAACACCTACTTATTTTTCCCCTAAAATTTAAGTACTCTGACATTGAAATTTCAAATTTTACCAAATATTTTTTTTCAAATGAACCTAGTAGTCTAGAAACTACATTCAATTTGCTATAGATTCTATTCTTACATATTTTTGAAATAATATAAATAACTTATGGGTATGTGGGATCATGATGGGCCAAAAGTGGCAATATGATGGGTATGTGGTACGACTATTTTTTACCCAAAATTGATGAAACGAAAAGGGTTTTTAAAGGATATTCTCAGCTTTCCACGATATAAATAATGATTTACTTTTGAATTTAATAAGTAATTATTCATTTTCTATTCAAATTATGACTAAAGTCCTTATTGATAGGTTGATTGAAAACATCTATAGCTTTCAAAGCGATATCATATTTTTTGAATCCAAAACATGCGTCATTCTATGCTTCACATACTATAGGATTAAAAAATAAAAATTGAATTTCATGAAGTTTTGACCAAGTTAAGGTGGTCGATACAAGCTTTTATATTTTTTAAGGTTGTAATAAAAAATCATAATTAATTATTTACTTGAAAAAAAATTACAAAAAAATATGCATCACATCGGGGCATGAGTCCTCTACTTATATCTAAAATATTATCATTTTATTGTGGTTAGGGTGGCTAGACAGACACCTACTTCTTATTTTTTCCCTGAAATTTAAGTACCATAGCATTGAAATTTTAAATTTTTACCAAATAGATTATTTTTTTCCACAAACCTAGTAATTTAGAAACTACATTCAATTTTCTAAAGATTCTATTCTTACACATTTTTGAAATAATATAGATAACTTATTCAAATTTTTACTATTTATAACATTCCGCCCTCTTTTTAACTTTTTAAGTTTTGAGTATTTTTACCCATCATTTAACTTCTTTTTAATTTAATTAATCCCTTTTATTTCACCAATCGCCATTCAAAAGCCATTCTTCATGTTTTTTTTTATGTTCGATCATGTGGTACCCTTTGTTTCTTCATATTGAGAAGTCACCCAAGGCCCCTTTTTCTTCCCCATCCGCCCTCTCGAGGGGGCATACCCTATCATTTTCCACCACACCTCTGTCTTTTCCACTTCCTTGTGAGTGTAGACACCGAAATTTGGTCTAAGCCTGCGACTTCAATATTTTTCATAATTTGTATTCTTCATGGTCATGATTAAATAATGTCAATTATTTAATTATTCTCTATAGTCTTCATTTCTTCTATTAATTAAATAATCTTAATTATTTAATTAATTCACACTTTTCTTTATTCTATCTGATTAATTATATAAACGCTTTTTATTTAATTATGTTACTAATTAACCTTATCCTTCTTGTCAAATTAAATAAAATCTTATTTAATTTACTCTTTATCATACTTCAACTATAATTAAATAAAATCTTTATTTATTTAATTATTTATTTAAATCCCTTCATCACTTAATTAAATAAATCTTATTTATTTAATTATTCTTGAAATATCAAATCTTGAATTAAATGAAATATTTAATTCATAAATCTTATTTTAACACATTCCTCTATATTTAGATAAATTGTGTGAGTTATCTAAGTATTCACTTTGACTCGACTCGGCATCTATTTTAATCACTCAGTGAACTTTTGATTTAATGTCTGAGTGGCTTTGTCGAGTAATCACTTCATCAAATTATTCAATCATCCAGTTCTAACTCATTTGCATGTACATGCAGATTAATTAAATATTCCTATTTAATTAATTAAATCTTGTGCGTGCATTCAAACAAGAGTTGCTTTAATCCATCTTCATCTTTGTCATGCAAAGATAATTCTTCTGTTTTTGAATACCAAACTTGAAGATTAAATCATTTATTTAATCTTTAATTCTATTTCTAATTTGTATCACTCATGTCACTACTAACAGTTATCAGAATGCATGACTAATCAATTGATCTCAATTGTCCATTGATCTTTCAATCCTGGCATGTCGTTTGAATAATCAATTTTCTATAAATTGATCTATCTTTCTTCATTCTGATCTCTCTCAAAATCTTATGACTTTTGTGAGCACCTATATTGAATCTTTGATATTTTGCTAAATCACTATCATAGGCTATACTTGCACGAACTCTTGAAAATCTGAGGGCAATTATACTACACAAGCAAAAAGGAGAAGGGAAATCAAGATGAATAGTGGAAATACGTAGAAATTTGGTGAGATTGTTCAAGTTTTATTTATGTTTTGACTTCCTTTGTTCTTTTTTTCTTAGCATTAGATTGCATTTAGATTTACATTGCATGCTTGCTTTTGATCTTTTCTTTCTGCACTTTCTTGGCATTACATTTGGTGAACCTGACGTGAAGACACCATCTTCACGTATCCGTAGACTTTTATTTTGATTTTTTTGTAGGTTTTTCGTATGGAACGACGCATTAGCTTGATGAAATGCCGCAATTGACATTCAAAGACGCATCAATTTGATGAAGCGACGCAATTGACTTTCTAAACCGTATATGACACCAGAAACGATGCAACTGAAAAACAATGACGCATCTGCAACTTCCTGAACCACAACTGACTGGTAAATACCGAGAACACAATTGCAAAGAACATCAATGCATATGACTTGTAAAACAGCGATGCAATTGACTGGTAACCTTTTGTTTCTATTTTCAGGAATCTAAAATTTTCAATTGATTTGTGTGTTACTAATATTGGATTTTGAGCATGTGGGCTTTTTATTTTTGGAGTTAATGAGTTTTTGCAAGATGATTAACGAAGACAATAATGAAAACTACTAATGAATCTTTCTGTAGAATGCATGTCGAAGACCCTAGTAAATTTTCTTGAAACAAATTGTTTGGTAGTGTAGCAAATCTTTCGTTTGGTTTAATTTTTTTTGTGTTTGGTGTGAAAGTATATCTATGTATTACCCTCATGATTTTTTACATCGAAGTATCCTCTCCCCTTGTGCATTTTTGTAATCCTGTGTGTAAGAGAAATGGTTACCAACTCTAGAACTTGGGCCTGTTCTGGTGGGAAAAAGTACTCACCCCAGGACGACTCAGACTGGTAGCACCCTGAACCCGAGGGACTTCCAGACGGTATATAAAAGTGGACTCTTGGGGAAAACCCAAGAATCACAAGTGTGGTTCTGACGAGATGGATCCAAAAGGGGACTCTCACCACATGGATCATGCCCCACAAATGGAATGCCCGTATTAAACACCTTTTGTTTTAGAGACCAACCATTTTTGGTCATTGCTTGGTATAGTGCAGGGTACAGTATCATGCCCAAAGACACTCACTACTGATCCCCTTGAGTAGAGATAGCAATTCTTGGGAGGTCATTTCCCAAAGAATTCAAAATTGGTGTGCTCAAAAGACGTTAATGAGCCGTGGAGGGGAGCCAATGCCACCAAATTTCTAAGCTATCCTCTCTCGAGAAGGAAAGATGTTTATCACCAATCTGGGGTATTTTGGTGGGCTATACCAAGTATAAAAACCCTAGGCCTTTTGGCCTATTAGGATGTGCTTGTCTGTTGTCAACTTAAACATTCTTTGAGCCCAAAATAAAACTAAAAACACTTTGTCTTATGATTGTTCTTGTTTTCTAGAATTTGATCATAGAAAACAGAGTCAGTTTTAAATCTCAGATCACTGAAAATTCGTAGAGTCACAACTATTCACTAGAAAGTCGTAATTGATTTTTTAGAGTCACATCTGTTTAAATTCGAGTTGCATCTGTTTAACTTCAAGTCGCATCTTTCATTTAGGGTCACATCTATTTAGCATAGAGTCGCATCTGCCAAATCAATTCGCAATTGTTTTGTGAAAAACCGCATATGTTATATTTTGAGTTGCAACTGTCATTACGAGTCGCATCTATTAGAAGGTTAACCACATCTGTTAGAGTCAAACATTAGACTTTATCAGGGACATGCAATTGATCATCAAAAAACCACAACTATCAAATTTAAATGCAACTAGTACACTTAACCGCATATGTGAAATCCTATGACACATTTGCCTGATTATCAAAAAGTCAGAATTCATGGTCACTGTCCAGTCAACACAATTATATCAATTTCAGTAGTCTTTCCACAAGTAGTCCTTGAACAAAAATTTGAAATGATTTGCTCAATTTTGCATCCTTTAGGTATCATTTAGTCATAACTATAGTTGTCTTAGGTCCAAGTTTTAGTTTCATCTTAGAGTACATTTTACCTTGAGGGTAAACTTCTAGGAAGGTCATTTTTACAAACTGTAGAATAGGTCCATCATCTACACTCTAGAAAAATCATAGTGTCAATGAAATCTGTCATTGAACCTAGTCTTATCATTTTATCCTTTGTCCTACAGAGAGTCCTCCTAGCTCATCATTCTAGTTACGAAACTTGACTTGTCTTTGATCCTCATCCTACATTGGTTCCTTGACTTAATGAAATTGACACCTTGGTTGGACTTTAGGTAGTTGGTCCCTCCGTCTTGGGTTTATAAGAATTGATCACTTTAGGGTCTTGCTTAGACTTTGCATTTTTGGATTTTAGACTAGTGTCATCCTAGGACATTCCTTATTTTGCATCTATAAAATCCCAAAAACATAGAATCAAGTCATACTATCCATAGACATGGTTTTGCATTCCTTGCATATTGAGCTAATCTTACATGGTCGAAACTAGGTCTAAGAGAAGAGAGAGAGAAAAGATGTCGAACCCAAATGAATTCATCAATCCATTTTCTTCAAGACCTCATAAGACTCTATTAGACAAATTCACCACTAGAAACACTCAAGAACATATTGCAGTAGAAGACATAAAGGCTATCGCACATGACCCTGAGTTTTCCTCTTTCGTAGATGAGTATCTAGCAAATGATCATCAACGATACTTAGCCAAATTGCTAGCTGAAGGCACTACCTTACCTACATGATTTGATATAAGCACCTTACAAACTCAACCTACACAAGGGACAAATACCATGACTACTAGTACTACTATACCTCAGGTCAGCACAACTATGCCATCTGGCACACCTACACAGAGTACGACAATCCATACATCTCCTTTTGGTATGTTTGACATCACATCGGGATTTAATTTCACTATAGGTGGATCATCATCCACTCCCTTCGGTCCTCTTGTTGGGAGTAAAAGACCTAAAACATTAGCCTCTACACCATATGTTGGTGTCACAAGTACAACATCTCAATCAACGGTCATACCTAATGCTAGTGTCACAAGCACCATACCACAATCGATGGCCATACCTAGTGCTTAGGTCACTAGCACTATACCACATACTATACAACCAGGAGGAATTCCCTCTTTCCAGTATGGCAATCAAAATCCATTCTCCTACACTGGCAACCAGAATTCATTCAATCAGATTCTGAATCAGAACCCCTTTGTCCAAACTAGCAATCAAAATCCATTTACGTGGATTCTGAATCAGAATCCTTTCTCCTAGATTGGTAGTCAGAATCCATTCACACAGATCCCATGTCAATACCAATTTATGCAAACTTGAGACCAGAACAAATTTACCAACATTTTGAATCCAAACCCACCTCAAATACCAACGTTTAATCAAAACCCATCACGAGACTTTGGATTTCATAATGCATACACGGATCCGCATAATCCCCCTAGCACATCTTTGACCCAAGTTGACATCTTACAAACACAAATGCATGCACTACAAACACAAATGGATAACATGTCGGTGTCAACTAAGAAATCCTTTTCAACAAAGGACATATGCCCATTTCCCTTTGATAGATCATTGTACATGACCCCTTTCCCTCATGGATATGTCATACCAAATCTCCCTAAGTACAATGGAAAATGAAATCCAATAGGACATATAAGGGAATTTTCTACCATATGCATAGATGTCGCTTATGACCCCACTTATCTTATGAGACTATTTCCAAGAAGTCTTGTAGGAATTGCACTAGAGTGGTTTTTGGGTCTAGACTCTGGTATCAAATCTTGGGGTGAACTGGTTAAGAAATTTGTGGAGAAATTCTCCTTCAACATAGACCATGAGATAAATATAGCAACCTTGTGTCACACGACACAAGACGAAGTTGAAACATTCATTGCTTTCTTCCAGAGATGGAGGACTATAGCTAGCCGGTGTCTTGTAGAGATACCTGAAAAACAAAAAGTTACTATGTTCCAAGAAAAACTTCATGCCAAACTAAGGATTAACTTAAGGGTACATTGTTGTACATCTTTTTCAAAACTAGTGGAAAAAGGGGTTATAATAGAAAAGGATCTCATTGAAAAGGGAAAACTTAAGACATCAACATCCAATAGAAATCCGATCATGCAAAACATCCCCTCTGACAGAAATAGATTTTGGTCTTGCAACAAAAATGTCACCAATGATGGGGTAGTTGATGCTAAAATGATACAAGTGGGACCACTCATCACATTACAAGGACTCACACTTTTTCCAACATGCTTAATGATGTCAATCAACCTCCTAACATGGTCCAAAATACTCAACGTCCGCAACAACAAAGGAGGTTTCAAAAACGTGAGTTCACTCCCTTAGGGGAACCCATTGAGTCTGTATTCAAACAATTGTTACAACATAATCTTATACAGTTGCAGGAACCAAGACAATATGATCCAGGACAATTTAAACCAGTTTGGTGGAATGACAATGCCTTTTGTGATTATCATAGAACTAAGGGACATAACCTACAAAACTTTCGACAACTAAAGAATATCATACAAGATCTTGTCGAAAGGAGAATTATAGAAGTTGGTGGGAAAAAACAAAAGTCATCAAAAACTGATCATCAAGTCTTTTCTGATCCACTACATGATCATGGTAAAGGAACTATTCCTAGTTCGAGTACTAAGACCAATATGTCAGCCAACTATGCGAGTATCAAGCATGATTATAATGGTGGAAAAATCATTCATCATCTTCACACTACTAATGAGAATATTAATGCCATTGCTATCAATATAAATCTCAAATGCGCAGTCAATACATGTACTAAGATCACTATCCAAGGCCCCCCATTGCAGCAAACACCGCAGCCTTCCAAGTCACAATATAACCTACTTGACCAATTGGGGAAGACCCCAGCCCAAATTTCAATCTTGGAACTATTGCTTATTTCCCTTGAGCATTGATCTATTCTCGATAAGGCTTTATAGAACACCACGGTCCCTAATGACCTTGATGTCAATCATTTCTAGGAAATGGTGGGCTACTTGACCAATAATCATCATGCCACATTTTTTGAACAAGACTATGCAACTGAAAAGATGAACCATAATGATCCTTTACATCTGGAAGTCCTTGTTGATGATACCAAAGTTAGATGAGTTTTGGTAGATGGAGGAGCAAGGTTAAATCTGTGCACTTTAAAACTAATTAAGGCATTAGATATCTCAGAAGCATGTGTAGATACAACCAAAAGTATTGTCATTAAAGCTTATGATGATGAGGAATGGAAATCAAAGGGGGTGGTAACACTTCCTATCAGAATTGGTCCTGCAATAATGGAGACAAAGTTCTAGGTCTTGGATCTCACCCTTCCTTATAACCTTCTGCTAGGTAGACCATGGATTCATGCCATGAAGGCAGTCCCTTCCACGTACCATCAATGTCTTAAATTCCCTTACAATGGCAAAAAAATAACTATAGACGGTGATCCTAATCCATTTCAATATTGCACCAATCTAAAAGAGATCGCCCAACACCAAGTGCCCGTAAACCAAGAGGCTTCATCTTCCAATCCATCTTCCTATGTTGATCCATCCACACTCACTCAAACATCTATTTCACCCTCAATTCCTACCATTCCAAGGGTCAAGATACAAGAAAAGGGTTGTGGATAGTATTACATGATGACATATTATTTTGTTAGCCATTTGATTCCTCCTAAGTCATATGGTTTACCTACATCAGATAGGGGATAGTCTATGGTCACTATACATGTTCCTCCCACAACAACTTTCATTAAATGGGGAGAATTAAGCAAAGAGGTCGTAAATACAGAAGATGTCACTCCCTGGTTGTATAGGGAAGATGACGAAGAACCTCTCTCACTTGCTCACATTCCTACGGATCTATATGGAAAGGGTTTCTCAATCATACAGAGCAAGGGATATGATGGACAGAGTGGTTTAGGCTTAAACCAAGATGGGAGGATTGAATCAATATTTTTTTCTTAGTGCCCAAAAGGAATGGGGCTAGGGTTTCAACTGATTCAGATTGGCATTCCTAGTACCACATCACCCTTAATTGAGGAAATAAGTGCTTTAGAAGATATTAAGACATCTCACAAACCATTGGACCAATATCATTGTGACTCCCCTGACTCTAATGATTATGAGTGGGATTCCCTATCCTCTACCTCTTCCATGGACCTTGACAAGTTATTTGGAGAACTTGACTTAATGTTAAGATCCTCACCAAATCCATTGAATTCCTATCCACCAAAGAAAATGACAAAAGAGGAATGGTTTAAACACTACTATTGGGAATCACTTGATCCTACCTCTTGGCAACCTGAGCCATCTATTTCAGATAGTTGAACCTTGGCATTAGGCCCACCTATCAATCCACCTAGATCTGAACCTAAGAGAAAATAGGACCTAGTACAAGACTTTTGTGACCATATGAATAACTCAATCTTTACCTTGACCCCATTAAACTTTGATAACTTCGACGATGACATGCCCTTGGTTTATCCCAAACTCATTGATTGGGACCAACAAGACACACCCATCTTAGACATTTTTGAGAATGATGAAGCAATTGCTGAGTTCCTAGGATTACGAGAAGGCATACCAAACAATGATCATAAGTCTGGTTTTACCATTGACTTGGACAACAAAGCATATTTTGGGGAATCTATTCAACCCTCCAGTCACAAAAATGAGAAAAAGAATAAACAAGACAAAAAGGATGAGCCTCTAGGTCAAAACCAAAAGGAACCTTTAGACAATGAAAAAGTAAAGAGAAAGGATGCATCCGAAGGTGAAAACCTCTCTAACACACCTAAGGATGGAGGTTTGAACATTCTCCCCGTTGCATAGGGAAAGTCACCCATGCTCGTGGAAGAATTAGTAGAAGTCAAAATAGGTACCAAAGAGAATCCTCGACTGGTTTATGTTGTAGTGTCATTGACAACAAAAGAGCAACCAAAGTTCCACAAATTCTTTGCACAGAGATAGATAAATGTTGCCTGGTCATATGCAAACATGCCGGGGTTGGATCCTGAATTTTTTCTACATCACTTTCCTTTACAACTAGGTGTCAAGCCAGTGAAATAGAAATTGAGAAAAATGCATCCATAGATAGCTTTACTAGTCAAGGTAGATCTCAAGAAATTGTTAGACGTTGGTTTCATAAGATCAATCGATTATGCCGATTAGATCTCCAATCTTGTATCAGTCACTAAACCAATTGGGGGCATCTGCATCTGCATTGATTTTAGAGATATCAACAAGGCTTGTCCTAAGGATGACTTCCCTTTTCCTAACATAGACATGATAGTTGACATGACAGCGGGATATGAGATGTTGTCCCTTATGGATGGATTTTCAAGATATAACCAGATCAGAATTGCAATTGAAGACCAACCTAAGATGACTTTCACTTGTCCTTAGGGAACGTATTGCTGGAATGTTATGCCCTTTGGACTCAAGAATGCTGGAGCAACCTATCAATGTGCCATGACCACTATCTTTCATGATCTAGTACACACTCTTATGGAGGATTATGTCGATGACCTTATTGTTAAATCCAAGACAACGGCAGAACATTTACAGGTTTTAGACAAGATATTTCAAAGGTTGGAGAAGTCTAAAGTGAGACTCAATCCAAAGAAATGTGTGTTTGGAGTCAAGTCAGGAAATTTGTTAGGCTATATCATTTCCAGATGAGGTATTGAAGTGGATCTGGCTAAGGTGAAAGTAATCATCGACATGCCTCCATCCACTAATCTCAGTCAACTAAGGACACTACAAGGAAGACTGCAATCCATTAGAAGATTTATAGTGTTGTTAGCAGATAAGACATATCCTTTTCAACATCTACTTAAGAAAGGGGTACCCTTTGCATGGATAGCTAGGTGCGGGGAGGTTTTTCAACAGATTAAGGAATATTTACTCACACCACCAGTCCTAATGCCACCTGTTGAAGGAAGACCATTGATTATTTATAATATAGCAACCCATTCATCACTCAGAGTATTGCTTTCATAGAATGATGATGAAGGTCATGAAAGGGTAGTCTATTATATCATTCAGACTTTGGTAGGTTATGAGCTTAACTAGAGTACCATTGAACATGCCTATCTTGCAGTAGTATTTGCTACCGAAGAACCGAGGCACTATATGCTAAACCATCAAACAATGTTGATTGCTAAAATAGATCCTCTGAAATATCTTCTCAGCAAGGCAGCATTAACAGGGCGAGCGGCCAAATGGGTTATGATACTTAGTGAGTATGATATCCAATATGTAGAAAGAAAGGCTATTAAAGGACATGTCATTATTGATTAGTTAGCTGATGCACCAATACAGGTAGACCACCCATTAGTTACAGAATTTCCTAATGAGTTTATATTTACAATTGACAAAAACATAACATGGAAATTGTACTTTGATGGCTCACATACAAATCATGGCTCAGGGGCTAGTATACTGTTTATCACACCACAGAGTGATTCCATCCCTAAGTCATTCAGGATTGTGTTTGCATGTACCAACAACATAGTAGAGTATGAAGCTCTAGTGACAGGGTTATGCATGGCATTCAAGTGGAAAATTAAGAATCTACAGGTATATGGCGATTCTCAACTGGTAATGAAACAGGTAAATGATGATTATGAGACTAAGGATGAGAAGCTTGCTCCCTACAAACGTATGGCTAATAGCTTTAAAGAGTACTTTGACAAAGTCAAATTTCATCAAATACCTCATGTTTTAAATAGGGCAACAGATGCTATAGCTACAATTGCATCACTTCTCGACATTCCTAAGAATGTGCCTAAGTTTGAGTTCTTGGTAGAACAACTTTTGGTCCCACCCTATGATATCCCAAATTCTGAAATGGTGTGTGACATTGTTGGTACTGATTCCCCATGGTACAATGAAATCTATGACTACCTTCATGCCGTAGTCATACCCACTGGCCTATCAAACAACCAATGTAGGACATTCCTCTGCAAGTTAGCCAAATACACCATCATCGGAGACACCCTATATAGATGTGCCTTAGATAATACCCTACTGAGATGTCTTGATTCTACTGAAGCATAAGCGACCTTGCGTGGGGTACATGAGGGTATATGTGGTTACCATTCTAGTAGTCCTACCTTAGCCAAAAATATTATGAGACTGGGTTATTATTGGCCTATGTATTTGTAACGAAATGTCACCAATGCCAAGTTCATGAAGACTTGATACATGTGCCAGCACAGGAGCTTTGTCCTATAACATCACCATGGCCCTTTTCCCAATGGGGACATGACTTCATAGGTAAGCTCCACCCCACATCATCTAATGGACATAAATTCATTATCACTGCCACTAAATATTTTATGAAGTGGATTGAAGCCATTCCTATGACATACATTACCGACACATAGATTTCTAAATTTATCCTGAACTATATCATCTGACGGTATGGTGTCCCTCAATCCATAATCATAGATAATGGCCACCCATTTAAGAACCAAGAAGTCTACCATCTATGTGATGAATTTAATATTCAACATCACTTTTTCAGTCCATACTACCCACAAGGTAACGGCCAAGCAGAGACATCTAACAAAACCATCATTAGAATCCTCAAGAAGACTCTCAATGATGTTGGTCACGACTGACATTTACAGCTTAACCCAGCCTTATGGGCTTATCGCACAAGTATCCATACTCCTACTAGTGCCACTCCCTATTCACTATTATTTGGCTCTGAAGCTATTCTTCCTATTGAGGTCGAGATTCCTTCCCTAAGGGTATCCTTGAAAGGCCACATTGATGATGAAGAGTACCGAGTATCAAGACTCCATGAGTTAGAATTCCTGGATGAGCGAAGATAGAAGGAACTAGACCATCTCCAAGTATATCAGAATTTCCTTCGTCATAGCTATAATAGGAAGGTCTTGAACAAAAAATTTGACATTGGTGACCTGGTTTTAATGGAGAACCCAAAGAATCAAGCAAAAAGGGAAAAACCAGGCAAGTTCAAACCAAACTGGTTAGGACCTTATATTGTTAGAGAATCTTTTGGATCAGGAGCATACCAACTCTCTACTCCTGAAGGGGAACCATTGTCCTCACCAATCAATAGTCTGCATCTGAAGAAGTTCTACACATAACTTCTAGGAGCCTTTGTCTTAATTAGCAAAAAATACAAAAAAATCATAAAATCAAAAAAATGTTACCAAGGTGAAAACTTGGCAAACAAGTGTCCTAGTAACACCAAAAAAATTAGATAATCCAGAAAATAGTAAAGACAAACAATTCATCCAATAGTGAAAACCACTTCAGTGGCAAGTGCTTTGGATAGGTACCATGGTGAAAACCTGGCAAACAGGCGCCATGTGTACTTCAATCTACTCCTTTCTCTACTATTATTCTAATCTACCACACCCCTGTACATACTAACTACCCTATACATAGTCCTTATCCATGTACATAGTCCACTACCCTATACATAGTCCACTTCCCTGTACATAGTCCACTACCTTGTACAGAGTCCTTGTCCCTGTACATACTACCTATCCATGTACATAGTCCACTTCCCTGTACATTGTCCACTACCCTGTACATAGTCCTTATCCCTATACATACTACCTATCCCTGTACATATCCCTTATCTTTCATATCCATCGCTTGTATATACCATTCATAATAAGTGGTATTCTTTCCCATAACTTGGAACGATTGACATCGAGTGCATTTCATATCCCCCATTTTACCCTATTCATAATAAATTGGTCTTATACTTGACTGGGGGCAAACACTTGATGTGTGTCATATTGATTCTTCCATTGGCTGTGTTGAAGACGTAAAACCATAGAAAAATCCACAAACATCGCAAAATGACCTGAGAAAACACAAAAACATTAGAAAAATTCAAAAAGACAAAAAAATGAAAACATTTCAAAAATCCAAAAATAGAGTCAAATTCAGTCGCACTTGTCAGTCTTTGTCATTTGTCGAACTACATTGCCTCTATGACTGTACGTAGGCAATCTACTGATGTGCCCTCGAGGCATTAGGTTAGTCTATTTAGGTTTGTCTGTATAAAATCATGCTTCAATTCATATGTCTATATGACAAGGTCATTGGTCATGTCGAACTACGAGGTCTCTGCGTGTATAACGTAGGTAAGGCTGTCGATCGATGAGCCCCCGAGGCCACACTAGGTTAGTCCACTAGGGTTTTTCACATTCACTTTCACACACATCTTCTATTTGTAGTCAGTCTTGTTAGTTAAATTCAAGTCGAACTACGAGGTCTTTATGTGTATAACGTAGGAAAGGCCATCAATCGATGAGCCCCTAAGGCCACACTAGGTTAGTCCTTTAGGGTTTTTTGTCACACATAGTCAATTTTCAACATGTCATATCAAGTCATGCATCAATCTGGTGAACAAGTCAGCAATGTCTCTAAGTCAAATCAAACAACTTGCCAAAAAAAACAATCAAAACAAATCAATAAATGTCTGCTACAGGATGTGTCCTTCATGAAAATAGACATCATCACATTAACCATCTGGTATCTTATTCAAGATGAGTCCTTCCTGAATATAGCTATCGACAAAGCAATTTATGTCTTATATAGGATGAGTCCTTCCTGCATAATCGACATTGTCAAACAATCAAGCATAGCCTTACACAAGTTATCACATCAACGACATCTGACTCAATGTCTTATATGATACATGTCTTTCTAAAACCAGGCTTTGTCATGCCTTATACAGATAGTCATCACATCAAAACTAGACTCACAGTCTTATCTGGTATGTGTATCTCCTGACATTAGGCTCTATCAATCAATCCTTTTATTAATCAAAACAAATCAAACAAACAGATCAAGTTTTGGAAAATATTTTACTGACTTTTTGACTTTATGGCTTATTTATTGTCTCATTTATCTTGAATTGATGACTAGGGATTATGTTACTAGCTTTCTCAAGGATGTCCCATGAAGGATTTAGAGAAGCAACGATGTATCAGAATTCTTTTTTTTTTTACTGTTGTCTGTCAATTGTCTTTTAAATTTTATTTTTGAGTCATGTTACTAGTTTCCTCAAGGATGTCCCATGAAGGATTTAGAGGAGCGATGACATCTTGTGACCCATCTTTTACTTTTTTTGTTGTCTGTGGTTTGTCTTGACAAAAATACTGGGGCAAATTGTGCCCTTAGTGTTAGTTAACAACAATCCTTGTTTGCAATTGTCTATTATTAGCAAGTGGATGACCTTGCACACCTTGATCTATGTCATATCATGGTGTTTTTCTCCATTTGTACTAGTCTCGCCCAATGATGATAAAGTGCAATGCCTTTTGTGATACGATGAAACATTAAAGATTGCTAATACTAACATCCATGTCTTTTATTATTCATCTTTCTTTTCGCACTAACATTTCTTCTTTTCTACATCTTCACCACCCTTATCTATTTTTCTCTATCCTTTTTTCTTTCATCTTCTAGTTCTCTCATCAATTTCGAGAGCACACTCATGTTCTTTGAACCTGCGTGTCCTCTTGAGGGGGCATACCTTCACCTGTTTTACACTGGGGCATTATTGGGGCATATTTCTTATCAATTTTCTTTGACACAATGCCGAAATGACATTGTATCAAAGAGGGGAAAATGTAGACACCAAAATTTGGTCTAAGCCTGCGACTTCAATATTTTTCATAATTTGTATTCTTCATGGTCATGATTAAATAATGTCAATTATTTAATTATTCTCTATAGTCTTCATTTCTTCTATTAATTAAATAATCTTAATTATTTAATCAATTCACACTTTTCTTTATTCTATTTGATTAATTAAATAAACACTTTTTATTTAATTATGTTACTAATTAACCTTATCCTTCTTGTCAAACTAAATAAATAATTATTTAATTTACTCTTTATCATACTTCAACTATAATTAAATAAATTCTTTATTTATTTAATTATTCATTTAAATCCCTTCATCACTTAATTAAATAAATCTTATTTATTTAATTATTCTTCAAATGTCAAATCTTGAATTAAATGAATTATTTAATTCATAAATCCTATTTTAACGCATTCCTCTATATTTAGATAAATTGTGTGAGTTATCTAAGTATTCACTTTGACTCGACTCAACATCTATTTTAATCACTCAGTTAACTCTTGATTTAATGTCTGAGTGACTTTCTTGAGTAATCTCTTTGTCAAATTATTCAATCATCTAGTTCTAACTCATTTGCATGTACATGCAGATTAATTAAATATTCATATTTAATTAATTAAACCTTGTGCGTGCATTCAAACAAGAGTTGCTTTAATCCATCTTCATCTTTGTCATGCAAAGATATTTCTTCTGTTTTCGAATACCAAACTTGAAGATTAAATCATTTATTTAATCTTTAATTCTATTTCTAATTTGTATCACTCATGTCACTACTGATAGTTATCAGAATGCATGGCTAATCAGTCAATCTCAACCATCCGTTGATCTTTCAATCCTGGCCTGTCATTCGAATAACCAAGTTTCTATAAATTGATCTATGTTTCTTCATTTTGATCTCTCTCGAAATATTATGACTTTTGTTAGCACCTATCTTGAATCTTCGATGTTATGCTAAATAACTATCATAGGCTATACTTGCACGAACTCTTGAAAATCTGGGGGAAATTATACTACACAAGCAAAAAGGAGAAGGGAAATCGAGATGAATCATGGAAATATGTACATATTTGGTGAGATTGTTCAAGTTTTATTTATATTTTGACTTCCTTTGTTCTTTGTTTCTTAGCATTAGATTGCATTTAGATTCGCATTGCATGCTTGCTTTTGACCTTTTCTTTCTGCACTTTCTTGACATTACAGTGAGACGGAGGCATCTCCCTTCATTTTCCATGATTAGACAACCTACACAGCTTCTCCCGCGCTGGGGTATCACTTTCTATTCCCTTTTCTACCGAGTCAGATGCATTTTATTTTTCTTTGAAACACTATTATTCTAATAGTATTTTGAAGAGCGGAAAAATGTAGACATCCAAATTTGACCACCCTTGTATGGTCCAATTCATCCCCTTTATTCTTCTATTTTGCATCCCTTCATCAGAGTTAATTAAATAATTAAATACTTTATCTTTTGTTCCCTTTCTTCTCTAAATTAAATAAATACTTTGATTTATTTAATTTATTCATTTGGCTTTGTGAATTTAAATCAATTTTTAAACTCACCTTTTCTCTCTCCTTGTCCCATCCTCCATAATACCTCTCTAATCTAGATTAATTTAATCAATCCATGATTAGGATGTGCACACCCTTAATTAGGATTAGTGTCACATCCTCCATAATTTTCCACTTTCCTTAATCCTCCATTAATTAACCTAATCCCTTGTTTGCATAGCCCTAATTACTTGATTAGGTCAACCTAATCCTTATTCCATTTATGGCATACCCCCAAGTCAACTTTCATTAAATGCTTTCTTGTTTTGGAGAAGGTAACCCACTCCCCCATGTGAATGTAAAATTCACAATTATTCTGCCCATGTCTTTTAGGAATTTTTAATTCCTCTCCTCTTCCCCATGAGGATATTTGAGGAATTTTTAATTCCTCATGTGTCACATCTCCCACATGGGGACAAGGACCTCCTTTATGAGGAGATCTTGTCCCAATCCCAAGGTACCACAAGGTTCCTCCACCTCACCTTCCCTTTGAAACCTCATTGGACACATGGAAAGGTGTGAGGGCTTGTGAGTTCTCAACTCACCCTGGCCCTTGATCTTGTCCATGGTGGCATCATCTCAGCCCTCCATTTATTAGAGGTATTTCCCCTAAAATTAGAGGATTTTTCCCTCATTTGCATCATTCAATCAAGCACACTTGCATTCCAACTCTCAAGCATTCAATCATCCACCATTGTTGCAACTTTGAGCTCCATTTCGCATCTACATTGTGTACCCATCAAAATAACCACTTACACCATTGCATTCCCCATCTCATCATCATCATTTTGCATATAGTTTCATGCTATTTGTCATCTGTGTGAGCACACCATCAAACGAATCAATAGGTCCAACCAACCAATCAATTTGGAGAAGGTAACTCACTCTTTTTGTTTTGTTTTTTTTGTTCAAGTTCAACTAGGCTAATCATTGAGGTGTTTTTTTGTGTTTTCCTTGCTTGCATGTTGTTTCATTTTGCATTTTAGACTAGGTAATTTCACCTACACATAGTACCAATTGGGCCTCCACTACTCACATAGTCTTGAAGTATTTCTAAATCATTGTCCAATTCTTTCAATTTTTCTTCAGGAACATGCGAAACCATAGTCTCAAAATCTTTAAAAATTGGTGATTGTAAGGTTGTCACTAGTATTGTAGCATTAGGGATAGAGTCTAGAATGGGTTTTGTACTAACAACACTATGCATGAATGAGTTAGAGGACTCAATATCCTCAATGGATGTAACAATAGAGTGGGATGCTATAAGTCTAGAACTATGTATAACAAAAGTATCGACAATAGGAAACTAGGCCATGAAGCTCATGTAAGTTTCAAAACACTTAAGTGTACCCAAAATGAACACTAGATTGAGAAAAAACATAGTAAAATAGCAAAAAATTAGATTTAGATAGTGAAAGAAAATAAAGGATACAACAAGAAGGATTTGTGCAAGAGTTGATTCAATCAATAGTAAGAGATCAGAGGTGCCCAAGGGTGTTTATGTCTTGGGAAATTTTTCCAAAAAATCAAAATCTAACATTGTGTAATTTTGCTTAAGGATTATAGGTTTGGCTGTAGATGGATTTGACAGTGAATTTTTTTTCTTGATTATTCCTAATTTATGCTAAGATAAGTGTGTAAAAATATGTAAACAATAAATGACAATTTTGAATTCAATTTTATGACCTAAAATGAACAAATTGACTAATTGTATGCTACCTAAATATGAAAAATAATGTTTTTGATGCAATTTTGAAACCAAACAATGCATTTTTTACTTTGTATCACTTTTTGAGCTAAATGGAAGATACATAAATTAATGCAATTAAGAATGTCAAAATAGATTTCTGCAAGCACAAATAGAATGAAGGAATAAGGACAAAGATGTATGAATTTTTTTGTTAATGTAAGTGTACAAGGACAAAGGTGCCCAAGGGCATCTGATTCCTTGATAGGGGTTTTGAAAATTCAAAATTTGAATGTTTATTATAGTTTCTAAAAGTTTTTCTTTTGTGTGCAAATAGGTCTACAACTAAGCTTTTTTCTAGAATTTTCTCAAGTTAATACAATGGGACACAAATGGAAATTATGGATGTAGTTTCTAATGTATATCTAATCTAAGTGACTAAAATAAGCCCTAATGCAACCTATGGTGCAAAATGATATGTTATTTTTGAATTTTTATTCCTTTTATGATGCAAAAGTGAAACCCTTGATGAGAAATGAAAAATTATAAACAAAAAAATGTAGATCTACAATGCAGTTTGATAAGGTATGTAATGTTGATAGGTCAAATTCACCAAAATGTAACATAGGAAAAAGGGGACCCTAAGTTTAATGTCTAAAGCTAGGATTATGTTTTGCTCCTTTTTTGAAGGTATATTAGGATGCAAAGTAACAAGGTGTTTAGATTGAATTTAAACCCTGAAGGTGAGTCAAGCAAGACTAGATTTGATCCTTTTGAGCCTTATAAATTGATGGAAATTTATTTTCTATGATTGACCTAATTCAGCAATGTTCCCTAATATGAAAATTGGTATATCCTGATGATTAATAAACTAAAACAACTTGATGGTAGATGTGTGAAGTGTAGAGGACTATGTACCTTCCTAGAAAAGTTGAATTTGATCACTATAATGGGAAAAAGTCACCCTAAGGGATATGAGTCCTTTAATGTTTCTTTTGATCTTCTTTTGAGGTGCTCTAATGATATATTTGAGATTTTGAGTCCTTGTTTCATAATAGTCGAAACACTGTTAGATATTTTTGTAGGCGAGTTTCTGTGAGTTGACAAGGTGAAGAGCTTCAAATGCAAGAATGAAAAATTCATCTTCAATATTACATCAATCTTATTTAAACCTAAAATATACACATTCACAAAGAGAAGAGATGATGTTCCATTTAAGGGATTTCCTTAATCAAACCCCATGTTAGTGTTTCCACTTCTACAATGGAAATGCCAATGATAAAATGATAATGTATAGGAACAAATGATGAAATCACAAAGTGTTTCATCTCACCACCCTTCAATGGCTTCCTTAAAGGACTAAAGTCATGCACATCACTTCAAGGTCTTGGATCTTGCTTGCTTGAATGCTTTAGAGACCTACAAAAATGTTAGCCTTCATAAAAAAATGATAACATGAACTCACATAAGATTTGACATGATTTTAGGATCTTGAATCATTGCAATAAAGGCCTGCAATGTTGCTCTTGACTTTATTGATAGTGCTCTTGATCATAATAATTTCTCATAATTTCTCCTTAGTGCTAGTTATATTTCAAATGATGCAATAGGGTATGTGCAAGATCATGATGGGCCAAAAAGTGGCAATATGATGGGTATGTGGCTGATGACCCTTTTTTTACCCAAAATTGATGAAACGAAAAGGGTTTTTAAAGGAGATTCTAAGCTTTCCACAAATATAAATTATGCCTTACTTTGAATTTAATAAGTAATTATTATTCATTTTCTATTTGAACTACGATGAAAGTCATGATTGATAGGCTCATTGAAAAACATCCATAGCTTTGAAATGGTATCACAGTTTTTAAATCCAAAACATCCATCACATTCAATGCTTCAGATACAATAGGATTAAAAAAAGAAAAATTGAATTTCACAAAGTTTTGACCAAGTTAAGGTGGTCATACATATGAGTTTTTATATTTTTTAAAAGTTGTAATAAAAAAATCATATTTAATTATTTACTTGGATTTTTTTTTTTAAATATGCATCACATCGAGACATGAGTCCTTTACTTATATCTAAAATATTATAAAAAAATATTATCATTTTATTGTGATTAGGGTGGTCAAACAGACACCTACTTCTTATTTCTTCCCTTAAATTTAAGTCCTATTGCATTGAAATTTCAAATTTTCACTGAATAGATTTTTTTTTAAACAAACCTAGTAGTTTAGAAACTACATTCAATTTGCTATAGATTCTATTATTACATATTTTTGAAATAATATATCTATAACTTATTCAAATTTTTACGTCAAGTTGCCTATCTCTGATTTTTTTGATTTTTTTGGCACTTAAGGGCCTATTTTTTCCATGATGATCCTGCACATAAACAATAACTAGGTATTTATAGGTGTTTATTCAATTTCCTATAAATTAGATCCCAATAGTTGACCTTTGCAACTAGAAATTCAAGTGTTAGGATTCCAACATTGACATGTACAAATTTGGAGGGAAATAGAATAAGGGGACAGTGAATCCATTGGGTGTATTCATCCTAGTCCTATTTTCTAGAATTTAAGGTATCGGGGGCAAAGCATTAGATGAGTGCATTTGTTCAATGCTTGCAATTTTTCAAAAAATGATAAAAATAGGCCTTGAAATGCATAATTTATGAAAAGGGGTCTAATTAGGCTCAATAATTTATGGGGAAAATATATAGTGTGAAATTGTCAAGAGTGACAATTTTTGATGTTACAAAGCCAACTCTTGATACAAAGATAGCTTTCTCTACTTAGGTTGATACACTCCCATGATTAGATTCACAATAAGTTTAGAGTCACCATAAATTTAAATGTGTTTAATATTCAATGCTATTGCAGCACATAAGCCATGTATAAGGGCTTCATACTAAGTGATACTATTGGTACAGTAAAATTCGAGGTACCAACTTCTCTTTGGGTGAGATTAAAATTACACTTGCTCTAGAGCTAGTTTTGCATCTTGATCAATCAATATACATTTTCCACATAGGTTCATGGTTTGACACAAATAAGTTTTCATCTATAAATAAATCCAAGCTAGGAAAGGAACAAGATGAGGGATCTTTTTCCAATTGATTAAAAACAACTTGTCTTTTAATGGCTTTCTGAGTTACAAACTTGATATCAAGCTCAGAGAGTAACAATACCCATTTCTCTATCCTTCCATAAAGATTAGTTCTAGTAAATAAATATTTAATAAGATTACATTTTATGATTACATGAGTTTTTGCATGGAGAAGATAATGTCATAGCTTCTACATTGTAAAAATGAGAGAGGGAAACATTGTTTCTCCATGGTAGAATAATGTATCTTCTAATCAAGTAGAATAAATCTAATGTATTATATTGCTCTTTATTTACCATCATCATCATCACCATCATCATGTTGAGATAACAAAGCTGCTAAAGCATGAGGTGATGCAAAGATACAAAGAAAAACGTGTCTATCCTACATAGCTGACATTAAGATAGGAGGATTGGCCAAGTAACTTTTGATAGATTCAAAATATGTGTTGCATTCATCGTCCCATTGGAAATGGACATCTTTCTTCAAAAAATGTGTGAAGGGAAGGGTACAATTAGCCAATTGAGATACAAATCTATGAATTTCCTGAATCTTCCCTTTTAAACTACGTAGTTGAGAGATGTTTTTAGGTGGTGGCATCTTATCCATAGCATCAAGCTTATTTTTATCAACCTCAATTGCATGATGGGAGACAATAAATCCTAAAATCTTGCTAGCATCTAGAAAAAAGATGCACTTAAGAGGATTTAGTCTCATCTTATAGAGTCAAAGTCTTTTGAATATAAGACAAATATTCTCAGTGTGATCTTTGTGGGTTATAATTTTAGCCAAGATGTCATTGACGCAATCTTCTAGGATATTGCAAATAAAGTCATGAAAGATAAAAGTCATCGCTCATTAGTAAGTTTCTCAAAAAATATTTAATCTAAACAGAAGGACCACATAATAGAAGGTACCCCAAGAGGTAGTGAAGGTTGTCTTATACTAATATTTTTGGTTAATACAAATCTAATTATAGCATGAGAATCCAACCATGAATAATAACAAGGCATGGCCTAGAATCATGTCAACGATCATATCAATAATATGTTGGAATATAGTTGTCATTGATGTCAAAAGAGAGATTATAAGTGAGATGGAGTTGATCCTATAAAGGAGAATGTTGGTATTAATGTAAAAGTGCCATTGATGTCAAAGGATTATTAGAGGCAAGACGGAAATGATTATGCAAGGGAGATGTTGGCATGATGATAGATCAGTTATGTGCTTAGTGGCATGCCTAAAGGACATAGAGGTCAGAGGATGTAGTGAGAGAACTGGACCTAATTCTAGAAGCATATGGTGTTGGTTGATGTCATTGGTTTGACTTAGGAAGGTTGTTTGAAGTAGTTATGCAAGTGTTGAAGAATTATAGAAGTTTTAAGCCTCGAGCCTCAGGCTTACTCGTATTGCTTGCTAAGTAGAGAAAGAGTTAGTCATTTTCTACTAAGTCCAATCAGAATTCATACTTTGGACTTAAGGTTTACAATATGTTGAAGATATCAAGAATCGAGCATCAGGGTTAAGGCTTATGCCTTAACATTATTTTTATGGAAGAAGGCATGGAGCAACCCTGACCTCTAAAACCTGAAATGGTTTTGGTAACTTGTGAGTTCATTTTAAGGCTTATGCCTTAAATTTTAGGAAGGTATGTGGTAAAGGGGAAGAGTGACCTTCTACCGCAAAAAGGCTTTTTGTGTTTGTGGATCAGTAGGAAGGTTTATTCCTTACCACAAATTTTGTTAAGAAGTAATTGGTATGCACAAACACTAATATCTAACAAGCTCAATGCAAATATGGTGTTTTACAATTTGGAGTTTCACAGGTATGAGTTATGGTCTATGATAAATGTGAAAGGAGGTAAAGGGTATGTGCAGGATCATGATGGGCCAAAAAGTGGCAATATGATGGATATGTGTAGGGTATGTGGCTAATGACTTTTTTTTACCCAAAATTGACAAAACGAAAAGGGTTTTTAAAAGGAGATTCTTAGCTTTCCACCAATATAAATTATGCTTTAATTTGAATTTAATCAATAATTATTATTCATTTTCTATTTGAATTATGACTAAAGTCCTTATTGATAGGCTGATTTAAAAAATTGTATATCTTTCAAACGATATCACATTTTTTGAATCTGAAACATGTGTCACATTCTATGCTTCACATACTATAAGATTTAAAAAAGAAAAATGAATTTCATGAAGTTTTGACCAAGTTAAGGTGGTCAGACATACAAGTTTTTATATTTTTTAAAAGTTGTAATAAAAAAATCATAATTAATTATTTACTTGGAAAAAAATTACAAAAAAATATGCATCACATCAGGACATGAGTCCTCTACTTATATCTAAAATATTATAAAAATTATTATCATTTTATTGTGGTTGGGGTGGTCAGAAAGACACCTACTTCTTATTTTTTCCCTAAAATTTAAGTACTACGCATTGAAATTTTAAATTTTCACCAAATAGATTTGTTTTTAAAATAAACCTAGTAGCTTAGAAACTACATTCAATTTGCTACATATTCTATTCTTACATATTTTTGAAATAATATATATAACTTATTCAATTATTTTATGCAAAGTTTCCTAACTCAATTTTTTTTGAATTTTTCGCCACATAAAGGCCTGTTTTTTCCATGATGATCCTGCACATGTCCGAAATGGTAAATGATGAAGTCGATGGCTGAGTTACAACAAGAGTAAAATGGACATTAGACATAAGGGATTAGGATTGCTTGTTGTACTTGATGATGAACTCAAAGCATACGTTAAGGGAGATTAGTGGCCGTCGACTCCCCAAGGAGAGAAATTGGAAAGTCACCGAAAATGGAGAATGGCATGGTATAGATGGAAAAGTGGAAACAACCTGCCATCCCTTCAAATGGGAGCTATTAGTGTTTCCAGTTGATGGTCTAGTTTCTCCTAAAGGGTAGCTACTCCTTATGCTTAAAGACCTTAGGTCAGTGGCCAATGAATAAGAGATGATTGGAAAGTTTCTCCTCTGCGCTTTAGGCTTTATAAGACCAAGGTGGGTATCCCTATATGTAAGAAGATCATCAAACTACAATGGTGGAAGGCCCTTGATGGGCTAAATCATCTACAAAACCTTTTGTATTATCAATTAATTCTATTAGTGTGGAAAGGGAAAATAGGACACATGAAAGTGATGTAGAGAGAGCAAGGGAAGCTTTCTTATAGATGACCAACAATCTACTAACCAAAGATCTCTCAAACACTCCTTAAGAGGACCCTTCAAGACAACTTCCCAAACAAGGAGATGCCATCACTTTCCACAAAGCTCTCAGGGAAAACCTACACAAACTGACTTGGTGACATTTGAAACACCTTTTCCATGCCAAAATATGACAAAGAACTCAAATTTGTAGGGTATACACTTCATTCTTCCATCGCTCTAAAACTGACCTAGAAACACCATATAGGTCTCCAAGGTAGGTAGTCACAAAGAAAGGAATTAGGAATACACTCCTGCAACCTAGACTCATGAACAATCTTGAATACACCTTCAACAACTCATCAAAGTTTAGAAACACCCAACAACAAGGCTCAAAGCACTAGAAACAATCCACAACTCATCAATGTCCAATTAGGCATGTCATCCTTGCAGCCTGCTAATCTAAGAAAGTCACTATAGAACCAACCTAAACACAAGAACCAAAAAATAAGAACTGATTTTAGACTCCTACAAGGATTTATTTCAAACCCCTAAAACCCTAGGGCATGACTCTTTACTAGACCTTCACAATGAGACACTTTTTCCAGCCACAAGGAGGCCTAAATTGTTGAATTTCCAACAAGAATCAAGGCTCCAAAGCACACCCAAACTCCCCTAAGCCTCAAAATTGATTCTTATAACATCATTACACTCATTTCAACCATTCTCAACTCACTTCCTCAAAAATTTTACCATAGATCAATAAAACACATAAAAACAACATCTAACTAGGCTTCTCACATGGAGATGCCAAGCCTAAGGTTGATCAAAAGATGAATCAGAACCCCTGCCATCCTCCAAGACCTTCAAGAACATAAATTAAATGATATTCCTCACCTTCCCACCAAAAATCAGGCAATGAGTAAGAGGAGAAGGCGAGTTAGAGAACTTTTTAGACCAAACCCCGATTTTGAGGGTTTTCTAGACCACTTTCAATAAAATGTAGATATCTCTTTCAATTCTTAATGAAAAAAGTTCAAACCACTGCTAAAAGAAAGGTAGTTCAATCCTCTATCAATTTTTTATGGTATCCTTCCTTTAATGTATGTAATATGTCAGTACCACGCATTTTAGCACTAATTTTACACACACAAAATGAAGAAAAAATAGGGTTTCTTTTATTCAAAATTTTTCCAAACCTCACCATCAACATGCCTCAACCAGAAGGTTCCTATTTCATCCTTTGACACCCTTTTCCAATTCCATCCAACTTATTTCTGAGTTAGTTGGAAATTGGAAACAACTGATTTTTAAATTATTCCAAACTAGACTCCTAATTTCCTAGTTAAGGAAATTTACACTACTCCCAAGAAGCCTGATTACAATGAACATTTAAAAGGTGTTAAAAAACCAAAAAAAAAATCAAAACATCAAGGAGACTCCGCTCAAATAACTTGTTGCACCAAGGCTTCTTAATTCCTTAACTTGCCTAGATGCACCAAGTTCACATGGTGAGGAAGGAGACCTTGTCATTACATCAAAACTTAATACCTAACCTAAAAGCCTATTACAAAGTATTCAAGATTTTCCTTAGGACCTTATTGCACCATGATCATCTTTGACATTAAAAAAAAATTCCACACAAGGCCTCAAAGAGGCATGGAGACCCCAAGGTGCCCCTGCACCAAAAAGAAAATCTAAACTAAGAAAGCAAGGAAATGTTATTGATTTAAAGGTTTTGGTTATACCCTAGCTTCAAAATTTGTGAATCTCCTTGACCAGTTCCTAATCCATATAGAGTTAGGAATGAAATAAAATCCCATAATAGACCAACCATGGTTTCTCATAATCCTACTACCTTGCTACAGGAAACCAACAAAAGGACATTAGCTTCACATTACTTATTAGTCCACATTGCAAAGACAATACATCCACTATCTCTATGTGAGCAATTACACCACTCCTTGAATGATAGGTCATCACATAAATAATTCAAATAGAAAATATGCTTGAAGAATCAAAATAACCCTTGATTACTTTGATTCAAAAGATAATGTGTACAATATTTGGAGAACATGATAGATTTCCATTTAGATTTGAGAAAAAATACAATGTGTGTTGCAGTCATCCATTGTTATTATAGAGCATAAATTAAAAAATTCCCTATCTATTTCATAAGGAAATACCCTATTCAACTTGACTCAATCAAAGAATTACACAAAACTAGAAAACAAAAATGTGGAAGGGAAACACTACACAAAACCCCTTGGGTTAGAGAGAAAAATTCTAAACCCAAATAAAAATAAAAAAATTTCCTTTATAAGGTACGAATAATTCCAATTCAAACTCAAACCCTAACCCTAACTCAATCAGAGTTACATAGAGGATTAAATTTGATATGATTACAAACATTTAAAAATTCCCCCAAAAACATAGCAAGAATCGACCATAAAGGCCCTTGACACCTTGAGCACACCCCAATATGATATTCATGATGAATGTAGATTAAACACTCAATAAATCCACAACCAAAATCTAGAAACCATGCCCTAAAAAAAGGAACTTGAATTTTGCAACACTTCAATGAATAAATGGTGCATCTCAATAATTAATTTGGCTTGGAAGAAGTGCAAAAATATAATTTGGTGTTGTTCTGAGTTGATCTGGTAGTTGAAATGCAGATACACCATTATTTTTTTGTCCTTACCCATGAAATGTGGTAGCTAGCCATTTGCATTTGAATACTATTCATCAAATGGAAGATGAAGGGACAAGATCGAACATCAGGTCAAATTTAAAACATCATCATTGATCTCCACCTTCAAATCTGGGCAATTTTTCACACATCACACGTTTGACTTGAGCCCCTCAACATGAAACAACAATGTAGATACCTTGTGTGATGCAATCAAATCTTACCACCTATCATCCTAGACACCTGTCAACATTTTACATCATCTCCACTTGAAACTAGACCCCACCACCATCTGTACCCATCACACATCATGCAAACTATTCCATCGCCTTACTTCACAACAACAATGTGAAGTAAGAGAATGATGCAACCACAACCATTAAACATTCTTTGTTGAATATCAACCATTCATCACTCATCACATAACGAAACCCACCAAAAAAATGTAAAGATGTGATGTGAAGAGACCTAGTGATGCAAAGAAAATAACATCAGTGATATGTGATGCATGTAAAAAGAACTCATTTCTCATCATGGAAATGAAATCGATGAAGTAAAGGAAAAGTGCGATGGGTGATGCAACAACCAAAATGATGGAAATTTAGCATATGCACAAATTTTGTTCGTAAATGGGGGAATTTGCTAGGTAAATTAGGACTTGGGAAAAATATTTTTCAACCTAGGGCCAATGATCAAATATTTGAATGGGGCCACAAATGGAAAGGAAAGGTAAAGGGCTGGTTAAATAATGAATACCTAGGATATAAGTTATAGCTTGGCTAACCAAGAACCAAGCACAACAAGTGAATGAGCAAATAGAACAAAAGTGCAAGGCATGGAACAATTAGGGTTCTAGGAGGGTTTAATCCCTATACACAGTTGAGAACCCTAAGCAAATAAAATTGAGGAGTTTCAAAACCCCAAAGAACTTAGAAATTGAAAATGACCATGGTTTTTTCAAGTACCACTAGTGGCTCTAGTTGGGGATGTATATTCATGAGGAATAAAGCAAGAATTTAGATCTCCAGAGAAGAAAACCATGCCAACCATAGGGCTACAGAGTCAAACCAATATTTCAAACCTCATTTGATAGCCCCATGCCACCAAAGGGAAAAGGGAAGTTAACACTTACCCCTGTCAAACACCAATATGTTAAAGGAGATGATATCCTTCAACCAATAATTGTTTCTATCACACCACAACAACACAAGTATCCCCTTTCTTGCAAAAAAAAACATCAGTTTACCTTTGAACAAGTGATAACTTGCTCCATGTATGGATTTGTTATTACATGGTAACCACATCATATAGGCCACTGCAATTCCACCCTTTTCACGTTTTGATTTTGTAGGAAGTGACAAAAACTAAGAACACTAATCAGAACCATATGAAACCATTGTATCTTCATATCTGTTGACCATCTCATATGAATCAAGAAAAAAAAATTCCTCTAAATCACATGGAAAAGAAAAATACTCCTCTTCATCATGTTGACTTGTAGAGGGAAACTCATCCTCAGACAAGTCAAACTAAAAACTTTGAAGCTTAAGCACATAAGGGACATGAGTAGCCCAAAAATTAGCATCCTATTGCAGCTCATTAGAGCTACAAGCAACATGCTTGGAGTCATCAATATTGATGCAGGCCATCCATTCAAATCATGAGGCACTTTATGTGAAGAGCTATACTCTTCAAATTGTCTCTCTTCTTCAACCTCTTTGGAATCTTCTTAAGCATATGTATCACAAAAATCAAAATCATGACACACATCTGTGGAACATACCTCAACAATAGTACCCTACCATGAAAAATTTGAAGTCCACTACTCATGAGGAAGACTATGAGTTGTACCCCTTGAAAAAAAGTTTTCATAGGAATCCATATGATTCATATAATCATACTCCTCATGTAAAAACTCATCATATATAACATCATTAGTTGTACTAACATTTATATTTTCATTTTCTTCTTCACATATAACTACATCTATGCTATCCTCATGTAGAAATTCAATGAAAAGTTCAAAACAAGAACAAGGAATAGAAGAAGGTGAGAAATTAAACAAGGAAGCAACCTATTATTCATTACTTATATTAATATCATATGCATGCACATCATAATCAACTATCAGATTCGATCCATCCAATGAATCCCTTGCAGACATATCTTATTCTTCTTCCATGCTATTGCAAAAATCAACAAAATCATATCCCACACTATAAAACTGAAAATCACCATTAGATTCATCATTTCTACTTTCATACAATTGAAAATCACCACATACTATCACATTCATTTGATATAGAGAGAAAACTCCCTACCTCTATTTTTTCAACATCTACAAAAGGTATATCATAAAAAAAAAAAATCACTTCATTATACCTTACATTTTGGTTGCTATCATAACAACCCTCATCTGCACACATTTATTCTATAGGCAACTCAAAAGTAGAATCTTCACCACTACAAGATGCATCATTGTTCTCTTCTATACTAGCCAAACACCTAGAATAAGTACGATCAAAAATTTTAGATAGGAAGTGATATCCATGCCTCTCTATCAATTTATCAGTCAATGAAATCCAACCATCTATCTCTCTCACTCTGGAGGGATTCCATCTTTGTGGCATTGTACTCATATTGGGTTCAAGTATTTCACAAAATAAGTCAATACATGTTGATTCATCTGGCCTGTCTGATTCTTATATAGCAAACCAATATTCCATGAATTTATCATGAAATTCAGATGGGGATTCATCCTCATATATTTATATGTTCCATAATGCATCTAGAGGTGAGAAAGTTTCAACCTCGAATTCATATTTGTCTTCAAGTTCCTGACTGTGTAAAAAACTACCATTAGAAAAACATTCATTATTCACTTCACCAAACTGATCCATGGATATTTCCTTAAACTAATGCCATGAACAAATAGAATGAAGAGCAAGATTAAAATACCAACTCTTAGCATAATTTTCTAAAGTTTTTACAAGAAATTTCATGACATCCTCTTCTACTATCTAACATTCCACCATCAAATTAGTGAAACCCTGCAAATGCCTTGATGCTGATTCTTTTAAACCATCTCTAAACTTAGGAAAATGTTCCTTTATCTCTCTTGGAACAGCATGTGGATAACCATGGATTTTACTAAAATCTAGAGTGTTATATATCTCCAAAGAAAAATATTTCCTTTGAGGATATGACTGTGGTTTAGTCATGGAAGAATAGCTTGTAGAGGGGGAACCCATTTGGTTATACATTTTTGCAAAATAATAACTAACCCTCTACAACTATCTACTTTAGAATATCAAATTTCTCAATTCCCTTTTCAACTAGTACCTTAAAGCACTAAATAAGGGGCAATAATTACTATAACTTTGTAGCAGACCTTCATACAAAATGTTGCAATAGGAAAATAACTGAACACTACTACAACCAACTCTTTTGATGATGTACAATTTTGTAGAGTCACCACCTCTTTGAAAGAGGAAAAGATCATCAAGAAGCAGATAGCTTCTTACAAGATCTAGGTATTTCTAAGTTCTCTCCACCAGCAGAGTACCAGACTTCAAGAACACACCAAAAATATTATAGCAATCTCCCTCTTCAAGTATGCTAGTCCTTGGATCATCTGACTGAAAAATTTAGACTAGCAAATCTCATGACTCTCCCAACTAGATATATCTTTATCTTCCTCAATGGAATTACCACTTCATGTGGCTCGTAGAGAGGAAGAGAATATTTTAAGTTAATCACCCAAAGATACAAATAAAACAAACTGATATAGCAAAAAATTATTGTTCTTCCTCAATAGAGTCACCAATTTGTTGGTGACTCAGATGGGAAAATAAGATTCCACAAGTTTCAATCTTTGGTTACAAATTTTAATGACTCTTTGATAGGACATTTTGCAACCAAATTTCAAATTTCACCCTAGCAGTGAAGTCACCAATCTATTGGTGTTTCTAGCTGGTGGTCTAATTTCTCCTAAAGGGTAGCTACTCCTTATGGTTAGAGACCCTAGGTCAATGGACAATGAACAAGATATGATTGGAAAGCTTATCCTCTACTCTTTAGGCTCTGCAAGACCAAGGTGGGTATACCTATATATAAGAATATCATCACACTAAAATGGTGGAAGGCCTTTTATGGGAAAAATAATCTACACAACCTTCTGTATTATCAATGACTTTTGATAGTGTGGAAAGGATAAATAGGAAACATGAAAGAAAATCTAAACTAAGAAAGCATGGAATTTTATTGATTTAAAGGTTTTGATTCTTCCATAGCTTCAAACTTTGTGAATCTCCTTGCCTAGTGCCTAATCCATATAGAGTTAGGAATGAAATAAACTACTACAACAAACTAACCATGGCTTCTCATAACCCTACTACCTTGTGGTAGGAAACCAAAGAAAGGACAACACCATCAGATTACTTATTAATCAAGATTACCGCAAAAATACCTCCACTACCACTCCTTGAATGATAGGAAAGCATAGAAATAATTCAAATGGAAAATGAGCTTGAAACATCATAATAACCCTTGATTAATTTGATTCAAAAGATAATGTGTACAATATTGGAGAACATGATAGATTGACATTTAGATTTGAGACAAAATACAATGTGTATTATAATCATTTGTTGTTATTATAGAGCATAGCTTAAATAATTCCCTATAGATATGTCATCAATACTTACCCTATTCAAATTAACTCAATCAAAGACCTATAGAAAACTAGGAAACAAAATTGTGGAAGGGAAATACTACACCAAACCCCTTAGGTTGGAGAGCTGAAGTCCAAACCCAAACAAAAACAACAAAACTTGACTCTATAGTGCAGACATAACTCCAATTTGAACTTAAATTCTAACCCTAACTCAATAAAAGTTATAGAGAGGATTAAATGTGATCTACTTATAAACATTTGAAAATTTTCCCCCAAAATAGAGCAACAATTGGCCATAAAAGCCCTTGAAACCTCGAGCACACCCCAACATGGTGTTAATGATGAATGTAGATCAAACACTCAAGAAATCCATAACCAAAATTAGGAAACCATGCCTTGAAAAAAGGAACCTGACCTCTGCAACACTTCAAAGAATAAGTGGCCCTATTCAACAATTAATTTGTCTTAGAACAAGCACATAAATCCAATCCAGAGCCATTCTAAGTCAATCTGGTAGTTGAAATGTAGATACACCATTACTATTTTTTCTTTACCCATAAAATGAGGCAACTATCCATTTTCATTTGAATACTATCCATCAGATGGAATATGGAGGAATGAGATCTACTTTAAGACACAAGTGGAAGAAGCAAAGAGAGTAGAGGATGTAGTTAAATCTGAACTACAGTCTAAATTAGATGAATGCATGAAATTCAAAGTAGAGATAGTTTCTCTAAGAAAGGAGTTAAGAGTTATTAAAGAGTAGATTGATAAAGGATTGAAGTTGAAAGGTGGCTCCAAGAAGTTAGGTGAGTTGATCAAATCACAAAATCCATCAAGACCAAGAGCAAATATTGACCTTGGTTGTGAGAAAGGGAAGAGTTCTACTTCTACAAGATTATTTGACAAATTTAGAGTAGAAGAAAGATGTTGCACAAAGGAAGAGAAAGCCTGCATGAGAAATTCCAAAGAAAATTCCTTAGTAGATGGAAAATTAGCAAAAGAGGAAAAGAAGAAACCTGTTGATATGAAGAAAGTTGAAAAAGAAAAGAGGCTTGCTATAGATAAGATGAAGAATAATCATTCAGTTTCTGATTATTAGAAGAAGAAGCCCATAACATATAAGAAGGTGGAGAAATCAGTCCCTGAGAAACTATAGAAGAAGCAACATACAAACATAACTGATAGAGATGGATTCAAAAGGATGAGATACATGAAGAAGAAAAGGACAAGGATTCCACCTCATCCTACACAAAGAAAAGATATGACTAGGTACTCCCCATGTTTTTATGGTTAATATTACTCATGTAATCAATTTGGTCATAAGGTTTGTGAATGTAGAGTTGCACCTAGAAGGAGCACAAGATATGTGAATAAGAATTCATTTGCTTTTGTAATGAATATGAATGTAATTTGCTACAATTTTAATAATTTTGGTCATACAAATAAGAACTATAGATTAAACTATGTAAGACCAATAACACATTATAAAAGAAAGAATATGTCCCCTAGAGTGAAAAAAATTTCACATGTTGAGAACAAGGCAAAAAAGATAGAAAAGAAGCCCAAGAAGGTGTGGAGTGAAAGGTCAACAAGAGGCACCAAATTTGGTTCCTCTTTCCTTACATCACTAATTTGTAGTGATAGGGCACGAGTCCAAGGGGAGCTTAATTGGCATCTTATTCATCCCTGGAAATGAAAAGGAGATCAAGTCAGGTAAAATAAGTTTTAAAATCTCTAACGACTTGATGGTTGAAGAATTATGGTCACAATATTTCTCCTTGAAATGCATGTTAAAAGGGAAGAACATTCACAGCTGAAGGAGAAGGTGTCTATACAAATTATTTGTTGAGATAAATGCTCCTTGACTACAAGAAGCAAAGATTTGTTTGAGCGGGAGTTGTTCTACAAATTTGGTCACAAATTATTTTTGTTGCATCTTGTATTGAGTGGTTCCAATTGATGTCTATCCATTGTGAACTGGGAAAGATCATTTTAGTTGGTATAGTGCCCAAAGTGAAGAAAATGATTGCATATGCAAGAGAGAATGGAGAAACATCTAAGGTGGAGTTTCTATTTGTATCAAATTAATGTTATACTTGATATAGTGCAGTCCAGTATATCAATTGGTACAGAGCATAAAGAGAAAAAATATACAGTTGGTATCAGACCTAGCTAGTTTAGAGTATGAATGGAACTTCAATTGGCATTATATATTGTTAATTGGTACAAAATGGTTGGATCATATGGTTTTTCCATTGTGGTAAAAGGTTGAGAGTAGCAATTAGTATGAGAGCATAAATTGGTATTAGTTGGTATCAATCAAAGGGGGAGAAAAAGTCCCTTTAGATAAGGAGAAGTGAAGGTTGCAATAGCATAGCAACCTGACATAAGATGTTCAAGAGTGTGACCCTTTGCCATTGATTTCAAAGGAGGAGAGAGTTGAGAAAATGCTCAAAGTAGGAGCATAAGAAAAGTATGCAATTGCTCATAACTGTGAGAAAAGGAGAAGGTATGTCAAAGGGGAAGAGTTGAGAGCTCAGATGCTATCCACAATTGGAATCAAACCATGGGAAGTTTGAGAATTTAGCTTTTCCATTAATGAAAAAGGGGGAGATTGTTTACATATAGTTTTCATTGATATCAAAAGATGGATAAGAAGTAAGATGGAGCTAATCCTATAAAGGAGAATGTCGGGATTAATGTAAAAGTGTTATTGATGTCAAAGGATTATTAGAGGCAAGATGGAATTGATCATGCAAGGGAGATGTTGGCATGATGATAGACTAGTTGTGTGCTCAGTGGTGTGGCTAAATCACATAGACCTTAGAGGACATTGTGAGAGTAGTGGACCTAATTCTATAAGTATGTGGTGTTGGTCGATTTCAATGGATTGAATCTGGAAGGTTGTTTGAAGCAACTATGCAAGTGTTGAAGAATTATAGAAGTTTCATGCCTCGGGCCTCAGGTTTACTCATACTGCTTGCTAACTAGAGAAAGAGTTAGTCAGTTTCTGCTAATTTTGATTAGGCTTTAGACTTTGGAATTAAGGCTTACAATATGTTGAAGGTATCGAGAATCAGGCATAAAGGTTATGGATTAAGCATTAACATTATGCTTATAGATCTTGGAGGCATGGAGGAACCCTGACTTCCAAACCCTGAAATGGTTTCAATAACTTGCATCTTGGTTTTAAGGCTTATGCCTTAACTATTTGGAAAGTATGATGTAAAGAGGAAGAGTGACATCTTACCACTGAAAAGGGTTCAGTGTTCATAGGTCAGTAGAAAGGATTATTCCTTACAATAAAGTTTTGTAAGCAATAAAGGGTAGTGTGAACTTTAATATCTGATAAGCTCAATGCAAATTTGGTGTTTAGTACTTTAGAGTTTCATGAGTATGAGTTATGGTCTACAATAAATGTGAAAGGAGGTAAATGGTAAAGGATGAGGTCGATGGTCAAATCTTGATAGGAGTAAAAGGAGCATCGGACATAAGGTCTCAGGCTTGCTTGTTGTACTCGATAATGCACTCAAAGCATCAGGTAAGGGAGATTAGCGACTCCCAACTCCCAAAGGAGAGCAAATGGAAAGTTGCCACAAATGGAGAATGACACAACATAGATGGACATGTGGCAATAGAATACCATCCCACTGAATTGGAGTGTTGACTCATTTTGACCTTATGGGCTAGTGGGAGATTGATTCATGGCAAGGATGTAAAGGTGGATGTCTTGAAGTATGAATTTGAGGTCAAATCAGATTATATGACATGTGACATGCCGATAAGGTGGGACCAAATGATAGTGAAGAGTGATGTTAGCAAGACATGTGGTGATGAGTGTTTGGTCAATATATCATGTCACACTTGTGACATTTGTCATATGATGATGACATGGATGACACAAAGGTAGTAGGGACTGTAGACACCTAAAAATGACCTAGGCCTGCAAGCTTCATTTTTAACACTTTTGTCCTAGCATAATTAAGTTATTTAATTATGTCCTTGGTCCACATTTGACTATTGATTAAATAATTCATAATTATTTAATTAATTCATGTCATTTGTTCCTCCTTGATTATTAAATAAATAAATATTATTTATTTATCTAATACGTCATTAATTATCTAAGTCTTCCTTTAATTAAATAAATTTCACAATTTATTTAATTTTCCTTTGTCATTTATGTCTTCTTGATTAATTAAATAAATTTTATTTATTTAATTACGTCACTAATTAAGTCCCCTTCTTCTAAAAATTAAATAAATTCTTATTTATTTAATTTTGTCCACTTTCCACTATAATTAAATAATTATTCTAATTATTTAAATATTCACTAGCTTTTTCTCTCATTGAAATTAAATAAATTGGATTTATTTAATTTAGTCAATTCTCTTGGGTTTTGAATTAAATCATTATTTAATTCAAAACAATTCTTTTGTCACATTCCTCCATAATTAAATAATATCTTTATTATTTAATTATTTACTAGTCACCTGGAGTAAATAAATTTTATTATTTAATTTCTCCAGCAACCTCTTTGTCCGTGCCAGCCTTATCTTCCAAATTAATTCTTGACTTTTGACATCTCATTTAAATTCGACCCTTGATTGAATTATCTTATAATTCAATCTTGGCCCTTCATTCTTACCTTTTGCCCTAATTTTGACCTAACCCTAATGCACAGCAGCATTTAATCTTGATCATTGATCCTAGGGTTCTGGTCATCTTTTCATCCTAGCCACACGTTCAAAATTGCAGTTTTCATAAAAGGGCAATTTTGATCTCATTTGCTGGTCTCTTGGTCTTTTGATTTCTTGACCTCTAGTCTATGTCTACTTGCTGTCAACTTAGGGTTATAATTTTTACAGTCATTTGTCACTTAGCTTATTGTAGGGTCATTTTATTTTCTGCAAATCCTTCAACACTTGCATAGGGCTTAGTCTTTAGTCATAGTTGCTCACATAAATCTGAGGGCATTTTTATTTACTGCAAGCTAGGAGGTGTAACAAAGATCAATCATGGAAGGTGGAGACTTAGGGTAACATTATCCCTTTTGTCTTCACATCACTTCCTTTGTACTTTGTTATTTCATTGGAAATTTTGATGTTATTGTGCTAACCCCTCTAACAAATTTAGAATTTTCCCTTGATTACATTGGTGAACCTGACGTCATTTTTTGGCTTTTCGTATGTTTTTTTTTGGTGTTTTCTATTGTTTTGCGGGTACAGGTACAGATCACCGCAACTTTTTAAAAACAGTGTGATGCATCATATGCGTCGCGACGCACCCGAGAGCCGTAGAGCCGCAATCGCTCTGTCCCGACGCAACTGATGCACAAAATGATGCATTGGTTTTTCCTGAGCTGCATCCGAAACCCCGAAAGCCACATTTGCAATTCGTGCCGCATCTGTCTAGTATAATAATTTTTATTTTTATTTTTTATTTTTTATTTTTTATTTTTTTTCTGTTTGGGGGTTTTATTTTTGGATTTCAGGTTGTCTAATCTTATGTTTTTCTGCATTCTATCTTTATTCCTACATGTTCGATAAGATTAGATTTTCTGTCACTAATCCTTTATGGCAGCGGCTTTCTATTTTCGTAGGGTTTTTTGTTGTTTTCTGTTGTTTTGTAGGATACTGGTATGGATCACTGCAAACGTCACAACACATCTGCTGACAGAAACGACGCAACTGTTCTGACAAGCCGCAACTGCCAATTACAGAGACGCATCTGACATTCTGAGCCGCATTCGAGACCCCGAACAATGTATTTGCCAAACCGCGCCGCATCTGTCTAGTAATACCGCGCCGCATTTGCTTGGTAAATTTTTTTTGTCAATTTTGAGATCTTAATTGTCGAATTTCGAGTTTTTCTGTTTACTGGTTTTCTGGTTTTCTGTCTTTTTCTGTGTTTTTTATTCATGCATGTTAACCAGATTAGATCTTTTGTGTTACTAATAATTTCTTGTAGCGTGTTGCGATCCTTTTTCGTGTGTCCAAGACCATCACATACAAGACTACTAACTCATTGTTTGCAGATTCGCATGTCAAAGAAGGAGAAAACAAACAATGTGCTTGTTTATTTCTAGATTAGCAAACTTTGAATTTGGTGCTTATAAAAAGAATCATGTCTTTCATGCTTGATTGTGCTTGTGGAGTGGTAGGTGAGTATGCTCTCACTTGGGGAAAAACTTGTGATCAGAAAACCAGACCCATTCTTTTCTTGTTATTTTACCCTTCACGATTTAGTATATTGGAGTATCCTCTCCCCTTGCGCATTCGTGCTATCCTGGGTGTAAGAGAAATGGTTACTGACTCTAGAACTTGGGCCTGTTCTGGTGGGAAAAAGTACTCACCCCAGGACGACTCAGACCGGTAGCACCCTGACACCGAGGGACTTCCAGCCGGTATAGAAAAGTGGGTTCTTGGCGAAAGCCCAAGAATCACGAGCGTGATTCTGACGAGATGGATCCGAAAGGGGACTCTCGCCGCATGGATCACGCCCCATGAACAAAATGCCCGAATTAAACACCTCTTGTCTTAGTGTCCAACCGTTCTATTGGCCGTTGCTTGATATAGTGCAGGGTATAGTATCATGCCCGAAGATTACTCACTACTGATCCCCTTGAGTAGAGATAGCAATTCTTGGGATGTCACTACCCAATGAATCCGAATTTGGTGTGCTCGAATGATGTTAATGAGCCATGGAGGGGAGCCAATGCCACCAAAATTCTAAGCTATCCACTCTCGAGAAGGAGAGGTGTTCATCACCAATCCGGGGTATAACTGGTGGGCTATATCAAGTATACAAACCCAGGGCCTAGTGGCCTTTTTAGGATTGTGCTTATCTCATGTGTGTTTGGTTACCCTTTAAAATGCTGTGTTTGTCAAGTGCATTCTGGTTTTGTCTCAGTCCAAACAAAATATTCATCAAACAGACCAAAAACTTCCATCAACATACCACGAAAATTACTTTGAAACAAAACTGTCATATCTGTCGAACCGCAACTAACATTCTGTAATGCAACTGCTCTGATAAACTGCATCTAAAACTTAGAACAACGCATATGTAGGCGTCACGACACATCTGTTAACCCGAAAGCTGCATATGATAAACCGAGTCGCATCTGACAGTCAAAAAGCCGCAAGTGAAAAACTGAACCGCAGTTGCTAAACCGTGACGCAATTGCCAAACTGAGACGCATTTTCCTGTCAAAAATTTAAAACTGCACAGTCGAAACCAGAGACCTCCAAATTGTCAACCATCTGTCAAACTCTATCATCAGAAAGATTCTGCCAGCAACCCAATTTGAAATTGCTCAAAGTTTTGTCTCTTAGCTTGCATTGATCATCTTAGGTTTCATACCTCATCCCATTTAAGTATCATACATTCAACATTACGTTGTCCCTAGTCTCATATCTTGCATATTTAGGAGTAGGAAAATCTTAGGCACCCCTTGGCAAAATCATTTTTTTTGAAATTAGACCCTTTTGGACTAAGTTATCAAACATCCTTTTAGTCATTGTCCTCTTCTGTGAGATTTCTTCCAACTCAAAAGTCTAGTTAGGAAGACTCACTAGTCATCTTGTCAACTTGTGATTAACAACAAAGTCTTTTAGCAGTCCAAATCGAAAACAAAGTTTAAGCTTAGAAGTGCTTAGATAGCCTCATTGTACATTGCATCCACATTGCATACCTTATTCACAAAAATCCAAAAATAGTGGTCATTTTAATCGTCCGTTGAACCTTATATTTCACCTAGTGTCATACTTGCATTTAGTGGACATTCCCTTTGAGCAATCTCATTTATGGTCGAAACTAGACTTCAAAAGCACAAGAGACAAATGGAAAACTTTGGACGAGATCCCAACAGTCCTCCACATGACTCAAACTGGACCGCGAATGATCCCTTTACCAATCTAGACAATCAACCTCTAGTGACAACACAATCCTTACCTAACAAACGCTACATGCAAAGAGATGAAAATGGTCAACTACTTCAAGAACACATAGGAGCATTGACACAAGACCCAGAGGCCTATCAGTTGGCTGAAACAATAGGGCGTCACGACAGAGACAGATTTGTAGCTATGCTCTTGAGTGAAGGAGCTAAGTTACCACCAGGATTTGACATTAACACATTACATGACCCTAATGCCAACAATGTTCATAACATCTCACATAGTGGTCAAATCCTAAATACTACAAGCAACATCCCTTTTGACACCACAACACTGCATACCACATCCAACATCCCAAACATCTCCAATACAATAAACGCTACATCTATTGGGGGATCACAATCATCCACAACATCCACAACACTACCCCAATTAAATACAACCACTCTTGGCTCCTTGACATCATCAGAAAATTATTCCAATCCTCCTATTATCGCAACAGCAAATACCATGGTGGCATCATCAAGTCATCACAACTCCCCCTTGACAACTACATCTACTACCATGAACACAACTTCAACAAAATCGTTCAGTAGTAATTCACAACATCCTTTGGGAGGAGCCACAGGACGTATCTTTATACAAGGACAACAACAAAATGTTAACATGACAACACAGTCAAACATCATTACCTCCCAAGGTACAAATACCAATGTTCCCCTTGTGCAAAATCAACAATTCACACAAAGTGGCCAAATAACTCAACCCATGACATTGTTAATACATCATAACATTCATGGTCACAACATCCCCCAAATAACGACACGCATAGCTGGGGGACACATTCCAACATACTCATCCAACGTTCACA
This sequence comes from Sequoia sempervirens, assembly GCA_007258455.2. NCBI lineage: Eukaryota > Viridiplantae > Streptophyta > Pinopsida > Cupressales > Cupressaceae > Sequoia > Sequoia sempervirens. The sequence goes on along the minus strand of VDFB02358134.1, from coordinate 10,180,393 downwards.
CTCATCAACATGCACCTAATCACAACTTCCAATACCAACAACACATGTCATATGTACCGCAACAACCCGTACCGCCACAATACACCTATACTCACGCAGGAACACAGGGTGTACCAGGAAATCCAATGTATGGAAATGTAAATGACCCTACCATAGATGAACTCAAAGCAACAGTGCGGGATATGGAGAAGAAAATGCAAAACATGTTCATCATAGGCGGGAAATCTGAAATATCATATGATCTGGATGTATACGCATTTGACACAAACTTACATATGCCCACATTTCCGCCAGGATATGTGTCACCCAACTTCACTAAATATAAAGGCAAGACAAATCCCATTGAACATCTTCACGAATTCGTAACTAACTGTATGGATATCGCCTACGAACCTACATACTTGATGAGACTTTTTTCCAAAAGTTTGGTGGGTCAAGCCCTTGAATGGTTTTCAACGCAAAAAGATATCCAGACATGGGATGAGCTCAAAAGAAGGTTCATAAAAAATTGCGCATACAATATTGACATGGACACCTCTATCACTAGTTTGTGCAATCTCACACAAGAAGAGTCGGGTGAAACATTTATCCCGTTCTTTAAAAAATGGAGAAGCCTCACTAGTCGATGTCACATTGACATTCCTAAAAGGGAAAAGGTTGACATGTTTGTCGAAACACTTCTAGGGCCCCTCAAATTCGCATTGCAAATACATTGTTGCACAACCTTCACAGAATTAGTGGAAAAGGGGGTCCAAATTGAGAAAGCCCTTATCGCAAAGGGAGAACTGAGGTATGGTTCCAAAAACACAAACACCAACCCACCCGCTGACAAAAACAAATATTGGGTCAAGAATAAACATGTTACAAATGATGGTGTTGTCGACGCCAAGACTGCAGGTCCCATATTGGCTCTGAAAGGGGTGCAACAACAAAATAGACCAACAATGACATTGACACCTCCCCCCAATACTCCTTCAAACAGTCAAAATGATCAAAACCATCAAGGACAATATCGTCAACTAAGACAATTCCCTAGGGGTCGCACATACACCAATTTAGGTGAGCCCATTGCAGATGTCCTCAAGAAATGCATCCAACATGGGGTCATCACACTTCTGGAAATAAAACCTTATGACCCAGGACAATTCAAACTAGCATGGTGGGATGACAACGCAATTTGCGAATACCATCAAGTCAAAGGGCATACAACCTCCAACTGTCGACAACTGAAAAACGTAATCCAAGACCTCATTGAAAATCGCACCATCGAAGTAGGTGGATCGCAATTCAATTCCAACTCAGATCATACTATCCACAAGAATCCACTATAGGATCATGGTCCCCATAATGCTTCCACTTCAGGTCCACAAAACCAAGCTAACTTCACCCGAGCCAAGTATGATTACTCTGGTGGACCAATAATAAATAATGTTAGAATGGACGAGGAGTACATCAACACCATTACAATCAAGAGAGCACCACAGTGTAATGCTACTACGTGAAGTGGCAAGGTCACTATAGCTGGTCCACCTCCACCTAGACAAGCCAAGATCATTATAGCAAGCCCATCTGCTAAGCAATCACAACCAGCTTCATCTGCTAAACAACCAAAACCTGTCTCAACCCCACAATGGTGGAAACCCAAAAGTCAGTTCAATCTCATTGACCAACTAGGAAAGACTCCTGTGCAAATATCTATCCTTGAGCTGCTTTGTATTTCTCCTGCACACAAAGAAATCCTAGATAAAACTCTCCTAGAGTCCTCGGTCCCGAAGGAAATTGATGTCAATCAGTTTGAAACTATGGTGGGATATCTCACCACGCCGCACCATGTCACCTTCTCAGATCAGGATTACTCATCATCTAAAACCAACCACAATGATGCGTTACACATAAGTTTTTGTCCACAAGCGCAAGGTTAGACAGGTTTTAATAGATGGCGGAGCAGGGTTGAATATATGCTCCCCTAAACTGGTTAAGGCTCTCAGATTCTCTGATGCATGCGTAGACCCAACGAAAAGAATAGTGATCAAAGCATATGATGACGAGGAATGCTCTTCGCGAGGTGTTATCTCTCTCCCTATCAGAGTGGGACCACTCATTGTCGACACAACTTGCCAAGTCCTGGATTTGGAACTACCATATAACATCTTACTTGGCTGCCCATGGATGCACGCCTTAAAGGCCGTTCTGTCGACATACCACCAATGCCTCAAGTTTCCTTTTGATGGTACAGAAGTAACCATATATGGAGACCCCGACACTTTCCAATATTGTACCAATTTAAGGGGTATCTCTGAAAACCAAGTACCTATTAACCGAGAAGCACCTGGCTCCTCATCCAAATACATCGACCCTTCCATGCTCGGGTCATCTTCCACATCCACTCCATCCACGTCTTCTGACATATCACAACCCTCCACCAACCCTAAGACTGAATCAACTGATAAAATCTAGGACCTCAGCTGCGGAGAGTTCAAACTAAATACAACATACAACATAACTACAATACCCACTCCTCCAAAGATATATGGTCGACCATGTTTCAGAATGGAACCGCAAGAAACATTCAAAGTTCCACCGAATACAGTTTTCATCAAGTGGGGAGACATGAGTGATGAAGACCTTGCTGACATCACAGGATGGATCTACAAGGATACAGTCTCACTACCTCCACTACCAGTCCAGAAATATGGCAAGGGTTACAACATCATGAAGGCTAAAGGCTACGATGGTACTAGTGGCCTTGGAAAAAATAAAACTGGTCAAAGGGAACCCATAGAAACTTTCCAAACTCTGAAGTATCTTGGATTAGTGTTTAGATCACTCGACAATGGCGATCGACGTACCCCTGGACTTTCCAGTGAGCGAGTACATGCTTCTGAAAGTGTTGAGACTACTAGGGAATACCTAACCGAGAAAGACTCCCACGAGTGGGAATTTGGCTCCAAAAGATCCCTAAGTGACTGTTGTCTTGATGATTTGTTTGTCGAACCAGGGGAATTGACCTCTGAACAACGATTTTGGCAAACATTCAAAATTGAGCGGGCACCAAACAGTCAACATCCCATTAACACTTCTCATGACACGCAACAACCACCATCCGAACCCCCTCAGTCTAATCTATCTGAAGTATCAGATGACATTGATAGCCAGGGCTGTCAAACCTTCACCCCTTATTATGACAACAAATATGACACTAGTGAAGGAGAATACTGGATAGAGTCCGATGTCGAGTTGGACGATGATAACCTCATCTACAACATCAATGAATCCATCTGTATGCTATTGGCATCCTCACCCGAATTCACTAGCCTTGACGATGGCATTTCATTAGTCTACCCTGAACTAGTCGATTGGGACCAACAAGGACCGCAAGTTCTAGACACATTCCAAAATGATGAAGCCATTGCTGAATTCATGGGATTACTCGAAGGCATACCCAGTGGGGATCACAAATTAGGATTTGCTATTGATCTAGACTGCATGGTATACTTCGGTGAGATGGTTTCGTCCTCTAGTCGCAAAAGTAAAAATAAAGTAAAAAATGAAACGTCTCTAGGTGAAAACTGAAAGGCACCTCTTGACGGTAAAATAGTAAAAACAAAGGACATATCTACGGGTGAAAACCTCTCGGAGGTGCCCAAAGATGGAGGACTGGACTTTCTCCCCGTGCAATAGGAGAGATCGGCCATGCTTGTCGAGGACACCATAGAGGATAACATTTTGACTCCAGAGGACCCCAAGATGGTCCTATTTGCTGCATCGTTGACAGATGAAGAGAAACCAGAATTTCATAAATTCTTTGCAGAACGGAAAATAAATTTTGCATGGTCCTACGCTGACATGCCAGGATTGGACCCCATACTGGTTCTACATCATCTGCCACTAGTATCCAATGCTAAACCAGTCAAGCAGAAGTTGCGCAAAATGCACCCTCAAGTTGCTCTATTGGTTAAGGCTGAGTTAAAGAAATTACTGGATGCCGGATTCATAAGGTCTATAGATTATGCTAAATGGATTTCCAACCTAGTGCCGGTGACAAAGCCAAATGGACTAATTCGGGTATGTACAGATTTCTGGGACCTAAACAAACCATGTCCAAAGGATAACTTTCCTTTGCCCAACATTGACATCATAGTCTATCTAACTGCAGAACACGAGATGCTATCCCTCATGGATGGTATCTCTGGTTACAATCAAATTCACATTGCTCCTAAGGACCAACACAAAACAACATTTACTTGCCCATGGGGTACATACTGTTGGAACGTCATGCCCTTCGGCCTCAAAAATGCAGGTGCCACATACCAAAGGGCTATGACCATGATCTTCCATGATATGATGCACAATATAATGGAAGATTATGTAGATGACTTATTGGCCAAATCAGCAACAAGGAAAGATCATTTGAAGGTACTTGACAAAATTTTCAAGAGGCTAGAAGAGTACAAGGTTCGGTTAAACCCTAAGAAATGTGTTTTTGGGGTCACGTCAGGTAAGCTATTGGGGTACATAGTTTCCCAAAGAGGCATAGAGGTCGATCTGGCAAAGGTTAAAGCAATCATAGACATGCCTCCACCTAGAGGAATTAGTGAACTCAGAACCCTGCAAGGCAGAGTGCAATCTATTCGCCACTTCATAGCTCAATTGGCAGATAAGTGCCACCCATTCTAGTATCTGTTACGCAAAGGTGTCCCCTTCGTATGGATAGATAAATGTCAATAGGACTTCCAACAAATCAAATATTACCTGCTATCAACACCAGTCCTCATGTCGCCTATTCATGGAAAGCCATTAATTCTATACATCTCGACCACTAGTTCAGCACTGGGGGCATTACTGGCTCAAAATGATCATGAAGGGAAAGAAAGAGCAATCTACTACATCAGCCACACACTGATCGGTTATGAGCTGAATTACACATACATTGAACGTGCATGCCTCACAGTTATCTTTGCAGCCCAAAAACTAAGGCATTATATGCTCAATCACCAGACACAACTAGTTGCCAAAATTGACCCATTGAAATACCTATTAAGTCGAGCAGCGTTAACAGGATGATTGGCAAAATGGGTCATGATCCTAAGTGAGTACGACATATAGTATGTTGAACGCAAGGCAATAAAAGGGCAAGTAATAGCAGATCAATTGGCAGATGCACCAATGCAAGCCTCTCATCCGTTGGTAACTGATTTTCCTGACGAGTCCATCTTTCATACGGAACCAGCAACACCATGGAAGCTATATTTTGATGGGTCCCACACTGGTCATGGCTCAGGGGCTGGAATCTTGTTCATCACACCACAAGGGGATTCAATTCCTAAGTCATTTCAAATCGCTTTCCCTTGCACAAACAACATTGTCGAATACGAAGCACTGGTTACAGGTCTCAAGTTGGCAATCAAATGGAAAATTCAGACATTGCTTGTATTCAGGGATTCCCAGCTAGTAATCAACCAAGTGAATGGTGACTATGAAACAAAGGATGAGAAGTTGCTTCCTTACAAGAGGATGGTGGATAGCTTCTTAACATACTTCCAATCAGTGTCTTTTGAACAAATCCCTAGGGTACAAAATAAAGTAGCTGACGCAATGGCTACTATCAATTCTCTCTTTGACATCCCTAAAAATGTGTCACAATTTGAGTTCCTAGTAGAACAGCTGTTGATACCGACATATGATATCCCAGAGTTGGAAATGGTTTGCGAACTTGTTGGTCCCAACTCTCCCTAGTATCAGGACATTTATGACTATCTAAGGACTCACACCCTTCCATCGAACCTATCCAATAACCAAAGGAAGTCCTTCATTAGGAAATCCGCAAGGTATGCCATTATCAGTGACACCCTATATCGTTGTAGTTTCGACAATACCCTCCTTAGATGTCTTGACACCGATGAAGCATGTATGACCTTACGAGAAGTGCATGATGGTATATGCGGATCTCATTCGAGTGGTCCTACTCTGGCTAAGAAACTAACGAGACTTGGATATTATTGGCTGACAATGGAAAAAGATGCAATAGAATATGTCAGAACCTGTTGCAAGTGTCAGATCCATAGTGATTAGGTCCATGCTCCAGCACAAGAACTTCGGCCAATCACTTCTCCGTGGCCCTTCACTCAATGGGGACTCGACCTCTTGGGTAAGATTCATCCAACCTCCTCCAATGGTCATAAATTCATTATCACCGCCACTGAGTATTTCACAAAGTGGATCGAAGCCATTCCATTGACATACATTACTGGCAAACAAATATCAAAGTTTATCCTCAATTACATCATTTGTCGGTATGGCCTCCCACAGTCCATCATCACTGACAACGGACGTCCGTTCAAAAACCAAGACATACGTGAATTATGTGAATGATTCCATATCCAACACCACTTTTCATCCCCATACTACCCTCAAGGAAATGGCCAAGCTGAGGCGTCGAATAAAACCATTATTAAGATCCTTAAAAAGTTTGTCAATGACACTGGCCGCAATTGGCACATACAACTTAACCCTGCTCTGTGGGCTTACCGAACTAGCATTTGTACGCCTACAGGAGCTACCCCATTCGCCCTGGTTTTTGGTACGGAAGCCATCTTACCCATTGAGGTCGAAATTCCTTCACTGCGGGTCTCTTTGAAGGGTCTAACTAATGAAGAGGAATACCGACAATCATGCTTGCACGAGCTGGAAATGCTAGACGAAAGAAGACAAAACTCACTAAATCACCTCCAGGAATATCAAAATCACCTTTGTCGCAGCTACAATAAAAAGGTCATGGTCAGAAAGTTCGACATTGGTGACCTGGTTCTCATGCAGAACCCTAAGAACCAAGCAGACAGAGAAAAGCCAGGAAAGTTTGAACCAAACTGGCTGGGTCCATATATCATCATATCTTCTTTTGGTTCTGGAGCATATCAACTGGCAACTCCAGATGGGGAACAATTGACTGAGCCCATCAACAGTTTGCACCTTCGAAAGTTCTACGCATAGCATCAGAGGACAAAGCTGGAAGGCCCTAAAATACAAAAAAAAAAAGAAAAAAAATTGTCACCTTGATGAAAACCTGGCAAATAGGCGTCTTGGTGACACCAAAAAAATTAAAAATCACAAAAATAGTAAAAAGAAAAATAATTCGTCCAATAGTGAAAACCTGGCAAACAAGCGCTTTGGACAAGTACCATGGTGAAAACTTGGCAAACAGGCGCCATGTGTAATCAATCATTGCTCTGCCATCTATTGTCACTTGGTCTAAACTTGGCTTAGGATGAAAGCTATCTTCGCCATTATTCCGCAAGTCACCGTCACATCCTACTCTACCTGTCCTAGTGGACGAACGATTGACATCAAGCCTTGACGACTGTTTGTCCAGCAAGTCAACAACATCTTATCTGTATCCCTTGCAAATGGCTAAATCTTAAACCTGACTGGGGGAAAAATGTTATCATGCAACTACGGTAAAAAGTCCTGAAAAAAGACAAAAACATCATAAAAAGTCCTGAAAAAAGACAAAACATCATAAAATGTCCAAAAGAAAAAAAAACATCATAAAATTTCAAAAGACAAAAACATCATAAAATGTCCTAAAAAGACAAAAACATCATAAAAGTCCCTAAAAAGACAAAAACATCATAAAATGTCCTAAAAGACCAAAACATTGCAAAGTGGCCTAAAAAAAAAAAAAAGACCTAAAAATCATAAAACGTCTTGAAGAAAACCAAACAAAACATTCGACTGCGCAAGGCACACAAGTGCACTGTCATCTCTGGTCTAAGTCAATCAAGTCAATAAGTCCATGTCATTGTCCAAACTACATTGTCTCTGTGCATTTGCTACGTAGGCAAGACTCATACTTGAGTCCCCGAGACATTAGGTTAGTCCTATTAGGTTTGTCAAAATAAATCATGGCGCAATCTTTGCTCATCAAGACAAAGTCGTTGGTCGTGTCAAACTACGAGGTCTCTGAGTGTATGATGTAGGCAAGGCCATCTATTGATGAGCCCCTAAGGCCGCACTAGGTCAGTCCATTAGGGTTCATGACACTACAGTGACACACACATGTCAAAAATCTTCAATCAATTTTCAGATAGGAAAACTCCTGAAACAAAGTAAAACAATCTTTTATTCAACATGACACTCTCATTAAGGCAATATCGGCATATAATCAAACACAAGTCAACCTCAGTCAAACACAAGTCAAAGCAAGTCAAATCATTATTACTGATTAAACTGTCAAATTTTGGTTAGTCTTCAGATGAGTCCTTCTGAAAGATAACCTCTGTCATTTACGCCTTAGGATGTGTCCTTCCTAGGCGTCGTCATCGTCATTTGGCATTTTGAGCGATCTTCTTGATAATCTAAGGATCACTCTTCCTGACATTAGCGTTCTTCAGATGAGTCCTTCTGAAGAACCAACTCTGTCATTTATGCTTTAGGATGTGTCCTTCCTAGGCATTGTCATTATTTTGAGGGACCCCTTATGACCATTAGGGATCAAATCCTCCCGACATTCGGCATCATTCAGGATGTGTCCTTCCTAAATCCACCAAGTCTCGACATTTTCAAGGTCATCAAAACTTTAAACATTCGGACATCTTGACATCATTAGACATGACACCTTGGCATCAGAACAATGGATATCCAGATGCACTTGACAAACACTTGGCAATTGTCTTTTCATCCTTTATCATGTTATTAGTTTTTCAGCGAGATCCCACTAAGCAGGATTTAGAGAAGCAATGACGTAGCATGACAATTGACATGCATGACTACTAGCTTCTCAACGAGATCCTGATCTTGGGATTTAGAAAAGCAATGATATATCATGATAGAGACTTCATTTTTGTAGTTTGACAATCATGTCACTAGCTTCTCAAGGATGTCCTAGAAACATGATTTAGAGAAGCAACGATGTTCCATGATCTGTCAATGTCTTTTTTCTACTTGTGGTTGATGATGACAACAAGACTGGGGCAAGCACGCTCCTAGTATGAGTCATACTCATCCTTGTCTGTGACTGTTTTGTCTTGGGTAATGGTACAACCTTGCACACCTAGATCTATGTCATATCTTGGTGTTTGTTGACCATTACAACAGTTTTCCCAATGATGATTAAAGAGCAACGAATATTAAAAGTCCTATAGTAAAGTTTTGAAGGATTTGTATCTTCTCATAGGTATCATATCTTCTCCTCTTTGGTCTGGTCATCTTCTCTCATCAGTCCCGCCATCTTCTCTCGTCCATCATGCGATGATATCCTGTGTCATTCAAAAACATAAGTGCATACATGTTATATCCATTGCATTAGGTCCATACATACATCATCCGTGGCATTAAATAATATCATACATGGCATTACATCATATACATAATCACAAACATTGCATTAACATAATCATCATCATTGCATCTTTTACATAAATACATTATACACATCATTAACATAAGCATATGAATATTGCATCATCATGGCATCAAAAATCACAACATAGACATCATAATACATAAATGGCATCATAAATTAAGCATTGTACATCATACGCACATAATGCATAGAACATTACATAACACATATAGGCCGCATCAAAACTGCATCATCATATAAGTATCATCTCAAAAATATGCAATGTCACAGGATAGAGTCAATGGATATCCAAAAAATGGAGCTCGCAGGCTCAACAATAAACATAGTGTGTCCAAATACAAATATGCCTCTAGGGTATGCTCTCATCATCCCCTCGGGGTGAAGAATGTGGTGGTGGCTGAGGCCCTGTCACTCGCTCTGAAGCAATGGACGGTCATGTAGTGGCCTGTGTCTACAAAGATGAGGGAACTGCGAATGAAGGCATCATCGTGACAGTAGGGAGCACCTATGAGGTCACTGCTGCTGGACTCTGAGAAGTGGTAGGATCTGTCACTGGTGGCTGACCCTGTACCGACCTCTATGCTGAACTAATGGAACCTTGACTGTGCCCCGAATGATGACTCAGAGTATTCCTGCAGGAGTGATGTGATCTGTGGCCTGATGTGTGTCCTATGGAAGTCGACCCTCCGACACTGCTATGGCTCCTGGTACCACTCCCACTACCCGACCTGCGCCCACTACCTGTCCTCGTCTATGATTGAGATAGGGTAGGATCTCACTGCTCTGGCGACACTGCCTGCTCATAGAGGGTCCTGTACTATCCCCACCTGGTGCTCACCCTAGCAAACTCCCGAGCCATGTCTCCTATGGGTCTTGTACATAAGGCCGCAAAATCTGTACACCATCGCGCTGCATCCTGCTGGCGAATCACCACCTGATCCTGCTCTACACAGGCTACCTCCAGTGCCGACTGTAGGGACCTCACCTGTGTCAGGCTGGCATCTAATCTCTGCTATAGATCGGCCACTCACTGATCATTTGTAGCATCTGGTGGCAACTCTGAGGATGGTATCTCCTCCTCACCCTCCACCATCTGCCATCTCAAGAGTCTCTCTGTCTCACCTATGGCCTCATCCTCCTCGTCATCATCATCCTCCTCTCCTGTCACCCCCGCCTCCTCCTCTCCTACCACCTCCGCCTCCTATCTCTCCCCCTCCACCTCCTCCTCTCCTACCACCTCCGCCTCCTATCTCTCCCCCTCTGCCTCCTCCTCCCCTGCCACATCCACCTCTGGTGCCCTGACATCCTCCTCCTATCTCTCCCCCTCCCAGCCCCTCCCCGCCTCCCACCCTCCTCGCCTCCCTCCCCGCCTCCCCTCACCCTCTCCCTCCTGTCTAGGCTTCTCCTCCATCTCCCCCTCCTCACCGACCTCGGGGATAGCATCCAACGCTACCCTCGCCATGCGCTGTCACACCCTACGACCTGGTACCTGTCTGTCCCGCCGTCGCCTCCTGCCATCTCCACCGTCATCTCCACCACGACCTTCGTCTCCACCTTGACCTCCATCACCACCATAGCCTCCGTCTCCACCTCGACCTCCATCATCATCCCTGCCTCTGTCCCTCCCTCCATCACCACCCCTCCCTCCATCTCCATCCCTACCCCTGCCTCTGCCTCTGCCCCCATCTCTACCTCTGCCCCCTCGTCTGGCTCGTGGCACTCGTGGAATCACTGACCACCTGTCAACTAGTGCTGGCCCGTCAGGATCTATGAATGACACGGGTCGGCATGCCTACCACCATAGATCATAGGCTGCTGTCGTACCTTGATCTGCCACCCCACCTCTCCAACCCCAGGCCTGGGTTACTAACCCGTCAATCTGCTGTGTCGCGAAGGCCACTGGGATGGCCGGCCCCCATGCATACTCTCTAGACGATCGGGCATACTCTTCCATCCCCATGGGTACATCCTGCTGCTCCCCGAACTGTCTCAATACATGCTGCGGCAGGTACATCTCAATAATCAACGATGTCTGTACTGTCTGGCCAATGAGGTATCGATACTGCTTGCAAAAACTGAGATGATCATCCTCATCATCCCATGCCTCGCAATCCCTGTAGGGTCTCCAGATGAAGGTCACCATGGTATCAATCCGATACCGCCACCACCCTGTCTCACCCATATGAGTCTGCTGTAATGCGCCGGCATAGTAGTAGGAATAAGGCATCCCCTCAGCTAGTTGTGATCTGTCGATAGGAGGGCGGAATATGGCAATATGCTCCCATGCCCAGATCATCATCAGTGTGGTCCCACAGGAGATGCTCTCTCCTCTCCTATATACAACGTCATGCAGCTGATGATAAAGCGTCCCCAAAAAATAGGGACCCCATGCATAAACTGTCCTGTCTCACCGCATGCCAACCATGACATCCCCCCAACCAATCAAAAATCCGTGTTCTCGTCGGTTAGGAACCAAAATGCCACCAATCAGAGTCGCCAGGAATGCATCAAAGCGATTGTAGTGCTCCGCTAGGAAATCCCAATAGATCTCGTAACCCTCAATGCCGAGTCTGGCACCCTAATCCTGGTAGTACACCCGGAAGGTCTGCTCACCATGATGGGGATCATACACGATTTTCTCCCCTTGAATCAGAATCCAGAGAATACAGTAGACGTCCTCTAGAGTAATCGTAGCCTCACCTGTCAGCAGGTGAAAGGAACAGGTCTCGGAATGCCATCTCTCACACAGCGCCATCAACAAACCCCTGTTCGCCCGAATGGCTGGCATGAATGTAGCATGGAATAAGCTGAGTCTCATCAATCGTCGCCGCTCTTGCGGGCCTAGCTGATCGCCAAACCAAAAGGTCCTCGGTCTGCTCTCTCTCTTTTATAAATAGGGGCAAGCTGCCTCTGCAAAAAAGACGAACACCGCATTAGCACCTTTTTGGACAACTGTGACCATCATGGAAAATAACTTAGGGCATGAAAGCATCAAAACAAGTTAAAGTAAGAAAACAGGAAAATGCGTCACAAATATGCAATTGCGTCTCAAAAACACAAGTGCGTCGTTCGAAAAATCAAATGCGTTGCAATAAGTCAAGTGCATCGCTTGAAGACATTTGCATCACGAATTTACGCGTTTATGTCACCACATTGCGAATGTGGCACGGAGTTTCACTTGCGACATTCAAACAAACAGATGCGTCGCAACATTGCGATTACGGCATTTGAGATGTCAAATGCGATTTGGTTAAGCACTTGTGTCGCACCAAATATCGAATGCGGCGCAAACCGCCGGTGTGGCTCCTTTGTTCTATGCACTTGCATCGCGACGCATCAAATGCGGAAAACGCGAAGTCAATTGCGGCTTACGCGAACCTGTATGCGTCGCGGTGCATTCGTTTACTACCCTAGAAAGCATTTAAAAACACATAAAACGAGAAAATGGCAAATTTTAGGGTACATACCGCTGGTCCTGAGCCCTATGGCTGTTTGAAGGTCCTCACGATCTCGCTGCGGTGCTCTGTCATTGGAATAACCATCGTAGCTGTTGCGCCTTTCGCTCTAAGCTCTCAGGATTCGCAAGGTGAATAGTGAAAGTGAATTGACTTTTACCCCTTTGACCACCTATTTATAAGTGAAAATGACATTTTTCTACCGTGGTTAATACTGGAGGCTCATTTCTGCACCTTTGACCTCCCCGTAAGTTGCTTTAGACACGTCAGAATCTAAAACTGACTGCGCCACTATTTTTCTAGCCATTAAATTGATTTGTCGGGACCTTTTGCAAATTTTCTGGCACCGACCCAAAATTTGAAAATTTCCCGAGGGGGCATGAATACTCCGCACCTTCACTGGGGCATATTCTTGACTTATTTTTCTTTGTCACAATGTGACAAGTGACATTATGACAAAGAGGGGCGAAATGTAGACACCTAAAAATGACCTAGGCCTGCAAGCTTCATTTTTAACACTTTCGTCCTAACATAATTAAGTTATTTAATTATGTCCTTGGTCCACATTCGACTATTGATTAAATAATTCATAATTATTTAATTAATTTATGTCATTTGTTCCTCCTTGATTATTAAATAAATAAATATTATTTATTTATCTAATACGTCATTAATTATCTAAGTCTTCCTTTAATTAAATAAATTTCATAATTTATTTAATTTTTCTTTATCATTTATGTCTTCTTGATTAATTAAATAAATTTTATTTATTTAATTACGTCACTAATTAAGTCCCCTTCTTCTAAAAATTAAATAAATTCTTATTTATTTAATTTTGCCCACTTTCCACTATAATTAAATAATTATTCTAATTATTTAAATATTCACTAGCTTTTTCTCTCATTGAAATTAAATAAATTGGATTTATTTAATTTAGTCAATTCTCTTGGGTTTTGAATTAAATCATTATTTAATTCAAAACAATTCTTTTGTCACATTCCTCCATAATTAAATAATATATTTATTATTTAATTATTTACTAGTCACCTGGAGTAAATAAATTTTATTATTTAATTTCTCCAGCAACCTCTTTGTCCGTGCCAGCCTTATCTTCCAAATTAATTCTTGACTTTTGACATCTCATTTAAATTCGACCCTTGATTGAATTATCTTATAATTCAATCTTGGCCCTTCATTCTTACCTTTTGCCCTAATTTTGACCTAACCCTAATGCACAACAGCATTTAATCTTGATCATTGATCCTAGGGTTCTGGTCATCTTTTCATCCTAGCCACACGTTCAAAATTGCAATTTTCATAAAAGGGCAATTTTGATCTCATTTGCTGGTCTCTTGGTCTTTTGATTTCTTGACCTCTAGTGTATGTCTACTTGCTGTCAACTTAGGGTTATAGTTTTTACAGTCATTTGTCACTTAGCTTATTGTAGGGTCATTTTATTTTCTGCAGATCCTTCAACACTTGCATAGGGCTTAGTCTTTAGTCATAGTTGCTCACATAAATCTGAGGGCATTTTTATTTACTGCAAGCTAGGAGGTGTAACAAAGATCAATCATGGAAGGTGGAGACTTAGGGTAACATTATCCCTTTTGTCTTCACATCACTTCCTTTGTACTTTGTTATTTCATTGGAAATTTTGATGTTATTGTGCTAACCCCTCTAACAAATTTAGAATTTTCCCTTGATTACAGGGACTACCCAATCAAAGTTGCAAGGTATATTGGTGAAGACCTTGGTGGGACCTGATAGGAAGGTGATGGTGATTGAAGGTGACTATGCAAATAGATGGTGAAGGATGAATGAAAATGGATCTGACATGTGGCACATGGTTATTTGTTGATTTTAAATCTTCGTTGTTAATCAACATGATTTTTGGTCAACAATGTTAAAGCGATTTAAAAGGTGCTAAAACCCTAAATATTATGGTTTCATTTTTAGAAAGTACTTAAAAACCCTAAATCATATGTTGGAAATTAAAAGCAATATGTTAATCGAATGATGGAAGATGTAAATAATACAAAAAGGGCTTGAAGGCACAACTGCTCAAGTCAAGGTCACAATTTCATGGCATATATGGACAAATCTGTTGGAATATGGTTTTAGGAGACTTTTTTTGGCTGCTAGTGCTGTCATTGATGGCAACTAGAGTCAGTAGTGTGGTTCGCAGTTTAGAAGCAGTTCCTACTGGCAAGGAAAGTAGAAGACAATACTCTACTAGTAGAATGCATGAAGAAAAGAGTATCTAGTTGGTAAGTTGATCTAGATACTTCACTGGATCATTATTTTGTTGTGTGGATCCCCAAGATGCTTGTCAATCATGTATGCTATCTATTTGATAAATTTTATGATATTACATTGATCCATGTATGAGTTTGGAGATTCAGTAGAATGATTTATTGCTTATTTTCTCATTTTAGCCGACTTGTGTATGGCATGTTCCAAATGTATGAGGAGTATGTGTTTAAATATTTATTATATTGGGAGTTTGGGTTTGGGTCCCTATTATAGTCTAGCCAACTTCTGTGGGTGGGCACTAATTCTAATTGGTGATTTGAGCCAAAATGTGGAAGAATATTATATTATGTTTGAAACCAACATACAAATTCTTGTTAGTGAATATATAAGTGAGATCGGTAATTCATTTTGTGTGTGGTGTACAAAGTGGTAAGAAGGTGTGTGTGCGAAAAAAAGTGTAGAATAACTGCATAAGGTATTATTAGAGGATTTTTCGAGCGTATTTTGTTTGTGTAGCAGAATGGTTTTTGCAGAGTAGAACAAAGAAAAAGTGCAAATTGGGTAGAAGGTCCAAAATTCATTTTCATGTGCTTCATTGGAACTGAATTCAGGCATTTTAAGATGCTATTTTCTTAGTTCACATTTTAAATAGCTTTAATCCAAAATTCTTTCATACAGTGATTCCTCTTCTGTATTTTGAGCAGTGAGCTCTAAGCAGTGTGTCTGAATGCAAGTTCATTCCCTTTTATCATACTTTTAATAGAGTATACTTTGTGGATTAATCTCCACTGTGGTTTTTCCCCTAATAGGGTTTCCACGTAAAAATCTTGGTGTTATGGTGTTCACATTGTCTTATTAATGTGCATGCATGTTTCCTTCTATTTATTTATTGTGGATGCTATTAAAGGTTAAATATTGTTGTTGATAGTTTAAGATCTGATTTGAGATTCAAAAATTATGGAACACTGATTCACCCCCTCTCATTTTTCCTTGTGTCCAACAATTGGTATCAGAGCAAGTTCCTCTTCTTATTTTAACAGCTTGAGGTGGATCTTGGATTACAATGGATGTAGGTGGTCTTCAACATTAGCTTATGGTGGCACTTGATGATCTTGATTAGTCTAAAGCAGAGGTCATGGAACTAAAAGAAAATCTTGTGGTTGATAAAAAATTTATTCAATCACTGAAGGATAAAATAAACGAGTCAAGGGAAAAGAGGAAATAACTATGTGGTAAGTTAAAGCAAAAAGAAAGCAAAGGCTCGGAAGATGTTGATCTAAATCAAACCCTAAAATAAATAACAAAAGAGTGTGAAAATCTTTCTAAGGACAATACTGCTCTAAAGCTTGAAAGAAAATTTGTAGCAATGAAGTTAACTAAAGAGATTGAAGAAAGAAAGAAGAATGAGGAGAATCTACCCCAATCCTTGAAAGAGAAATCTGAGGAATGCAACACAGTTAATAGTGGATTCATTCAGATGGAGATTGAACTACAACAATCCAAAAACAATGAACAAGAGCTTTGAGAGACATGTAGTTATTCTCAAAGATGAGCTTGCTACTGCAAATGAGTTTAAGGAGAATTTTAGGATTAGTTCTGCTAGGCTTGATGAAATAACTAAAGGACAAAAGGATGCAAATGATAAGTGAGGTCTTGGCTATGTGATGGATGTGAGCTCCATATCTGAACAGAAGGACCCTAAAAAGAAGAACAAAGGAAAAAGATATCTGGTAAGGCAACCTAATACTAAGAATTTTAATGGATATTGTTTTATTTGTAATAAATTTGGGCATATGGCTTCTCAATGTAGAAGTAAGATAAGTTCTGGAAATCCATCATTTTCTAGTCAATGTTTTAACTGCAAAAATTTTTGTCATAATTTATTAGAATGCAAAAGTATGTCTATCAGTAAAAGGAATATTAAATGCTACACCTATGGAAGATTTGGATATATTTCTAATCAGTGTAGATCATGAGGAAATCAATGGAATAGATGGTATAGACAGAAATATTTGGTATGCTATAATTGTAACAAATTTGGTCACATTGCAAGATTCTGTAGAAATAGAAACATGGATAAAAGAGGTCCAAAATATCAAGGTAGAAATTCACAAAAAGGTGATAAAGGAAAAGGAAAAGCATTTGTGGAAGAGATAAGAGATCAAATGAAGAAAAAATGGGTAAAGAAGAATGGATCTGATGAAGGTAATAAGATTGTACTGGAAGCTCCCTTCAGTAGTTCATCTGATAATTGATTTTAGGCCATTGGCCTAGGGCGATTTTTTCATGAAAATATTTTGTCCCCCTATGTGTAGTTGGTTCCAGATTGTAGGAAGTTATCTGCAATTGTGTTATTCATCCTCAAATGTACTAGTGATCACCTTTTGAAGGTCCATAGATGGATTTCTCTCTTGTTGTTTGAAAACAGTGTAACCAGAACTTCTAGGGCAAAGTATTTAATGTGACAAGGAAGTTAAGTGTGGAAAGTTATAAAAGGGCATTTGAAACCCTCATTTGTCACCATGCATTGAAGGAGAATAGTTAGAGAACCCTTTTTTAGCAAAATTTTGAAGGAGAAAAAGTCAAATTAGTGGTGAATTTTCCAAGTATTTATGTTGATTATAATTTTCATACTTATTTTTTCATTGATAGAACCCTATTCGGTACAAAAAATGAAACAAATTAAAGGAACAACAATTCTAGATGAGTATAGTAGTCAAAAGGTTAGGGATGTAAGAAATTAGTTGTTACCCATCGAATTGAAGAAGCTTGGAGGAGCAAAACATAAGAATTTGGACATCTAGAATGAATTTCCTCATTTTGTCAATGTAGAGGTAGTCTGGTTTATCTTGAATAGATTGGATGCTGATATCCTTACTTTGGATAAATCCTATTCAAATTTCTAAGGATGTAATCAGAAATCTAATAGGTCTATGCAATATTGGTGATGTCCCAAAAAAGAAATTGATTCGAAATGTTGATATTGAAGCCCTAACCAGTGTAAAAAGAGATTAGAGGGCGCTGATGATTACATCGAGCAAAGACCCATTAACAAGGTATATTGCATATGGAATTTCATACAAGGTTTTCTTAAGAAATAGGGAATGGGCAACCTCTACATGTGTAGTCTATATTGTGCACAAGATGATAATAGAAAATGAAGACTTTGGCCTATGTGGATTGTTGAAGGATCAACTGATGGAGAATGTACAATTGACGAATGATATAGATTAGTTTGTCAAGTTTGGTACCTTGGCTATATGCATTATGATGTATTTCATAAATTGCTTGTTTTAGAATGAAAATGTGGTATGGAAGCAAAATATGTCAGTTTGCAAGAAAATATTTGAGCATTTCAACTCTTTTGAAAATGGTGAAAAAATTTATGAAAAATTATTTGGAAACTTGTTAGGAAGGTTTGGTATTTCTCTCCTGGTAAAAGCAATTGAAATTGGCTCATCCTCTGATAATTCAAAGAAAAATCAGAAGAGAGAAAGAGAATTGGCTGGTGAAACTCCTCCAACGCCCAAGTCAAAAAAAGTTGAAGGGAAAGTTAAAAAGTAGATAGTTGTGGATGTAGTCGATGAACCGAAACTAGTTGAATTGGTTGTGGTAATTGCAAAAGAAAGTGATGAAGAAGGTGCTTTACTCAAAGCAAAGATATTGCAGATTGTTCAAGAAGAAGATGGAATGCAAAAGATAACTAACATATTGATAAATGGTCCATCATATGAATAGGACCTCATTGAGGAAACTCTAGGAAGATACTTTATTGATAAAAACATTGAATTAAAGAGTTTGCAAAATGTACTTCTAGAAGAATTTATTGAATGTATCAAGGAGGCTATGGAATCTATGTCTCGGGATAGAAAAGAGGAAGAAATAATCTCACATCTAAAGATGTAGTTTAGGTTATCTCTCACAAAACTAAAGAATAAAATTAATGTCCTAATACAATGCATTGAATCAACTAATAAGATCTTCAATTACTATCTCAGGTGGCCTCATGTGGTTGGAAAATACAAGGACAAGTTGGAAAAAATTGAGAATGAGCTTGTCAGAATCGGATAGGACTACAAGTATGGTTTAGGACAAGGATGTAGAAGTGAAGAAGAAGGTTCATGAGTCACAAGTTGGGCATGCAAAAATTCACTCTGCTAGAAACACTCTTATGGACACCTTCTGGAAAGTGAAGGATCTGACTGAATATAGATTAGAGCAAATGGTTGAAGGTTTAAAGAAAGGAGAAAAGCTAGAAGAAACCATTGCCATTCTTGAATCCCTTGTTCAAGTCATAAAAAAAAAATCAGAAAATAATATTTTGATAATTGCTACTGGGATTGTAGTGGACTCTTGGAAGAAATTTCTCCCTGAAATGAAAGATAAGTATAAAATAATTTTTTGATTTGAGTGGCAGTTGCAATTCTTCAAATTTTGATCAATTTTTGCATCAACAAAGGGGGAGAGAATGCAGTAAGGAAGAGTGCAGTAAATAAGCTAAGGAAAGTAGTGGAATTTTTTGTCATTGATGTCAAAGGGGGAGAGAATGCAATGAAAAATTCCTTGACATCCAAAGGGGGAGCAGTGTTTTTTATCGTGTTTTGTAGTTGTTTTGTTGTGTTGTGAAGTCTTGAATTTTGATTTCAACACTTAGTCATTTTTCACTAACTGTTGCCATCAATGCCAAAGGGCGATATTGTTGGCATATGGATTTAGGAGATTTTTTTTGGCTGATAGTGTTTTCATTGATGGAAAATAGAGTCAGTAGTGTGGTCCGTAGTTTAGAAGCAGTTCCTACTGGCAAGGAAAGTAGAAGACAATATTCTACTAGTAGAATATTGTGAAGAACAAATTATCTGGTTGGTAAGTTGATCTAGATACTTTACCAGATCATTAGTTTTTTGTGTGGATCCCTAGGATGCTTTTCAATCATGTATGCTATCTTTTTGATAAGTTTTACGATATTACATTGATTCATGTATGAGTTTGGAGATTCAGTATAATGATTTATTGCTTATTTTCTCATTGTGGCCAACCTATTGTGTATGGTGTGTTATGAATGTATGAGGAGTATGTGTTTAACTATTTATTATGTTGGGAATTTTGTTTTGGGTCCCTACTATAGTTTAGCTGACTTGTGTGGGTACACACTAATTCTAATTAGTGATTTGAGCCGACCTGTGGAAGAATATCATATTTTGTTTCAAGCCGACATACAAATTCTTGTTAGTGGATATATAAGTGAGATCAGTAATTCATTTTGCATGTGGTGTACTAAGTGGTGAGAAGGTGTGTGTGCGAAAAAAGGTGCAGAAAAAATACATAAGGTATTATCAGAGGATCTGTCGAGCGAATTTTGTTTGTGCAACAGAAGGGGTTTTTGCAGAGTAGAAAAGAGCATAATAGAGTAGAAGTGTGAATTGGGCAGAAGGTCTAGAATCTATTTTTATGTGCTTCATTGGAACTGGATTCAGGTATTTGAAGATGTTATTTTCTCAGTTCATATTTTGAATAGATTTAATCCAAACATCTTTCAGATAGTGAGTCATCTTCTGTATTTTGAGTAGTGAGCTCTAGGCAGTGTGCCTGAATGCAAGTACATTTCCTTTTATCATACTTTTAATAGAGTATACTTTTTGGATTAATGTCCACTATGGTTTTTACCCTAACAACGTTTCCACATAAAAATCTTGGTGTTATGGTTCACATTGTCTTATTAATGTGCATGCATGTTTCCTTCTATTTATTTGTTGTGGATGCTATTAAAGGTTAAATATTGTTGTTGATAGTTTAAGATCTGATTTGAGATTCAAAAATTGTGGAACACTGATTCACCCCCCCTCTTAGTGTTCCTAATGTCCAATAAGATCAAGGGAATGATTTCATATGTCAACAAACAAAAGGTGAAATTGATTCAAGGTGAATGAATGGAGAATCATTAGATCTTGGGGTGTGAGAAAGGATCAATGAATAGATCTAGGAAAATACAGGGTTTCACTTGAATGTTGACTTTGTGAATGAAATCAATTTTTCCAATGGTTAGTGGCACAAATTGCAAAGGTGATTGAGAATAGGTTCAATCCATCCAATGAAGAGATAGCCATGCCAATTGAGAACAAATTAGATTGATCAAAGGAGGAGAATGCATTTAAGGATTTCTAGGTTTAGGGGTTTCATGACTTCCATAATGACTAGAAAGTCATATTTGAATTTGATGATGGTATTTGGATCGATACATAGATAGCTTCCCAAAAAATCCTTTAAATGAAGGAAACGCTAATAGTAAGTTCTTGCTGATCTAGATGGTGGTGCACATCTCAAGGTAATGAGGTTATAGGTCAAGAAAAGAAACAAGACCATCATGAAGAAGTCTAAGTGTAGAGTCTGCAAGAAAAGTGAGAGAAGTGTGAGTAGTACAACAAATAGTGTATGGAAATTTTAAATGAGTAGAAACCAAACAAAAATCTGAGATCTAGATCTGGGTTAATATTTTGAGAATAGAATAGTGAATGTTCTAAGTGCGATGGAGAGAAAGAGGTGATTGTAGAAAGAGGAGAGTAAAGAGAAGAGAGAATTTGTTGTTGAGATTACAACAATAGTAGAAGAAAGGATGAGCTTGCAAAGTTTCCAAGAAAGGTATAAGTAGTTACAGATCAAACTTCTAATATAGAATTGGATTCATATGAGTCATTTGTAATATAGTCATTGTAAATCTGATTGGTTGGTGCCATCAAATAATTGAGTTGGTCATCAATTTAGGGAGTTGGTGCCTCCTTGTTGTTGGTGGTCCTAAAACAAAGAAATTGATGTTTCCTTAGGTTTGGTGCCCTAAAACATTATAACAAAAGATTTGATTGTGATGCTAGATTTGAGCAGTAGACTCAAGCAACCATTTTTTCTGTGGTTTTTCTCATCTTGGGTTTTCCACATATATCTAGTGTCATGTGATGTCTTCTATGTGTGCATGTTTATTAGTCTACCAGTTTAGTAAATCTACATAAAGTGCTAAAAGGAAATAATCTATAGAAGTGATTAATGGATTAAGAAGCTAATCTACACAAAATGGTTTAATAGATAAATTTTTAGATTAGCTAATTCACCCCCCTCTCAGTAGATTGTTGTGTTCCAACAATTGTTATCAGAGCCCTAGGTTCCCTAGGAGAAGCTTAATCAACTTGGGTAGATCTTGGATAAGTGAAAAAAATGGTTTTTCAAGAAGGATCATCTATAGAAGAAGTACCTCTTTTTGATGGATCAAATGATAAGTGTTGGAGAAAAAAAATGAAGAAACATCTAGAATTAGTAGGGTTTGATGTGTGGATGTCAATTGAAAAGGGATACAAATTCCATGCCACTCCTCTTAGTACTACAGATGAAAAGAAGGATTTTGAAGATGATCCTAAGGTAATGTTCACAATTCTAAGTAGGTTGCAAGATCCATGGCTTCCAAAGTTATACACTATCAAACTACACATGATATCTAGAATGAGTTAAATAAGATGTACAAAGAGGTTGATTTCAAACACATGGAGGCACGTCAATAAATTTGGAGACAAGTAAAGATGAGAATATTGTAGACACATCCATGAGAGATATTGCAAATAGAAGGGGGATGATAGAAGAATCTACATCTAGATCTGAGAATGCTGATGAAGAGGAAGTTGACTTCATTAGAGGACCAAGAAATGGCTCTAGAAAACATATGAGTAAGCTACCCACTAAATTTTTTAACTCTGGTAGAATAAGTCTTCTTGCTGCTAAATGTTCTCCTAATGAAAATGATAACTCTAAGAAAGAAGAGGATAGTAAAGAGAAAAATAAGAAGGATCTACACACAAAAGGTGAAAATAGGTTATTAGATGTTTTTGGCAGCTCAAATGATGAACATGAAAGTACCTATGATATTGAGGGGAATGAATCCCTATCCCCATATTTTGGTACAAATTTTGATGAAGTTCAAAGGTCAGGTGAAGAGGAAGAAGGGAAATAGAATGTAAACTCATCCATACTCTAGATGAGATTAAAAGGTTGAGAAAATAAAATGAAGAACAAAAATTAAATTCACAAGAGGAAATAGAAAAGCTTAACAAGAATCTTGAAGAATCTAATCAAACTATGATCAACTTGAAGACACAAGTGGAAGAAGAAAAGAGAGTAGAGGATGTAGCTAAATCTCAATGAAAATATAAATAAGATGAATGCTTGAAGTTGTAAGCATATATAGTTGCTCTAAGAAAGGAGTTAAGAGATGTTAAAGAGAAGATTGATAAGGGATTGAAGTTGAAAGGTCACTCCAAGATGTTAGATGAGTTGATCAAATCACAAAAGCCATCAAGACCAAGAGTGAATATTGACCTTGTTTGTGAGAAAGGGAAGATTCCTTCTACTTCTAAAAGATTATTTGTTAGATTTAGAGCAGAAGAAATATGTTGCAGAAAGGAAGAGAAAACTTCCATGAGCTATTCCAAGGAAAATGTCTTTGTAGATGGAAAAAAAAAAAAGAGGAAAAGAAGTCAGTTGCTGATATGGAGAAAGTTGAAGAAAAGAGACCTGCTACAGATAAGATGAAGAATAATCATTCAATTTATTATTATTAGAAGAAGGCCACAATAGACAAGAAGGTGGAGAAATCAGTCCCTGAGAAACCAAAGAAGAAGCAACATACAAAGGGAGCTGATAGAGATAGATTCACAAGGATGAGATACATGAAGAAGAAAAGGACAAGAAGGCCACCTCATCATACACAAATAAATGATATGAATAGTTACTCCCCATTTTTTTATGGTTACTATTATTTAGGTAATTAGTTTGGTCATAGGACTTGTGAATGTAGAGCTACACCTAGAAGGAGCACATGATATGTGAATAAGAATTTATTTTCTCCTCTAATGAATATAAATGTAATGTGCTTTAATTGTAATAATCTTGGTCACACAACTAAGAGTTGTATATTAAACTATGTAAGACCAATAGCCTATTATGAAAGAAAGAATACATCCCCTAGAGTGAACAAAAATTCACATTTTGTTGAGAAGAAGGATGAAAAGATAGAAAAGAAGCCTAGGAAGGTGTGGAGAGTGAAAAGTTAGCAAGAGGCACCAAATGTGATTGCTCCTACCCTACATCACTAATTTTTAGTGATAGGGAATGAGTTCGAGGGGAGATTAATTGCAATCTTATTCATCCCAAGAAATGAAAAGGAGATCAATTCAGCTAAAATAAGTTTTAAAAATTTCTAATGACTTGATGGTTGCATACTTATGGTCACAATCTTTCTCTTTGAAATACATGCCAAATAGGAAGAACATTTGTAGCTAAAGGAGAAGTTATTTGTGCAAGTTCTCTATTGAGAGAAATGATCCTTGATTGAAAGAAGAAAAGATATGTTTGATCAGGTGTTGTTCTACAAATTCACTTACAAATTATTTTTGTTACATCTGGTATTGAGTGGCTCCAATTGGTTTCTATCCATTGTGAATTGGTACAACATAGTTTAGTTGGTATAGAGCCTGAAGTGAAGAAAATTCTCAAGTATGCAAGATAGAATGGATGAAGGTATAAGGGTTTGTTGTTATTGGTATCAAATTAATGTTATACTTGATATAGTGTAGTCCAATATATCAATTGGTATAAAGCATAAAGGAAAAAAATCTACAATTGGTATCAAACCTGGCTAGTTCAGAGTATGAATTGTGCTTCAATTGGCATCAAATATTGTTAACTGTTACAAAATGGTTGGAGCATATTGTTTTTCCATTATGGTCAATGGTTGAGAGTGACAATTGGTATGAGAGCATAGATTGGTATCAATTGGTATCAATCAAAGGGGGAGAAAATATCCATTTTGCTAAGTAGAAGTGAAGGCTACAACAACATGGTGACTTGAGAAAAGATGTTCGGGAGTGTGACCCTTTTCTATTGATGTAAAAGGGGGAGAGAGTTGAGAAAATGCTCAAAGTAGGAGCATGAGAAAAGTATGAAATTGCTCATAAGTTTGAGAAAAGGAAAAGGTATTTCAAAGGGGGAGAATTGAGAGCTCATATGTTATCCACAATTGGTATCAGACCATTGGCAATTTGAGCATTTAGTTTTTCCATCAATGAGAAAGGAGGAGATTGTTGGCATATAATTTTCATTGATGTATAAAGAGGGTTCAGAAGTGAGATGGGGCTGATCCTATAAAGGAGAATGTTGGAATTAATGTAAAATTTTCATTGATGTCAAAGGAGTATTAGAGGAAAAATGGAATTGATCATGCAACAAATATTTTGGCATGATGATAGATCAGTTGTGTGCTTAGTGGTGTGCCTAAATGACATAGAGCTTAGAGGATGTTGTGAGAGTAGTGGATCTAATTCTAGAAGCATGTGGTGTTGGTTAATGTTAATGGATTGAATCAGGAAGGTTGTTTGAAGTTGTGCAAATTTTGAAGAATTGTAGAAGTTTCGGGCCTCGTACCTTGGGCTTACTCATACTGCTTGGTAAGTAGAGAAAGAGTTAGTCATTTTCTACTAATTTCAATCACGATTTAGAATTTGAACTTAAGGCTT
Organism: Sequoia sempervirens; assembly: GCA_007258455.2. Classification (NCBI taxonomy): domain Eukaryota; kingdom Viridiplantae; phylum Streptophyta; class Pinopsida; order Cupressales; family Cupressaceae; genus Sequoia; species Sequoia sempervirens. Next base: position 10,154,774 of record VDFB02358134.1, on the reverse strand, counting down.
AAAATATACTGAAGGTATCGAGAATCGAACATCAGGGTTAAGTCTTATTGCTTAACATTATGTTTATGGAAGAATGCATGGAGGAACCCCAACCTTCAAACCCTGAAATGGTTTTGGTAACTTGCTAGTTGGTTTTAAGTCATATGCCTTAACTCTTTGGAAGGTATATGGTAAAGAGGAAGAGTAACCTCCAACCACTGAAAAGGATTATGTGTTTATGGGTCAGTAGGAAGGCGTATGCCTTACAAATAAGTTTGGTAAGTAGTAAGTGGTATGTGCGAACACTAATATCTAACAAGATAAATGGAAATTTGGTGTTTCACACTCTAGAGTTTTGTGGAATGAGTTATGGTATACGATAAATGTGAAAGGAGGTAAATGGTAAAGGATGAGGCCATTGGCTAAATCTTGACAGGAGTAAAAGGAGAATTTGGCATAAAGGCTTGGGCTTGCTTGTTGTACTTGATGATGCACTAAAATCAAAGGTAAGGGAGACTAGTGACTCTTGAATCCCAAAGGAGAGCAATTGGAAAGTCACCAAAAATGGAGAATGATGCAACATAGATGGATAGGTTTTAGTATCCCACTATCCTGCCGAATGGGAGAGTTGACTCAATTTGATCCTGTAGGCTAGTGGGAATTTGATGCATGGCAAGAATGTAAAGGTGGATGTCTTCAAGCATGAATTTGAGGTCAAATCAGATTATGACATGTGACATGCTACTAAGGTGGGACCAAATGACTATGAAGGATGACATCAACAATACATGTGGCAATAAGTGTTTGGTCAATATATCAAGTCACACTAGTGACATTTTCTATACAATTATGACAAGAATGACACAAAGGTATTAGGGACCACCTGATCAAAGCTACAAGGTATATTGGTGAAGACCTTGGTGGGACCCGATAGGAAGGTGATGGTGATGGAAGGTGACTATGAAGAAATATGGTGCAGGATGGACGAATATGGAGATGACACATGACACATGGTTATCTATTGATTTTACATCTCCATTGTAAATCAATGTGATTTTTGTTCAATAATTTTAAATTTATTTAAAAGGCAATAAAACTATAAATCTTATGGATGGATTTTAAAAGGTGATAAAAAAACCCTAAATCATATGGTGGTGATTAAAAGAAATATCTTAATCGAATGATGACAAATGTAAAGGATACAACAAGGTTTTGAAGCCATGAATATTTAAGCCAATGTCATGATTTCATGGCATGTATGCACAAGTACAGGGCATGATTACTTATGTCAATAAATAGAGGCTGAAATTGAATTCAATGGTGAATGAATGGAGGATCATTAGATCTTGGTATGATAGAAAGGATAGATGACTCGATCCGATAAAATATAGGGTTTCACCTAATTGTCGATTCTTTGAATGTAATCAATTTTTCCATTGGTTAGCAACACAAATTGTAGAGGTGATTGAGACTAGGTTCAACTCATCCAATCAAGAGATAGCCATGTCAATTGAGAACAAATTAAATTGATCAAAGGAGGAGAATGCATTTAATGCTTTATAGGTTTAGGGTTTTGGCGACCACCATAAAGATTGGAAAGTTAGTGTAGACATGGAAAATAGACCGACATATTTGATCCCAATTATTAACACCATTTCATCCTAAATCATCCCTCAGTATAACCATTTAATTGAATACCCTTATTTGATTAAATTCATCAATATTCTCTCTTAATTAAATAAATCATTTTATTTAATTAATTCATTCTCTTTTGTTAATTAAATCAATCTACCTGATCTAATTAACCCTATGTCCATATTTAATTAAATAAATCAATTTTATTTAATTAATCTCTAAAGTCTAATTATTAAATTAAACCTTGTTTAATATAAGATAACCAATCATCCCCTTTAGTTAAATAAAACAAAATATTTATTCAACCAAGTCTAAAATCATATTCTTCTCATCTTTGATTTAAATCAACCTATAAATCTAAGTCAAATTTGTCACATCATCTAATCTCTCATTAAATTAATTGACCCTTAATTAATTTCATCCTAATTCATGTCCCATCCTCTAGATTTTTCCACTTGCACATGAAAATGGATTTAATTCATTTATTAAATCTCTATTTTCTCTCAACATGGCATAATAGAGAATATTCCCTCAAATTTGAATTCAAATCCAAGTGGACATTGTCCGTCAAACAAGAGATTTATTTCATCTTTGCATTGAGCCAAGTGGCATTTAAGACATTCCTTTTCCCCTCTTACATGTCATTTCATAATTTTCAAATTCCACCTAAATGCATTTATGGGCACATTCATCAAAATGCGCAATCCTTAATCCATCCATCTCTTGACAAGTGGCACCTTGCCATTGGTTGAAAGTGAGTCCCACATTTCTGCATTTTGGGCATTTCTCCCTCTTTCCATTCTATAAATAAGAGGTCTCTTTCCTGATTTCATCATCCAAAATTTGAGAAAACTTACTACACTCAAATCCATACTCAAGCTTTAGCATTTTCATCCATTTTATAAAACCATAGCTAGGTTATTGTAGGTTTTCATCTTGGACCTTCATTGAATCTTGAACAAAGTGGATCACTCTTCATCACCAATAACCATTGCATCATTGGAGTTGGGAAAGGGCCAATTTTCACATCAAATTGGCACCAATTCCCTCATGGGGTCAAGAGTTTTCTTGTTTAATTAGGATTCAATCTATTTTTATTGTGTTCTTATTGTGTTCTTTATCTCATTTCCTAATTTAAGCTTTTGTGAATGGATTTTATGGGGAACTTAGATTCTAACTTGAATTTCAATCTTATAATGAGTGTGTTCTTTGTGTTTTGCAGGTACTAGGATCTTGGTTCACACATTTGGCACTAGAGGGAGGGGAAACCAAAAGTTTAAATCATGTTTTTTCATCAAAATTTTGTGCTTTTTTTTGTTTTTGTGTGTCAATAGGAAACTCCATTGCTAGTAGACCAACATCGCGGTTTAGAACCGTTGGCATCCCAGTGTTGCCATATAGCCCCGCTACAAAATCCAAACAACGACGCTCAAGTGTTCCTGCACATAATTCAAAATCTCAAACTACACCGCTGGGCCTATTCTCACACACTGAAAATTTTAAATTTTAAACTCCACCAATGATAAAAAGAGTGATGCCTTCACGGTGTTTGTCCCTGCGAGAGAGCGATGCTGATTGGTAATTTGTTCTATATAGCACCACTGGATTTTTTAAACTGCACCGCCTATGCAGGTTCCATCACTGAAGGGAAGTAAAAAGTGAAATTTAGTTTTATGACATGCTTTTTTTCAAATTCTGATCATTTGGATTGTTACCTAATTTTCTGACCTTTGTTTTTGCAAATATGACTGGTTTTCATGTAGGTTGACTTGATCAAAGGTGAAGGAGAAAAGAGGCATAATGACATCATTCTTTCATGATACCAAGTGTTTTTTAACACTTTAAGTGTTTGTTTAACACTCTTAGATAATTCACAACTTCTCTTAAGAAAATTTGTTATCTTTCATACTTAGGACCTACTAAATTTCTTTTGGGTTGTAAAAAGAACATTTCAATTTTCACAACAAATGGCTTAAAAAGAGCTTTAGGACAAACTTACCAGAGTTGGTTTTTTTATTTAACAATTGAACAAGGATATTTTCACATCTCTCCTTTGGTACCTAAAAAGAATTCAATTTTGATTTGTGGATTTAAAAAGAACATGTGCTACTTTGTTTTGTAATTGCTTACTCAAAGTAATACCATTGAAAAGACGTATGCACTTCTCTTGCACCTCATGACGATCTTGAAAATCAAAAGGATTTTTGGTGGTCTTAAGTTGGGTAAAGTAATTACCTCCACACTTCATTTTGGGATTAAAATTGAACACATCTTGCGAGTGTGAGTGGAACATATTGCATGTGTTCTCTCTTTGTTTCTCAACAAATATTGATTGAACCACAAATATGTTTGCTCGCTTTTGTTTATCTTAGAGGGCTTGCTTTGTGGGAAAAATTACTCACCCAAGGGAATGAACCAACTGGTAACACGCTAAAGCCAAGTTTATTTCCACCCAAGATTTAAAAGTGGGTACTTGAACAAAGGCCAGTATCACATGGTTAGTCCTGACAGGAAGTGCAACAATGGTCTTTCACCGCATGGGTCAATCTCCACGAATAGAAAGTCTAAATTAAAACCCTTGTGTAGAAAGGCCAAAATACCTATCTATTTGTTGGTGCAAGAATGGTCATTCTGAAGCTACCCCACACCTTTATGGATTTTAGTAGAGATGGAAGGTATGCCATGGGAGATTCATGGGTATCGATGGTTGGCTTCCCTAAAAGAAGTGTTAAGTCATGGAGGGGAGCCAGTGGGGTCAAGCATCTAACCATCCATTGAAAGTAAGTATAGTTGGAATTGTCCAATTGGGGATTCAACAAATACAATCTTTCTTATCCATAGGGTTGTACATGTTCTTGAAATCAAAACACATTGCTTGATCGAAAACATTGGAAAAACAAACATTTAACATAAGCATAAAATCTCAAAACCTTTATGAGAAGAAAATATCCTTGAACGAATTCACATGCCCTTGCTTGCCCTTGGGATTCATAGCCTTATAGGTTTCTAGGCAGTTGAATTTTATCTCAATTTTCTACTACTAAAGTAAACATTAGGTAACTCTTGCTTTTATTTCCTCAATTTCCATATAATACACTTTATGGGCTAAGAAGAAATTAAAATATTAGACATCTAGTTTCAAAGCTTAATAAAGAAGTGTTTATGGTAAAATGAAGTCATTAAGAAAAGACTAAAAACAATTGAATCCCACACATGCGTCCCAAATGATTTCATGCAAGATCAAGATCAAGAAACCAAAGGTAAAAGCTCTTAGTCTGAAAGATCACCAAAAGCGTATCTCAATGCTATACTAATTCAGATGAAGACTGCTTTTTAACTTTTATAGAAAAGCTTCAAGAAACAATCCTAGTTTGTACTCATTCGATTATTGTCAAAACCCAAATCTTTTTATGGAGTTTGAGCATCTTGTTTAGAGAAAAGCATGTTCTTCAAAACTGAGGTCTAGTAAGCAAGTGTCTTTTTAGGTAAACGTAGGATCAAAATAAAAACTCTATCCATCTTTGAAACATCAAACCAAAAATAATTTCATCATCAACTCTTGGAAATCTTGGAAAAATCCTCCATGTTAAACTTTGGGAAAATCATTTGAAATAAATCCAAATCATCTTGTTTGATTAGATGCATCCTTCTCCACATACTTAGTCAAATTATCAAACCTTGTGGACAAATTTATCCCTTGATAACATCCAATATCTTGGGATTTAGGAGTTCATAATCCAAGATCAAAACTAAATAAAAAAATCATCTTGTTTGGTTAGGTGTGTTTAGATAAATCCTTCTTCTCACACTTAGTCAAATTAGCATCTTGAGGAAAAATTCACTCTAGGACAACATCCAACCTCTTAGAGCTTGTGAGTTCACAATCCAATTCAAATCAAATCTAATCCCAAATTAAAATCAAACATCAAAGCCAAGTCCTAAAGTTTAACATATCCTTCAAGATTTCTCAAGAGTCCTAATCATCCATATCATCCACCTTTCACTTATTTCACCATCATACTTTTGCTCCTTAAAACATCCTAAAATTTTCTCTTTTGTACCTAAAGTTAGATCAATCCAAGGAATTAGAGATCCATCTCCCACATTCTTGAATATTGATCCCTATTTTATGGTGCAAACTAGATCTCAACACAAGAGGAAAAGCCAACAAAGAAACATCCACTTCAAGTGACCTAAGGAAAAAGAATTCTGAAATAAATCCTATTGGATCGAGCAACCCTCTAACTAAATTTCCTTCATCATCAAAAAATCAACAAGAGGAAGGTCAAGTGGAGGATCTTACCAATAATCCCTTTGGAATTTTACGTGAGGAAATCACCGAAATGGTTCAAAATCTAGAGAATCATAAAATTATCAACATCATGATGAGACTCAATCCTTCATTAGACATGCTCCAACACAACCCATTGTTAACAAGGGAAGTGCATTTCTCAATGCATTACAAACACATCCTCTCGTAAACAATCAAGAGTTGGGAATGAACAAAATCTTGGGGTAATCCATCCCACAAAATCCATCACAAATCCCCCTCACCTTTTATGATCCTAATGATCCATCATCGTCATTTCACACGACACCTCTCCCCATAACCTCGCAAGGAGAAGGAGACATATTTGGACCAAGGGGCATCTTTGAAACTACATCTACATCTACATCATTCCCCCAAGGGAGTATGCCACTCACATTTCCACCACTTCCTCCCTTGCCACCGATATCAACATCACCTCTTGGTTTAGGGCTTCCCCCTTTACCAAATATCAATCAACAAAATAAAATCAACCCACTAATTGCTAATCAAAATATCTTGTCATCGACATTGCAACAGCAGATGAAAACCATCTCAACAATGCAAGTCACTACCATCACATCATCAACCATCCCCGAGGTATCTCAAAATATCAATAACAATAACAAGTATCCCAATAATAAGCATTTGAGCAAGTACTAAAACAATACCAATAGCAGCAAGAAGCAATCCGATTAGCATCCCAAAAATAAGCATTTTTGGTGCAAAAATAGCAATAGCAAGCTCAACAACAAGCACTATTAGCACAATATAAAAAGGACCAACAAAAAGCATTGTTAGTACAACAACAATTGCAAGCATACTTGGCATAGCAGAATGTAGAAACACCATCCATCAACACACCAACCAATCCACCCATCCCTCCAATAGGTGAACCATCACAAAACACTTTCATTCCACCCCCTGATCCACAAAATGATGTGATGGCACAAATCAAGTTTCTCTCCAAACAAGTCTCTGATCTTCAGTCAAAGAAAACCACAAAAAAACCCAACAACTTTTGTCCTTATCCGTTCGATAGGAGCCTTGTAATGAAACCATTCCCAAAGGGATTTGAGATCCCCAAATTTAATCAATACCATGGGATGGGAAACCCTGAAGAGCACATTAGGTAATTCCAGGTTCATTGCATGGAAGTCACGTATGACGATACTTATTTGATGCGACTGTTTCCTAGAAGTTTGGTTGGCCAAGCCATGGAGTGGTTCTCTCACCTTTCGCCAGGCATCAAAAAATTCCAAGAAATAGTAGATGAATTCATAAAAAATTATGCATTTAACATTGGTATGGATGTCAATCTAGAGGAATTATCAGCTCTGAAACAATGGAAGAATGAATCATTTGCTTCATTCCTACAATGATGGAAATCCAAGGCCAATCAGAGCAAATGGGCCATGACTGAAGAACAAGTCTGCACTATCATATCCAATCTCGATGAAGCCTTGGCCTTGCATCTTAAAGTTCAAGGAATCACCACCTATGACCAATTGATCTCCAAGGCAATCAATAATTGAATGAGTCCTTATGTCACAACGAGGATCACTTGCATATCTTGAACAACAAATAAATCACTCATCCACTAGTTACAATGAAAAACCTTGCACATGGGAAAAGAACTAAAAAAATTACCAACAATGGTGTTTTTGATGCCAAAGTTGTCATCAACACCCTTAAAAAAAACACACCCGCACCACAACAACAACCCCAAAACCACCATCAAATCAATCATCAAGCTAATACAACAACACAAAAACCAAACAATCAAGCAATCAACAATGTCAATGATCAAAGGGGACCATCCCATTGAAACAAAAATTCCACCAAGCGGAAATACACTACCATTGGAGAACCAATCGAGGTCATCATGAATAAACTAATAAACAAAAACCTCATCAAGGCTCCTACCTATGAGAATTACTAGGAACCAGATGTGAAACCACCCTGGTATAATGAAAATCAGCTTTGTGACTTCCACAAAATAAAATGACACACCACTAACAATTGCATGAGGTTGAAAAAACTAATCCAAGACCTCATTGATCAAAAAATCATAAATGTGGAGTAGCCAATAGGAAATTAGAACCTCAAAATCTACACGAATCCGATGCCTAACCATAACAACAAGGGGAAAAATAACACTGATAAGGGGAAGGGTACCTTAAAGAGCATGAATCATGTGTACAACAATGTTTTCACATCCCTGGATGAATATTGTGCCAACATCACCATCGAAGTAGACCATGTTGATTGTGGAGTCACCACAAGAGGCGGCAAAATCACCATTGCAGGGTCATCTCAGCCAAACAAAACACCCACACCTAACCCAAGATCTATTCCCAGTGGCTATAATGTCCTTGATTAGCTAAAAAGAACCCCAACACAACTCTCCATCATGGAGTTGCTAAAAATTTCATCTACCCACAAGAAAATCCTTGAGGAAGCATTGGCTTCATCCACTATCCCCGTAGATCTTGATGTGGAACCATTCCAAGCTATGGTTGAAAACATCATCACTCTGAATCTCCTTGTGTTCTCCAATCAATATTTTCCCACTCAACCATCTCACAACTGTGCACTCCATTTAGAGGTCCTAATACATAAAAATGAAGTCAAGTGAGTCTTGGTGGATGGAGGTGCAGGTTTGAACATTTGTTCCCTCAAGCTCATTAAGAACCTAGAAATCTCAAAAGATTCCATCGACAAAGGAAAAGGCATCACAATTAGGGCCTATGATTATCAAGAAAGAGTGTCCCAGGGAAAAATTCAACTCCCTATTCAAGTAGGGCCAACTATCATGGAAACCACCTATCAGGTCCTAGATCTCGACTTGCCTTATAGCATTCTCCTAGGACGTTTGTGGATCCATGCAATGCAAGCAGTAGCATCAACCTTCCATCAATGTGTGAAATTCACATATGAATGCCAAGAGGTCACCATCCATGGAGATCCTGAACCATTCTCTTACTACAAGAACCGAGAGGAAAAATACTGCAAAATCCCTCAAGTGCCTAAAAATGATGAAGGCCCATCAACACCATACATTGATCTAGCCACTCTCGCTTCCACTTCTATGATAGAGACACCCGCCACTCTCACCATCCCCACCATATGTGATAGAAAAGTCATCATCCAAGATAATGGTTGCACAAACTATGCAATTCCCAAAAATTATTTTGTGGTAGGAGAGTTACTACAATCTCCCAGATCACGAGGACGACCACAATCAAATGAAGCCTTCACATCCCAAAAAGGATATTCCAACTTCAAAAGTTGGGGAGATCTTAGCCAAAAAGTAATAAAGGAGAACCTATCCCATCTCCTACATCAAGACAATAGATCAGCAACTGATCTACCAATGAGTGACAACAACAAAGGCTTGCAAATGATGCTCGCAATGGTCTATGACAAAAACCAGAAATTGGGGAAAAATGACAATGAGCTTCTAATATCCATCATTTTGGAGATACAAATGATAAATCTTGGCCTTGGATGTACCCCTCTGAGTATAACCATACATGGCCGAAATCCCCCAGTTAGGAAAATCAAAACTTCATAAAAAATAGTAGCCACCCTTAAATTGCTCATATCCACAGGTCTTCCCTTAGACAATTTCACTTTCGACATCACTGAGGTGTGTAGTAGTGAGGATGATGAACCTGAGAGAGATATACTTTCACTTTTTAAAGACTCTAACCCCTTTATGATCAACACCCTATCCTATCAGTTTGAAAACCAATCCCATGAAATCTTCCTAGTTTACCCCCAACTCATCGATTACAACCAACAAGGACCACTAATTCTCAACACATTTGAAAATGATGAGGCACTCTCAGAATTCATGGGACTATGGGATAATATTCCATGTGGGGAGAACAAAGGAAGATTCATCATTGAGCTAGATACACATGCATATTATGGAGAAACAATTGAATCCCTCGGTCGCAAAAGAAAAAAACTAAGAATAATCTCTAGGTCCTTGAGTGAAAACCACACTGTGGTACTCCCGACCTGAAAATAGTAAAAAGAAAGGATGCATCCAATAGTGAAAACCTCTTTGAGGCACTCAAAGATGGGGGATTCAATCTTCCTCTTAGAGCTCTCCATCAAGAAAAATTAGTGGTCCTAGCCGAAAAATGCAACCTAGTTAATTTGGGAACAAAGGAGACCCCACACATCACATTCTATGTATAATCATTACTATCAAAGGAACAAGAGCTCCGAACAGCATTCTTGAGAGAAAGACAAGTTAATTTTGCATGGAGCTATGTGGACATGCTCGGGCTTGATCAATAGATTATGGTTCATCATCTAGCAGTCTACCTTGAAGCAAAGCCTATCAGACAAAAATTGAGAAAAATGCATCCTCAGATCGCCCTACTAGTCAAAATGGAATTGAAAAAGCTACTTGATGTAGGATTCATATGGCCAATAGACTATACAGAATTGGTCTCAAATTTGGTTCATATTTCAAAACTTGATGGGGGCATCCGAATCTACATGTATTTTAGAGACCTAAACAAAGCATGTCTGAAAGATGATTTCCCATTGCCTAACATTGATATGATAGTGGACATAACAACAAGACATGAGATGCTTTCTTTGATGGACGGTTTCTCTAGGTACAACCAAACAATGCCAGCACAAAAACAACCTTCACTTGTCCATGGGGGACCTATTGCTGGAAAATGATGCCATTCAGCCTAAAGAATGTTGGAGCCACCTACCAAAGAGATATGGCATTAATCTTTCATGACATGATCCACAAAAATATTGAAGATTACGTCGATGGCATACTAGCAAAATCTAGAAAGAGGAGAGATCACATAGCAACCTTAAGCACTATTTTTGATAGGTTGGAGGAATAGAAGGTTTGCTAAAATCCAAAGAAGTACGTCTTCAACGTACAATTAGGAAAGATAATAGGATACATAGTGTCAGTGAGGGGTATTTAAATAGGTCCTATGAAGGTAAAATCAATCCTTGAGATGGAGGCACCCAAAAAATTGAAACAATTGAGAGGCCTCCAAGGTAGGCTTCAGTCCATCCGTAAATTCATAACACAACTGGGAAATAAACAAAACCCATATTCTCAGCTACTTCACAAGGAAGTAGCATAAAAATGGGATGACAAGTGTGAGGAAGCCTACAACAAAATCAAAGAATATCTACTCACACCATTAGTCCTCATGTCGTTGATCCCAAGAAAGCCATTAGTCCTCTATGTGTTAGCTACAACAACCCTTGGAGCTCTCCTAGCTTATTACAATGAAAATGGGACAAAAAGGGCCATCTATTACATCAGCCACACAATGGTCGGGCATGAGTGAAACTACTCATTCATTGAAAAATCCTATCTAGTAGTAGTGTTTTCTTCACATAAATTCAAACACTACATATTGGTACACAAAGTAAAACTCATCACCAAGATCAATCCCCTAAAGTGCCTACTATCAAAAGCAATTCTCATAGGAAGGATGGCTAAGTGGGTCATGATACTATCAGAATATGACATTGAATATGTGGAGTGGAAAGCAATCAAAGGCCAAGTCATTGTGGACCAACTAGCGGAAGCACCAATCTATTCAGAGAATCCACTGGTATCAGAATTTTTGGATGAATCCATTTTCAATCTCAGCATAGCTGACTGCTAGAAACTCTATTTTGATAGTTCATACATGCAACATGGATTAGGAGTTGGTGTCTTCTTCATCACTCCACAAGGGGACTGTATACCTAGATCCTACAAATTGGAATTCCCCTACACTAATAACATTGCAAAATATGAGGCTTTAACCATAGGTCTTAGAATAACAGTGTAGTGGCACAACATGGCCCTCAGAGTATATGGAGACTCCTAGCTGATAATAAATCAAGTGAACGGTGAATACGATACAAAGGATGATAAGCTGAACCCATACAAAAAGTTAGTAGAAAGCCTCAAACAATCATTTATTGATATCACATTTGAGCTTATTCCCAAAGAAAACAACAGAGTGGTAGATGCCATGGCAACGATCGGATCCTTTCTGGATATTCCTCGTAAAGTCTTGAAACATGAATTCTTGGTAGAATAGCTTCTTGTGCCCACATTCGAGGCACTAGAATCAGAATTTATGTGCAAAATCGTTGGTCCCGGTGATCCTTGGTACCATGAAATTTATACCTACCTGTGAATAGGGGTCTTACCCGCTGACTTACCCTCAAGCCTGAAAAGAACCTTTGTCAAGAAAGCATCCCAATTTTTCATCCTAGGAAATAACCTTTACTGTAGGAGCATAGAAGGAACCCTACTACATTGTTTAAATGTTGAGGAGGCATGGACTGCTTTAAATGAGGTGCATAATGGTATTTGTGGTTCACACTTGAGTGGAGTGACCCTTGCTAAGAAATTGATGAGGATGGGGTATTATTGGACTACAATGGAAAGAGAAGCACATGACTATGTCAAAAGGTGCCTACAATGTTAGCACCATGGGGACCTCATCCATGCTCCAGCTCAATAACTTCATCCCATTGTCACGCCTTGGCCCTTTTCGTAGTGGGGACTCAATCTCATTGGATAGATAACCCCCACCTCATCCAATGGCCACAATTTTATCATAACAACCACTGAATACTTTACCAAGTGGGTGGAAGCCATCCCCATGACATACATAACTAGAAAGTAGATATCAAAGTTCATCCTGAACTACTTAATATGCCAATATGGTGTTCCCCAAGCTATTATCTCAAATAATGGGACACCTTTCAAGAATTTTGAGGCTATTTTTTGTATTTTTGAGATTTTTAAAATGTTTTGATTTTGAATTTTCAAATTTTTTGGGGTTTTCTAAGAATTTATCTCATCTTGCTTTCACCTGCAATAAATGTCACTCATAATAAATCGACCATCACCCTCAACCTTTGGTGAAACAATTGGAAACAAGTCTATCAAATTGAAAGTGAAAACCTAATCGTCAAAAGTCTTAAGTCTAGGTCAATACGTGAACAAGTTAGTCAAATCTTTGTGTCAATAGCCTATCATCCAATCAGTCCCATATCAAACCATCTGATATAGTCATGTCCTAGGATGAATCCTTCCTACAATGGACATTAACAATAGGCATCACCGTAGTTTAGTCTTGGCTAGCGGTTTTGAAGAACATTAGCTTGTTTGTTTGCTTTATCTTGGTCTTTTGATTTATCTTATTATGCTCATTCCAAGGACCTCTCGATGATATCTCAAACAAAAGGATTTAGAGAGATAGGAATGGGGAAATGATCATTATCTTTTTATCCACTATTCTTGTTGGATGTCTTTGTAAAATAACCTTGGCAAATACTTGCTTTATTAGGTGTGTAGGGAAGGTGTTTTAGATATCTTGTTGACCACATAAGAAGGCTTTCCTCCCTATGTTTTGGTTCGAGATGTTTGGAGTACTTGAGGTGCATCCTAGTAAGGTTTTCGTATATCACATGTGAACAAGGATACTCCTATCTGATTGGTGAGTCAAAGTACATCAAACTAGGTACAACTCCATCCTAGTTCTTTATACCTTGATGCATTGTACTTATGTGTGTAATCAAACATAAGGTAATTGGCCCTTTGAAAATCCCAACTCCTCGGAAAGTAGTCATCATTATCATCATCATCTCATGTTTTGTTGGAATCTCTTGTTTTCTTCCATCTCTTTCTTTTCACGCTAACATGGTACCATGACAAGTAATCAAATCATTATCATCATTACATTCATCCTACATTCACAAACCATCAACACATTGCATATTACATATGGCATATCATATAGGAAACATTGCATTTCCATTATACATAATATAGATTAGTTATTCTAAGAATCTCATGTATCATTAAATTGCATTTGTTTCACATAAACATAAAAGAAATCATCCCATAGAATTATAAACATCTGTATCATCATAACATCATTTGCATCCATCATATCATAACATTGCATAATCATCCCATAACACATATAAGCATCCACACATCATACATTAAAAGCATCCATTTGCATCTCATAACCATCATATATCATGAAATATTGTTTCATCACATCATAATCATATGACATCATCAGAAGTACATATTATACATAGAAAAAGTACATGACATCATACCATCCATCATTGCATAATATAGATCTATTAGTCACATAGTCATTGCATACTGCATACATCATCATAAAAAATGCATAAAAAGATACTGAAAATGAAATGCATCCACTCATAAACATCTACAAAATCACATCACTGCATCATAACATCATAACATCATACATCACATTGCATCACATAGAATAAAAAGTATATAGGCATCACATAAGATAGAACATCATTAAACAACATATAGAAATAAGAGCCATCCATAATGCATCAAAGTAAAGATAGGACATAGCATATCACATCGAATAATCATCATCTCATATATCATCAGAATAATATAAACTATCATGGTACAAAAAATTGGATGAATGTACATGTGTATATAAAAAATGAGCCCATAGGGCACAAAAAGAATCATGTCTCTGATAAAAAATGAAGGCCTAGCCCTGCTAGATGCTACCCTCGCCACCTGCTCTATCCCCGTGACCCTCTGTAGGTCTATGGCCTATCCTCTAGGAAACGTTTGGGACTCACGCTTCCCATGGTATGGCCTAATAGTAGTACATCATGTAGTAGTCTACCTCCTGCACAACCTCTCTGTAAGCCTAGAGTGACACTATGTTCTGGGAGGAGGAGGTGGCCATGCTCTCTAGCTACTATCAGTGGCCCATCTCTACTATTGCCTATAACTTTACGGCCTACCTCTGCAAAATGGCCTGATCCCTCTCAACTATCAGTGCTTGTACATGTGCCTACAGTTGCAAAATCTTCCCATCTCTAGGATCTGGTTGTAGAGGTGGTTGTGCGTGGGGATGATCCTACTCCCCATCCCTGGGAGGTGTCAGGATCCTATCATGGTGTCTTGGATCCTGCTCCTGCCGGTCCTGGTGCCCCAGATCCTGCTCCTACTTCTGCTATCCAACTTGTGGCCCATGATCCTAAACTGGTTGATCTAGTGTTGGCCCTCTATCTCCCTAATCCTGATCCCCTAGCCTCACCCTGACCCTCTGCCTCTCACTCTACATCGAGCGAATGGTGTCCCTGGAACTACTAGATGTAGAGGAGGCCTAAAGCAATCTTGATATGCCTGTGTGATCCTAGGATCTGCCTGTCCCTAGACATATGTCCATTGCCTGGCAACTAGTTGCATAAAACTTTGAACTACCTCGTGGGTAGGTATGTACCAACCCCGGGAGCCCTAGGTCATGGTCCTCATGAAGATAGCCACATACTGATCACTGGGGTGATCCTGTGGCTTGCCAAAATGTCACTGGACCCTACCCAGTAGGTACATCTCAATCATAGTGTGCTCTTGCCCTTGCATTAAGCGATCCTAGTGAGTAAAGAATAGTTGTTGTACATCATCAAACCAAGTTGGCTATCCAAGGTAGGGTTTCCATGTAAACACTCACATATCATCAACGACCCTCCTCCAATGAGGAATCCCATGCTCTCCTGTATGGGTAAATGAAAGGCTTCCTCTGTAATGCCAGGCCACAAGATCATCTGGCTCCATCGAAATAAGAACAACTCATGGATGAAGCACATGAATGTGCTCCCATGCCCAGATATGTAGGAGTGTGACTCCCACTCCAAGTGCTCTTGCATCCAGGTAGGTGAACTCGTGAAGATCTCTGTAGAGAGAGGCTAGTAAAACTAGGCCCCATGTAAAACATGTTAGTCACTATCAGAATATACACTCCCAAGAAAGCCCCAACCAAGACTGAAATATTGGCCTTGCCGATCTAGGGCAACAAGACCTAATATAATAGCAGAAATCACCAAGTGGTAGGGTGAGATGAGGGACTTGTGGCACTCTAGCTCAATATTTCCCTAACAGAATATGATCTCATCGGTGTCCATAATGACATAACAGGCCTCTCTCCTAGCATCCATGTCGTAAATGACTCGCTTACTGTGGATGGGCAATCTCAAGATCTATCACACATCCTCTGTGTAACTGTGGCCTCATTGGTTAGAAAGTGAAGTGAAGAGGTCTCACTGTGCCATCTCTTGGCAAGTGTTGTCATCATTCATAGGCATGCCTACACAAGCGGTGCATAGGAAATATACAAAAGCCCCAT
Source organism: Sequoia sempervirens (assembly GCA_007258455.2). NCBI lineage: Eukaryota > Viridiplantae > Streptophyta > Pinopsida > Cupressales > Cupressaceae > Sequoia > Sequoia sempervirens. The sequence goes on along the minus strand of VDFB02358134.1, from coordinate 10,138,646 downwards.
CTCTCCTAGGCGCTTCTGCTCCCTCTCAGTCATCTCATGCAAATACCCAAAAATATCTTGAGACCTATGCTCACGCAAATAGATCTCTCTCGCCTCCTCCTGCATCAGGAAAAAGGAACTGTGTTAAAATCATCAATTTTTTTTGTCCAAAATTTTCTCAGCATTCAGAAAATCACCCCAATGTCGCTACCTATGAAGGCGGTGCAGTTTGAAAATTTCAAACTGTGATGTTGGAATCTCCAAATCCTCAAACTACACCATAGCGGTGCACTTTTCCAAAGCGTCGTAGTTTAACAAAAACCCTAACTTTAAAGTCCACCATGGCAGTTCACTTTACTAAGGCATCAAAGTTTGGAACTTAATCCTAAACTCCAAACAACACCACGGTGATGCACCTTGCAATGGTGGTGTAGTTTAAACACCGAGCAGTGGAGTTTAAAATTATCAACAGTGCAATATGGCACCGCGCTTAAAGATCTAGTTGTGAAAGCATTAAATGAGAATGAAGAATGAAAAATAAGCTCAAGTCAGGTCAACTCACTGGTGGTCTAGTGTCGAGAAGCCACTGGTACATCTATACTTAGTTAGAAATATGCATGGGGAGTTATCGTTGCGCCATCTTGTCAAGGTGTCAGAGCTCAGGTTTGCAGGATCTCTTAAGGCTGAATGTGAAAATGAATTTGAAGTGGCCCCCACAAGGCCTATTTAAGCCCAAAAATTAGGGTTTCCAGACCTCGTTTAGCCGTCCACAAGGGGTCTAGGTCCCATCATCTTGTTTTTACCCAACCAAGGGTAGTATATCGACATATTTCTCTTGTCAGCGCAGTAGTGGGGAAAATTTTTAAAATCGGAAGATTTTGGCTTTTGATCAAGATAGTTCATTCTTTGAACCAACGCAACAAGTACTTTGCTTCAAAGAGGGGGAAAATGTAGAGATGGAAAATATACCGACATACTTTATCTCGATTATTAACACCATTTCATCCTAAATCATCCCTTAGTATAACCATTTAATCGAATACCCTTATTTGATTAAATTCATCAATCTTCTCTCTTAATTAAATAAATCATTTTATTTAATTAAGTCATTCTCTTTTGTTAATTAAATCAGTCTACCTAATCTAATTAATCCTATGTCCATATTTAATTAAATAAATCAATTTTATTTAATTAATCTCTAAAGTCTAACTATTAAATTAAACCTTGTTTAATTTAAGCTAACCAATCATCCCATTTAGTTAAATAAAACAAAATGTTTATTCAACTAAATCTAAAATCACATTCTTCTTATCTTTGATTTAAATCAATCGATAAATCTAAGTCAAATTTGTCACATCATCTAATCTCTCATTAAATTAATTGACCCTTAATTAATTTAATCCTAATTCATGTTCCATCCTCTATCTTTTGCCACTTGCACATGAAAATGGATTTAATTCATTTATTAAATCTCTATTTTCTCTCAACATGGCATAATAGAGAATATTCCATCAAATTTGAATTCAAATGCAAGTGGACTTTTCCCTTCCAACAAGAAATTTATTTCATCTTTGCATTGAGCCAAGTGGCATTTAAGACATTCCTTTTTCCCTCTTACATATCATTTCATAATTTTCAAATTCCACCTAAATGTATTTATGGGCACATTCATCAAAATGTGCACATCCTTCATCCATCCATCTGTTGACAAGTGGCACCTTGCCATTGGTTGAAAGTTAGTCACACATTTCTCCATTTTGGACACTTCTCCCTCTTTCCATTTTATAAATAAGAGGTCTCTTTCCTGATTTCATCATCCACAATTTGAGCAAACTTACTATACTCAAATCCATACTCAAGCTTTAGCATTTTCATCCATTTTATAAAACATAGCTAGGTTATTGTAGGGTTTTCATCTTGGAGCTTCATTGAATCTTCAACAAAGTGGATCACTCTTCATCGCCAATCAACATTGCATCATTGGAGTTGGGAAAGGGCCAATTTTCACATCAAATTGGCACTAATTCTTCCATGGGATCAAGAGTTTTCTTGTTTAATTAGGATTCAATCTCTTTTTATTGTGTTCATCTCATTTCCTAATTTAAGCTTTTGTGAATGGATTTCATGGGGAACTTAGATTATAACTTGCATTTCAATATTCTAATGAGTATGTTCTTTGTGTTTTGTAGTTACTAGGATCTTGGTTCACATAGTTAGAATTGAATTTGATGATGGTATTTGGCTCAATGCATATATAGCTTGCTAAAGAAGGTTGTAAATGAAGGAAACCCTAATCACTTTCACAAATCACAAAAAAAATTAACTTCATGTACACTTTAATCTGTTATTAAGTATGAGCATGAAGTGCAAATAAAATAAATCAATATCAACACACGAAACACTAGATTTATATGGAAAACCCAATAAGGGAAAAACCACGGTAAGGATTAACTCACAATATAGAGTAATTGCAAAACTGATTACAAAGAGGCTCACTGCTAAAGGGCTAACTACCCAAGATAGGACTCACTATCCAGATATGATTCACTGTCCAAAAGGGTGGCTTAATGGCTACATATTTAGAATGATAATAGAAGATACACCACAACAACTTCCACACATCTACAACTTTGATCAAAGAATTGCAGACACCATCATCTCACTACTTTTAGGAGTATAACACATTAAAGTACTGTGACCTCAATTCACTTTTACACACTTTTGCTTCTCAAACTTGTGGCATGTAATCCTTAACATATTGCCTTGTATTTATTCCATCTTTAACCTTAGAAACTTTCTCCAAGGTCGACTACACATGCTTCATTTTACAAATTCAAATTAGGTCAGCAACTCAACATTCTTATGGTGGAAAATAATTAGAGCAGACCAAAACAACACTTAACCAAGACCCAAAACAACATCTCAGATCAATCACATGCCTCCTTAATTGATACTCACCCTTCTCATGATGTGTAAATACCATGTCGACCAACCTATTGAAAACACCAATGAACTTTGAAGTACATGCTTCTGCAACAAGAAGATAACATACGAACCACATGACACACATCACCATACACTAGAACACATCTCAGATACCTTTAGGTTCATTCATAGCTAATGCAACAACCTTCATACACAAAACACTTTCCATTAGTCCATTCAGACTATACAAACACATACAACAACTATGAAACTAGACTTCCAAAGCACCAAACCATGAAAACCTTTGATAGAACACATATAATACCAATAAAAAACTTCTTCCAGATCCGCAAGACCTAAAACAAACCAACAGAGGACTACAGAGTAGATACATTTCTCCCATTTTGCAAACAAACAACTCTACGAGACCAGTTCACAAACTGTTGAACAAAACATTCACTCTTCATCAAACTAGAATCTTTAGTCCAGGATATAACACCCAAGGATTCCCATAAACAACACTTCAAATCTCCACAAGCATAGGATCAAAACAGAAGAAATACATAGCACATTCTTGAGCACATTTTGAACACACACACGATTCAATCTTCACTATTTATTAATTTTCTCAAAAGCACTTGGTAACCCATTATATTAGCACACCTACAACACCATAAAGATAGCTCCATGTACTCACAACATATCAATAGTATCTCAACTATACATGTACCACCTACAATACTTGTTATCTTTCTCTCCAACAACCTATACTATGTTGACATCAATGACAACACTAATGACAACACCACCAAAATCATTCATACTTGCAACAATCTCCCTCTTTTTTATTCATGGAAACACAAGACTCTCTCTCCCCCTTTGACATCAATAGAAAAGAACATAATTTTGATCACTCCCCCTTAGGAGTTCACCCACACATCTCATACTCCATTAATGATACTTCCTATTGCCCTTGAGGAGTAGACCCTAGTCATCAGTCTAGACAAACGAAGAATCTATAGATCCACTGGATTGATGCACCTCTAAGTTCACCTAGTACAAAGGAGGGGTAGAAACCCCCAAATTCTTCCTGAGATACTCAAAAGTAACCTTGAGAAGAGCCTTAGTAAATATATCAGTAATCTAATCCTTTGTAGGCACATATTCAAGCCTGAATTCATTCTCCAATACCTTCTCTCTCAAGAAATTGTATCTGATGGATATATGCTTTCTCCTTGAATACATTACTGGATTCTTTGAAATGTTTATAGCACTTTTATTATCACAGAAGATAGGGATAGGATCATCACATATCACTCCTATGTCCTTCAATGTTTGCTTCATCCATAGAACCTATGTGTAGCAAAATATTACTGCAATGTACTCAACCTCTGTAGTAGATAAAGAAACTAAATCATGTTCCTTTCTTAGCTATGAAACCAATCTTCCTCCAAGAAAGAATGCACCACCACTTGTACTCTTCCGGTCTTCTACACAACCTGCCCAATCTGCATCAATATAAGCACTCAAGGTGAAATCAATATCTTTAGGATACCACAAGCCATAATCCAGAGTGTCCTTTAGATATCTGAATATCCTTTTCATAGTTGTAACATGTGTTTCTTTGGATTTTGTTTGAAATATGGCAACCAAACATATTGCATGCATGATATCTAGTCTAGTAGCAGTAAGATATAACAGTCCACCAATCATAGATCTGTACATGCTCTGATCAACTTTAGGAGAATCAACATCCTTACTTAGTTTGCATCTAGTCACCATAGGGGTACTAACTGGTTTGGAGTCATCCATTCCAAACTTCTTCAACAATTCTTTAACATACATTGATTATGAAATGAATATTCCCTTATCAGTTTGATTCACTTAGCATCCCATAAAGAAGTTCAACTCACCAATCATAGACATTTCAAACTCTTTTTTCATCTCCTATGCAAATTTCTTGCACATACCCTCATTCCCTCCAAAAATAATATCATCAACATACACAACCACTATGATTTTTTTTTCCTTCAACCTTGAAATAGAGATTACTATCTGCGGAGCCTTTGTTGAACCTTTGTTGTGTCAAATACATGTACAACCTTGCATACCATACTCTAGGAGCATGTTTAAGTCCATATAATGCTCTCCATTCAGGAATGCAGACTTAACATCCATCTGGTATACCTTGAAATATTTGTGTGCACAAAATGCCAAAAACATCTGAATAGCCTCCATTCTTGCCACTAAGGAAAATTTCTCCTCAAAGTCTATTTATTCAACCTATGAATAAAATTTTCACACAAGCCTTTCTTTGTTTCTTACTAATTCACCATTCTCATTCAACTTATTCCCGAATACCCACTTTTTACCAATTACATTCTTGTTTACTAGTCTAGGAACCAATTCACATGTCTGATTCTTCTCTATCTACTATAATTCCTCTTTCATTGCTCTAACCCAATTTTAATCTTTTCATGCTTCACACAATGATTTAGGTTCTATCTTGGAAAGTAAACACAAGTTTACCTTAGTTTTTACAACTTTTCTTCTTGTCTTTACACCTTCGCTTTTGTCTCCAATTATTTTTTCTTCGGGATGCTTTTTCTTTACATAATTTGGATTCTTAGAAGCAGGTTCCAGAGCTTCTTCTTCTTCAATATATTCTTCTTCTTCCTTATTCTCTTCTTCTACTTGTCCATAGATAGGTTCATTTGGTTCAACTTTACTTATTTCAATTGATCTATGCATATCTTCATCAACTTTTACATTTGCACTTTCAACTTTTTCAATATTTTATTGAAGCATCTATAAGCTTTGCTATTATTTTAATATCCAAGGAAAATACCTTCATCACATTTAGCATCAAACTTTCCAAGGTTCTCATCATCTTTTTTAATGTAACATTTTCTTCCAAACACCTTAAAGTACTTAACAATATGAATTTTTCCAGTCCATAGTTCATAAGGGGTTTTTGTGTTGTTACCTTTGATCTAAACTCTGTTAACAATATAAATAGAAGTGTGCATTGCTTCTCTCCAATATACATTACGTGAATTTTCCTCTTTCATCATAGTCCTTGCATCCTCTTGAACTATTTGGTTCTTCCTCTCAACAACTCCATTCTGCTAAGGAGTTCTAGGAGAAGATAAATGCTACTTTATACCATGCTCTTCACAAAATGTATTAAACTCACTAGAGGTGAATTCTCCACCTCTATCAAACCTTAAACATTTGATTTTCAAGTTCACTTCATTCTCTTCCATAGCCTTGAACACTTTGAATCTATCTAGAGCTTGACATTTCTCCCTAAGAAAAGTAACCCATGTCATTCTAGAATAATCATGAATTAAAAGCATAAAATACCTATCACCATTAAGACTTGTTGTTCTTGTGGGACCATAGAGGTCTGTATGAATCAATTCCACCATTTTGGTAGTTGATTTCTCTTTTCCTTTAAAGTTGTATCTTGTTTGTTTTTCCAACTAACAACTTCTACAAATAGTATTGGTAGGCTTTGTGATTTTAGGAAGATCCCAAACAACTTCTTTTAAACTAATCTTGACAATATTGTCAAAGTTTACATGTCCCATCCTCTAGTTTCATAGCCAACTTTCATTAACTTGAGATACAAAACACTAACCATCAACATCCTTAAGCTGGTAAATGTTTCCATATGTTCTTCCTACATCTACCATAGTTTCAAACCTTTTTCTGATCTCACAATTATTATCCTAAAACAAAAGCTTAAATACTTTGCTACACATTTTTCCAACACTTAAAAGATTATACTCTAAGCCCTTAACATAATAGACATCATCAGTACTATGTTTTTCCATCAAAATTAATTGTTCCTTTTCCAACAATCTTTGCACTATAATCATCTCCAAACATGACTAATCCTCCATCATACTTTTCAAGTTTAGCAAACTTCCTTTTGTCTATGGTCATGTGATTTGAGCAGGCACTTTCAATCACCCAATAGTCTTCATCTTTTCTAGCATGAAAGGTAGTAACCAAAGCACCTTCCATCTCTTCCTTCTTGTTTTCCAGACCAAATTCCTTTGTACATCTTCCATGGTTAGTAGACATTGATTTATTCTCTAAGGCTAGAAACAAGAATTCATCATTATCACCCTCAAAATTAGATTCATCATAAAAAATTCCAGAATCTTCTCTAACATAATACTATTTCTTGAACTTTTTGTCTTTATTGTCTCTACTCTTGTGTGTGGCTCTATTAGGACATCTTAAAGCATAGTGACCAATATTTCCACAATTGAAACAATTAAAAGGCAACATAACTTTGTACTTAGGGTGATCCCACAAAGTTGGTTTAAAATTTTTGGGAGATTCTGATTTTTGTTGAAATCACATATTTTTAGAAAATATAATGATTTAAGCCTTAAAATTTTCCATTTAAGGCATTCCAATTGAATATGGTTTGATCAAACTACCTTAGATCAAACCCCCTTCGATAAAACCCTGCTAGTTTTAAACCATACCTATAACGAAGTCTCCTTTACACCTATCAAAATGCTAATAAAAAACCACTTTTGATTTACCTTTTGGGGGATCAAATGAATTCATTGAAAATTTATTTTTTGTAAGTATGTAGTACTTATTATAAGCTTCCCAAAAAGTATAATTTTAAACAAATTTAATTTATTTATTATATTTCTTTTTTATTTCTTGTGAATGTAGGTTTTTCACTAGAAATCAAGCTCTTTATTCTGCACATGTGGAAAAATAGAATATTATCAAAAAAATTTGAAAAATATGAGTGTACCAAATGTTGAAGTCCTTGATCCAACCAAAAAAAAAAAGAATTTCGATACATACAAAAAAATATATGTGTTATACAGTTCGCCTATGTCTGAATTGTAATTGGTTTGACTTTGAAACATGATTAAGGAAAAAATGTTCAATAAAACACTATGAAACCAATTGGAAGCACTATATATCATAGTTACAAATCTAAATTTGAAAAAAATAGAATTTAATCATTTATGGAAAAAAGTTATGTGTTATACGGTGAACGTCACTCCTTAAAAATGATGTTTATTGAAAAAAGCTAGTTTTTGAAGGAGATAGAAAAAGAAGTGCAATCTGATTTCAAAAAAATTGAAAAAAAAAAAAATAGAATATGTAGAAAAAATACCACAAGCCACTAGTTTGCATCATCTTCAAATTCCTCATGGTTTAGCTGCTATAGGTGCTCGAAAGTGAAGTTTTAGTTAGAAAAAATTAGTTCAGTGTCCAGTTTGGCCAAAAATTGTAAACCAGTAATGTGGGATCACCCTTTACCAGGACCTTTCTTCAATTTCCTTGTAAAGTTTGCTTACAACTCCTCTAAACTATCACCATCCCAATCATCTTCAGTCTTTGTAGCTTTGAAGGATAATTTTGTTTTCTCCTTTTCTTTTCCAAATTTCCTCATTTCAAATGTAGTCAAGTTGCCAAATAGTTGTTCTTTAGTGAATTTATTAGGATCATAAACTTCTTCAATAGTTGAGACCTTATCATTGTAAATTTCTAGTAGGGTCACTAAAATCCTCATCTGTTAGAGTTCCGCCTTGATTTTTGACTTCATTTACTGCAATATCAACCCTCTAAAAGTAGCTTGAAATGTCTTCACCTTCTTCCATCTTCAAGTTCTTATATCTATGCTTAGCTATTAACTTCTTTGATAATTTTAATCTATCATTTTCTTCATAGATATCTTTCAACTTTTCCCAAACTTCATAAGTAGTTCCTAAAGAAATAACTTTTGTCAGCTTATCCTTAGATAAAGAACTATAGATTACATACCTTTCCTTTTCATTTTCTTCATAGGTAGAAATATCATCTGTAGAACAAGGACCACTTGTCGGCTCAACATATTTTGTCTCAATAACTTTCCAAGTCTTGTAACCAAGAGAGGTCAAGTAACCTCTCATCTACACTTTCCAGAAACTGTAATTAGATCCATAAAACACAAGGATTGTCAATTTTTGTGCCATTGGATCTACCTCAATGAGTTAACTCTTCTCCGAGGAACCAAAGATTTGATACCAATTGTTGAAATGCACAAGACAACTGAGAGACGAGGTGAATCAATTGTCACCAATCACATTCATAAATCACAAACAATTATTAATTTCACACACTTTAATTTGTTATTAAGTATGAGCATGAAGTGTAAATAACAAAAAGAAAATCAACACATGAAACACCATATTTATGTGGAAAACCTAATAAGGTAAAAACCATGGTGAGGATTAACTCACAATATAGAGTACAATTGCAAAATTGATTACAAAGAGGCTCATTGCCCAAGATAGGACTCACTGTCCAAAAGGGAGGCTCACTACCTATAGATATAGAAAGATAATAGAAGATCTACCACAACTTCCACACATTCGTAGCCTTGATCAAAGAATTATAGACACCATCAACTCACTTCTTTCAGAAGTCTAACACATTAAAGTACTACTGCCTCAATTCACTTTCACACACTCTTGCTTCTAAAACTTATGGTATGTAACCCTTAACATCTTTCATTGTATTTATACTATATTCAACCGTATAAACCTTCTCCAAGGTCAGCTACACATGCTTCATTTTACAAATTCAAATTAGGTTGGAAACTCAACATTCCAATAGTGGAAGAGAATGAGAGTGGACCAAACCAACACTTAAACAAGACCTAAAACAACATCTTGGATCAATCACATGCTTCCATAATTGATAATTATCCTTCGCATTGATGTGTAAACAGCAAGTCAACCAAACATAATGAAAACACCAATGAAATTTGAAGTAAACGCTTCCACAACAAGAAGATAACATGCATACCACATGACACACATCACCATACACTGGAACACATCTCAGATACCTTCAGATTCATCTATAGCTAATGCAACAACCTTCATACACAAAACAATTTCCATCAGTCCATCTAGACTATACAGACACACAACAACTTTGAAACTAGACTTCCAGAGAACCAAACCATGAACACCTTTGATAGAACATAGATAACACCATTACAAACCTTCTTCAAAATCCACAATACCTAAAACAAACTAGTGGAGGACTGTGAAGCAGATACACTTCTACTAGTCCATAAACAAACAAATCTGATAGACCAGTTCACAAACTAGTGAACACAACTTTCACTCTTCATCAAACCAAAAGATTTATTCCAAGATATAACACCAAATGATTCCCATAAATAACACATTATATCTACACAAGCATAGGATCAACACAGAAGAAATGCATAGCACATACTGGAGCACATTCAGAATGCACATAATTTTGTATTCACTATTTATTAATTTTCTCAAAAGCACTTGGTAATTCATCATATGAACACACTTTCAACATCATAAATATAGCTCCATGTACTCACATCATCTCAACAATATCTCAACTATACATGTACCACCCGCAATCACTTGTTTTGTTTCTCTACAACAACCTATAATGTGTTGACATCAATGACAACATTAATGAAAACACCACAAAACTCATTCTGTCATGCCTATAATTTTTGTTAGACAAATCCTAACTAATTTTTTTATTTTTTTTTATCTTTTTTTTTTTTTTTTAACCCCACCATAAAACTAATTAGCATGACATGCCTATGAGGTGTAACACCAACATGATATTAGTGTTATCATTAATTTGTTATGATTATTTATGTACACGATAATCAATGAAGAGACACCTCCTTAATTAATGATATATCATACTTGGGAAAATACATGTTCCTAACAATACTAATATTAGAGCGCCCTAAACTATATACAATCATCATTTTGTTATTAGCAGTACTAATTTGCATTGATATCAATATTATTATTTAGTTTCAAGTCGACAAGGACCCTAGATTAAGAACAAGACCATATTTAGTTTTTTTTTTGTGGAAATTGGATGCACCTAATGATACTTGTTTATTTTAGCCTTAATTTGTCATCACTAATATCACTTGCATTGACCAAATAAATAATACTACTATTAACCTTGATCTAGCCTCATTAATAATATTGACTCACATATTAACTATATACCATTATTATAAGTAATGGACTATATCATGCTCATAACTTAAACGAGAGGGTGAGTGTGGAGACCATCACACACCAATACAAAATTGACAAATACAAAATTTATAGAATTTACATTAACATCAACTTTAAATTTCAAATGCTTAAATATTTATAATTTATTTTAATTATAAAATTTAAATATTTATTTAATTATTTGCTTACCCTTAACTAAATATAATTAAATAATTATATATATACATATATATTCTAAAAATAAATTTAATAACTATAAGGATGAGAAGTAGCTTATCCAAATAAATATACATCAAAATTCTACCAACTGCACTGAGGATTTTTCCACTATTGGATGAGTGCGGCATACTAGGGGAGGCAATCACCTGTCACGAGCATTATGGGGAATCTACAAACATGTGCCACCGATATATGGGATCTCCAAGGAATAAGATAAACAAACCAACTCCACTTATACCCCTGTATATTGCTGCTTGTTTAAGAATTTAACTAAGTGAGTGTGAATTATGAATTGGAAGTTGGTTGGTTACTGAAAGATCTTGGAAGACTCCTTATGCCAACTTAAAAAAAAAATCCCATGTCTGGTCTAACTCAACACTCTTATCCAAAAGGCACGGGTTTTTCAAGAATGAGTTTAGCTATATCGCATTACGATCTCATGTCCACCTATCTACCTGCTTGCCTCAAGAAGTGTCCACTATTTTATTTTATATATTACTGGCATTATTTTCCTTTTTGCACAAGAAAAAGGTGCAGTCGCATCACATATTTTTCCAAATCACACAAGGAACATTGTATTTGCTTTATCATTGCTGATTAGCTTATGATTTTTACGGCATGACGGGATCTCCACCACTTCTATTGATGCATCATCAACATCAATGTCAGATATCGTTGACTGTGCATACACTACGACACGTCTTACAACAGTAAAAACCCATCACAGTATATGACATTAAAAATATTCGATAATGTTATACTGTGTCCTTGCTTGCATTAATAGTCTGATGGAACGTCTGCAAGCATTGGCATGGTGATGGACTAAGGCGGCGAATCACCCAACTTACATACCCAGGAGGGAAAGATCATGTGGATCATGACTGCAATACATGATATTATCTGTATGGAACGACAGTAGGTGGTTCTTGCTTGCGTCGAAGGTGTCACCACACCTACCGATCTCCACTTTGGTTCACCCTTCCTGCCTCCTTGCTCTGTATGCTATTACAACATTGTATTCCTCTTTTTTTTGTTTAGATCTCATATCTGCAACAATGAAGACTACACGCAAAACAGGTAAGGGTAAGGTCACGAGGCTCGATGCTAGAAAATGGAGGTACACTGCCAGCTGTCTTAAGCATTCTATCTCATTGAGCAACATGGGTAAACCAGTGAGGACAATAGTTGATAGATGATGTGGAGATTATTGTAAGATAGAGAAAATAACGAAGGGCGGCCAAGACATGAAGGTAGAAGCCTTAAGGTAGTTTGACAGCCATTTTCCCATACTCGAACTAAGATAACACATCGGCATAATGGTTTAGTTCAATTAGTAAGCCTTGCAAATTACTGATTTGCTTGTTTGTTTCATTTATTATTACTATTTTTATTTTTTTTCTTCAGGCTCATTATGGCGTGACTACCAGCGTAGTGATGTTTCCACCACATACACAGATGTTTCCCTTCTGGAGTTGGTCTCCATTGCAAGTATTTAAGAAGCCTCATCTCAAAAAAGAAGATATAGAACGATGTTTTGAGCAGAATCTAGCATATCCAGGAGGAAAGGAGGCGACAACTTGTGGGTGGGAGTTCATCCCAATACACACCCACTCCTCTCCCCATTTTTTTAGTTTATGAATATAGATTGTATAATTTATGTCGATGCTCTCCATTGTTGTAGTCTAGCTATAACTATACATCAAGGTCAACCTGGACTTCTTACAAGATTGATTGTCAAGAACGTATCCTCCCAATCAAGGATTATATGATCTGAGCTATGAGAGTAGATAAATAAGAAAAAAAAATAGTCAAAAAGGTTTCATTTTTATAATACAAGAGAAGGAATGAATGCTTCAATGCAATGACATTAGCCTCTAAAACTAGTGAAAGGTTCCAGCTAAACCTGTTGTTTTATTGCATGCTTCAGATTCTGTCTTAGGTTGAAAGAAGTTTAAGCTTGAGGGTGAAGGGAAATATAATGCAGGGTGTTTATAAACAGGTTATTATTTTATTTTTTTCTTTCCCAACACAAAATATATAGCTACATAAACAAGTTATTGGAACTCCATACTTTAGATTCAGATAACTTACATTATATTTTCATATCAGTAGATAAATATTTTTTCAAATAACACCATTGATACAACATTTTATTTCTAAGGGAAAAGAAAGTAGTTTGTTGGCATCTAGAACGGGTTTCCTAATTTATTTTAACCAGAATACAACATAAGATCTGATTTTTCTTTCCACACCTTCACATTCACAATGCTTCAACCATAATTCTCTACAACTCAGATGAACACAATATTGGATGAGGCATTAAAAGGGATTTTGTTTCTATATGCATTAACCTTCAAGTGAACAAGAAGAAAATAACTTCAACATTCATGCAACCACAACAAAACAATGCCATTAAGAAAAAAGGGGGGTTAGATCTTCTCATTCTTCTTGCCACAAAATACTAATTGTTGATATCACAAACGACCCATAAAAATAAGACAACCACGGGCCAAAAATTAAGACTTGGTCCTTCCATTTCTACATTGAATAATATGAACCTCATCATTATAAAAATTGCAATATTACTGCAATATTAGAGAAAGAAAAAGACTTACACAACCATGAACAAGGTCTTGCTCTCCACCCTACCGTAATGGCATCATGGAGCCTCATGAGCTCTAGCCATACCCCCGAGCAAGGAATTATTTTAGCTCCATGATGATAAATGGAGTCTTTTCTCATTTTTACAAAGAAATAAAACTAACATAGCATAAACTTAATGTATCTAAGTTCTCTACCTTCCATTCTCCACCATGATTCATTCCATATTTCACATCCTTACCACCAATAACAAAGGGAAATAGTAGTAGGAGAGAATACTTATCTCTTTATATGAGGAGGCTAACTCCTTGAACCTTCTTTCATCTGCCAAGCCATCTTGATCATTCTCTACTATCTCCATTAGAGTTCTCCAAGAGGAGAAGTGGGCAAATGACCAAATCTTCCATCTTCTTGAGGTATATAGAAATCTTCCAAGCCTACACTCTTTCCCACAAGTGCTCACACATGTGTGAGTCTTGTGCCAATTCCAAGAAATTTTGGGGAGTGGGAAGTTGAGAGTGACAAGTCACTTTTCCCAAGCCCCAATACTTTTTGAATTCGTCACATTCATGAATGTGGAATTTTGAGGGGTCTTTTCCCACTCCAAGGACAAGTTCACATGTCAAAAAGGTTCCAAACCCATAGGTATAGATCCTAGGGGTCTATTCTTGTTCAAAAACCAAGGAAAATGACTCAATAATCCCTTTTCAAAACCCACAAAAGAATCCATACGAGTTTTGATCTTGACCAAGGGTTCCAACCCCAACCAAAACTCACATCACATGACCTACAATTGGATTCTACTCAAACATAATCAACCAATCAATAATAAAACCTCAAACCCTTCTAAGTCAAATAGGGCTACACTTAGAACTTCCCAAAGATGTATCTGATTTGATTCCAATATTTATCCATCCTCCTATTTGCATATTCGATTCCTACACATTACCAAGGTCAACATGATTAGATCATATATCTCTTCATATTATTAGCTAATCCAATTCACATAATTTTCACTCATGAACTATTTACTCATTAATACATCAAATGAACCTAGATTCAATTTTCATTATAATCCAAGGAAATACACACTTACTCCCATACCAGAATATAGTCAATGAAATAGTCACTCCATCATTTTGTTTACCACCTTAGTAATTCATTTTAAACTCCTATAACATTAACGATGAACCATTTACCAAAATTTAATATGCCAAATAACCCATCTCTTTCAAGTTATATCCAACAATTCATATGTGCTTCTATCATAATTAAATCAAGGTTAATGCCCATGAATCCTAAAAAGAGTTTCATCATTCATTTCATCATAATCATCATCTAACTAATTTTTTGATTGAAATAAAATGGGGGATACGAAATGAGGTCTTACATTCACGATAGCATAAGCAAGAATATTATCAAATAATCACACTATTTTTCATCCATAATACATCTTACCATCTATTTAGGATCACATAAAACATATTAGGTCTTTACTAATCACATGCAAGGTGGGGCCTTACACATTCATACTTGCAACACTCATACACCCAAGGTGGCATATGAGTCCCACCTAGTTTTTCAAGGTGTCTTTGTTGATTTTGTCAAGATTTCAACTAAAATAAGCCTTTGGGTTTGAAATAAAGGGTCTTAGGGTCCTATTAATGATGATTTAAAGGGTCACGAATGCAAGGGTACTAAAATATGTCCTAACTAAGTGTGAAATTATACCATCTCCAAGAAGGGAGTACAATTTTGTACACTACATTTAGCCTCCACTTTAGTGCCCATATGACTCTACATGCATATGAAATCAAAAGGAATTTGAACAATAAATTCATTTCATAAAAGGAAACTCATATGGATTCATTTATAAACATGGGAGAATGAAGCCCCCATTGTAGCTATTTGCAAAACCACAATGTTAGGAATCACATACTACAAAACCAATTCATTAGTTGTTCAAAAATCCTCGTCTAATTTCTTCACAAAATCAAATTCGAGGGTATATGTATGCCCACCCTTGATTCTACTTGCTTTATGAAGGTGCAATAAAGGTAATACTCTAACCACATTGAATTGCATAAATTTTATCATAGGGTATTTCCAAGTACCATACCACATAGTGATAGACATTTGATGAGAATCAGAGAAAAATCACAAATCTAATGCAAAAAATGGCAATGAAAACAGAGCTCTCTAGCCCCCAATATGCTAGTTTGAATCAAAAAGAATTTTTAACCCTAATATGCAAATGAACTAATTTTAATATATATAAGAGTAAAAAGTGAAGTAGTTTGTACTCATTTTATCTTTTACCTTCTTGTAGTTTGATTTCAGTGGAGAACGAGTGACAATGCCAAGCATACGAGCATGTGTGCCTCTAATACTTGAGATCCTATGTGAGGAGGTAGCACAAGGCAAACCGCAACATCCGGTGAGTGGATTATTCTCTACCTTATCTTTGTTTTTATGCATTTATTTTATGTTTAACACATTTCTAGATATATTTAGGATCCTAGAAGAAAAATTGCAAAGCGCCCCTTTTTTTTGCAAAGTGTCCCCTTTTTTCACAAAGTTTCCCACTTTTTTCGTGAAGTGTCCCAAAAAAGGAATAAAGTGTCGATTATGACCCTTAGAAAAGTACCCTAGAGAAAATTTAGCACACTTCTTGACTGTTGATGTATAGATTTTATATTTTAGAATTCTTATAGATGATATTTTTGTTTTTTTTATTAGATTCCTTGTCGGTTGTGACAATGTCTTGGTGGCAGGTTATTCTGTCGATTATGGGACCTAGTAGCAACACTATTGGATGAGGATAGATAGAATTTATTGTGTGTGTGTGAAATGTGTAAAGTTAGTAAATCAACACAAACCTTAATGAAACAAATTATATTAAAGATTCAAAGCAAAGAAGTTACTCTAAATTGCAATTTAACAAATCTTTTAAGAATGTTTCATTGTCCCCTATTCTTAAATATTCATTTAACCCTTTGGCCCTCAGATTTCTATGTGCACAAAGGCTATTAGAATGACACTTAAGAAACAAGATTAGTATTCAACATGCAAGCCAATTAAATTCCTACATGAAACTATATGATAAAAAGGATAATGGATACTATGATGAATGGATGATGGTGTTAGATGATTTGAGGTAGATACTATGGTATTGAGATGGGATGATTCTACATATGGTCAAATGCAAACTATGGAAAACTAAGATGATACTCCATATGCTCAAATTCTAACTATGAATATGCTAATCTAAAATGCAACTATGATGCAAAGGATGGCATAAAATGCAACTATGAAGCAAAGTATTACTCTAAGATCTAACTATGATGTAAAACATGATATAAAATGTAACTATAAGACTCCATAATGCTCCCAAGCTTAACAATATTCCTACATGATAACTCTATTCAAAAGTGGATGCAAAATACAATGCCCAAGGGTTGATTTATAGCCTTTTCCAAGCATATAGTGAGGTGGCAATAATCGACGGTCCAAATTCAAACAATAAGAATGAATGGTGGAGATGAAGAGAATCAAAATTTTGTCCCCTTTACCAAAGACAACATGCCATTTGGATGGAAGAATCTCTTGACCAATGGGCAACATACCATTTGGATGGAAGACTCAAGTGTGGGAAGAAAAGACCATGTGTTTGAAAATTGGTGGAAATGTGTGAGGAATAAGTCATCTGCTTTTAAAAATTGGTTGAAGATAATTCTAATTAAAAATTAGAATTATTTAATTTCATGTGACCTTGGTGAGGTGGCACAAAAATTTGTAGACATGTGCTCAAATTCCTAATCGAGATTAGTGAAGATTAATTAAATAAAACAAGCTTATGGAAATTTGTTTATTTAATTAATTTAGAAGAATATGTTTTAGATTTGGAGAATTTAGAAAATGAACAATATAAATAAATTGAGACTTTATTTATACGTAGTTGAAATATTAATTAAATAGCTAATATTTAATTAATTAAAGGTGGTGACCGATTTTAGGTGTGTACATTTACATGCTAATGGGATATATTGGGCATATCTCATGCATCCTATGAGATACTATGATTCCATTCTAATGGAATTAGAAGAGAGGGAAGGCATGGATACCTACACCTTTTGTCTTCCCTCTAGCGAGATGATGATCACTCTGGAGTATGTTCATGTTAGAAACCAAGATCAGAAATGTAAACCAAAAAATGCCTTCCACAAGAGAAAAAAAGAAGAGAAATTTGCATGAAGATGTGCAAATGAATAATATTCAGGAATTGAGTAAATACAAGAGATGAATTGCTTTGTAAAAGCAATGTATGCATAACCCTAAAAGGAAACCCTAGTGTGCACACTTAACAATTAATAAATAATTAATTATTAATGTGCCTAAGTTTAGCTTAAGTAACTAAAGTGATAAGTGACTTAATTAATTAACCAATATGATTAGATTAATTCAATGAAATAAATTATTACTCTAACACCCCCCTTAAGATGAACTTAGGAAGTAGCTAAAACACTAAGGAAAAGATGCATGAAAGCAACGATGGGTCTCGACAACAAGGCCTGATCAGGTACCCATGTACAAATGCAATGAATGAGAAAGAGGATAAAACCCAATGGGACAAAACCTCCCCTCAATGAGATGACCTGCTACAAAGAAGCACTGGAAGAACACTAGTGGAGTAACACTGGAATCTTGAATCTGGAAAGCAAGGAAAGATACCTTTGTTTACAAGAAACCATATGAGAGTCATTGAAGAACTCAGGCGGAGTCATGATAATGCAACAACAGACCCGATGCCAAGGAACACTGAAAATCTCACAAACTCGAACAACCCTAGAATCTATGAAGCAACAATAGATGAATAAATGATTCCCTCGGGTATGTGCAGGATCATGATGGGCCAAAAAGTGGTGATATGTAAGTGAATAATGGACCATGTGGCTAATGAATTTTTTTTTACCCAAATTTGATGAAACGAAAAGGGTTTTTAAAGGAGATTCTCAGCTTTCCACCAATATAAATTATGCTTTAATTTTAATTTAATAAATAATTATTGTTCATTTTCTATTTGAATTACAACTAAAATCCTGATTGATAGGTTGATTGAAAAACATCTATAGCTTTCAAATGGTATCAAATTTTTTGAATCCAAAACATCTGTCACATTCTATGCTTTACATATTATAGGATTAAAAAAAAAAAGAATTTCATGAAGTTTTGGCCTAGTTAAGGTGGTCAGACATACAAGTTTTAAAATTTTTTAAAATTCGTAATAAAAAATTCATAATTAATTATTTACTTGGAAAAAAATTATAAAAAAATATGCATCACATTGGCACATGAGTCCTCTACTTATATCTAAAATCTTCTAAAAAAAATATTATCATTTTATTGTGGTTAGGGTGGTTAGAAAGATACCTACTTCTGATTTTTTCCCTGAAATTTAAGCACTACTGCATTGAAATTTCAAAATTTCACCAAATAGATTTTTTATTTTTTAAAAATAAACCTTGTAGTTTACATTCAATTTTCTACATAATTTTTTCTTACATATTTTTGAAATAATATAGATAACTTATTCAAATTTTTACGTCAAGTTTCCTAACTCTGATTTTTCTGAGTTTTTCACCACTTAAGGGCCTATTTTTTCCATGATGATCCTGCACATACCCCCCATAAGAGGGAATTATATGATGAAAGAATCTAGAAGCTATGTGTATCTCAATGTCGATGCCAAACTATGACTAAAACTAATCCATAGGAGCAAGTACCATGAAGATTCTGGAACATTAACCATGAAAGGAATGGCCATCAAACTGAGATGTGACCCAATGTGAATATGATGTGATTCAAGATCATTAACCATAGGCTCTCAATCTGAGATGTGAACCGATGCAAACCAAAATGTGTCAAGCTATGAGAAAGATGTGGACAAAAGAAACTAAATAATCCAGATACAACTCATACGAGTCGTCATCAATATGAAGATGAGATCAAAGTGCATGCAATGCAACTACACTCCAATCAACTTATTATGCAAGAATCCCCCCTGATAGAACTTTATATAAGTTCATTTATTACAATAACCCATGATTGTAAAAGGAGAGCATACAAAACATGCATAAATTAGAGAGAAAATGCAAACCTAGTGAGTGAAAACAAAAAAGACTGCATGCAAAAACTTAGGTTCACATCAACCTCGATGATTAAAAATAACCTCAAATCTATATAGAGGACTAAATCAACTTTCTGATGTCATGAGAATGGAGAAAAATGGATAACCGAGGCAAAAGATATGCCCTCTGAAGTGAAAACTGTTTCATTTGACTTCAGAGGCCTACAAAATAAAATTGGAGAAAAATATTAAAAAACTTCATGCACCACTGGATTGGTGTTAGAATCAAATTTCTAACAATATCTCGTTTGTGAAAAACTGACATCGTATGCAAAAGTTAAGCCCGATTTAGTGAACATTGCTCCAAAAGAGCCAATAAGGCCTACAAGTAGCTCAGGGGGTTAAAAAAATGACCCTTGGTCCTATGCGTGACTAGGGGGATAATAGGCAGGGAGCTGGGGAGAGCCCCTGGTCACCAATATGATCGGGTGCAGGGGCTAAAGCGGTCGGGGGCTGGGCGCAGAGCACCCAATCCCCAATATGACTGTCGTGAGTTTGGAGAAGCCCACGGGGGCTAGTGTTGGGGGCCAATGATGGGTCGATAGAGGTGGTCACTGGGTGGCACTATGGTGGCCACTTGGTGGCTAAGTGGTGGCCACTCAGTGGCGGCCAAAAAAAAAATGCAGGCACTTTTTAAAAGCAGATTTTTTTTATTTTTTTTTAAATTTTCACCTCGTTATGCATGTTGGGTCTGACCTCCCTAGCAAAAGAAATTGCCTCCTGGATCAACTACTCCAAAATCGACCAATTGATAGGCGTTCTTAGGGTTTTTGGCCATTATGAATGTGATGGTGACCTCCATTTGTGCCCAAAGTGCATTGAAAAATCAGCTACCCCTAGATCTTGCAAAAAATCACCAAACTTGAAACCCTTGCAAATCTGGCAAACAATGATGAAAATCAATGAAACAAAAGCCAATCCTGAATTTTTCTAGTGCTCTAAATCCAATGGAGATGCTCAATCTGATCCAAAATGCTTCATAAATAAGCTCAAGGTATGAAACCCTCGAGGAACCCCTAACATGCTCTATAATGAATTTCTCCAAAACACTAAGGGGCTATAAATCAAGGCTCTTATACCATGTTAGAAACCAAGACCATAAATAAACTAGAAAATGTCTTCCACAAGAGAAAAATAGAAAAAGTAGAGCAATTTGCATGAAGATGTGCAAATGAATAATATTTAGAAATTGAGTAAGTGTACAAGAGATGAATTGCTTTATAAAAGTAATGTATGCATAACCCTAAAAGGAAACCCTAGTGTGCACACTAAATACTTAATTATTAATGTGCCTAAGTTTAGCTTAAGTAACTAAAGTGATAAGTGACTTAATTAATTAACCAATATGATTAGATTAATTAAGTGAAATAACTTATTACTCTAACAATTTATCACATTCTTTGAGTTCCCATTTGAAGTGAGTCTGTCTATTTCATAGAGGATTGTCCATACAAGAAGATGAGAGCAGATATACAGTACTACCTTGGAGGATTCATTCGAGAGGAGATCATGGGGCCATGTATTGAACTACAAGGCTACTCTATGCATTATTTCCACTTTTGATATGGATTATTATATTCACTATAGCACTAGTACTAGTCCTAGATGGCCATGGTTCTATGCATGGGTGGTGTAGGGCACCATAGGTCTCAATGTGGAAAAGTTGCAAAGTGTTAAGTATTTTGTTTTTTTGTTTTTAAGTCATATTTTTGGGTGTAATAAGGTATTTCAAGACCATTTTTTATGTTTTTGGGTTAGTTGGGGTCAATTTTGCGAAAGTTGTCAAATTTTACAAAAGTTGTAAAAAGTTGCTCAATCAACTTTGCACTTTTGAGTTTTGTGGGAAGTTGAATAGTTAGGATTCAAAAGTTAGTTGGAAATTATTGGATATGGCTTTTAAATTTTAAATACCCCTTGAAATGGTCGAGTAAAGGTGCTAGTGGTTATTTTGAAGATTGAACATCAATAAAAACTTGGATTGTTGTGTTTTCATTGTGTTTTTGTTACTACATGAGATAATACGGCCTTGTATGACCTATAAGTGATCACTTAAGCATTAAAATTGATGAAGCATTGAATATTATTTCATTTTCATTTGTTATCATCATTTTTCATCAGGATTTGAGCATTTTATAACAATTTTCCTAAAATTGGTTTGAAACCCTTCTTTAATTGCCTTGAAGGAAAGAAAAATGTAAAACCCACCATTCCATTGGTGAAATATCATGAAACTTGGTGGAATGGATGGTTTTATGGTTTTTTTGGTGTACATACAATGTTGTAGGAGTAGGGGAAGGCATTTCAAGCAAGTTTGGTGATGCCTTAGTTGATTAATCTCATGTTTTAGGCAAATAAGATGTATAGTTGTTAGGGTTTGAAGAGAAACTCTTGGGTAGTGATTGAATCTACTTAGAATAGGTTGGTAAGACATCATATGGTGGGTTTGAGCCATTGGCATTAAGTTTTGATGCTTGGGTTATGAAAGCCTAGTGGTGACCTATCTAAACAAGCATAAATAGGCCTATGTTAGGGTGTAGCAACAAAAATTTGAAGGTTATGTTCCAAAGTAACCCCCCATGAAAATATGATATGTTTTCAAACGTCTTAATGGGTATCTAAATCTGTAATTATTTTATAGGTATGAGGTATGGTTTGAAAATTATGTGGGAAAAACCTAGTTTTAAGTGCTACAAGGAGAATATGAGGGTTTGAGAGAAAATCACCAAGTTAAGGCCCTTGAATTGAAAATTTGGTTTATTTGAGATTGTGTTAATACCATCCACCCTGCTTTGTATCAATGGGATCATAGCATGCTTGCACATCTTTACTATGATCTAGGACAGTTCACTTACCATGAGATCAAGAGCATGGTGCATTGTACATAGGTTTGGTGCCTAGAGAATACCACATGCACCAAGCCAGTAGAATTTCCTTCTATATGCACCCTAGGATACCCATGCTCTTTTAATTATCCATTAAGATGAGCATGGCAGTATGAAGATCTTCTATTCTAGAGAGTTAGATTTGATTGCCTGGATCAGGGGGAAATCTTATGGAGACCCTACCAACTAATACCACAGTGGCCAGATGAGACCCATTAGTTGACACAGATGTAAAGAGATAGGTTTTTATTAGGGAGGCACAATTATGTAGTAAAACCATTCTACTATGATCATGTCATGAGACAGTTCAAAAAAGTATATGTGCCACAAATAGTACAAACATTTTACAAACTTGATTAGTGCGAAGTGGTCAGAGACTAGGAGATACGAGATGACTGATAGTCTATTATGTTATATCTAGTGATTCAGATGATTCAAATCTTGATATACCCCCAGTATTTGATGCTAATGATGTCAATGCTATAGATGCATATGAGGAGTTGTGGGTCATAGCATGACTAGCTCCAATATTTCCTATGGATCAGCCTATAGGCTTTGCGAGCCCTCTTCCATATTAGAGGGATGAGGAGGAGGAGAGAAGTGAGGAGGCAGGGGTCAGGGCTATAGACCTATTTTCGGATGAGGTAGAGGAGGACTATGACGATGAGGAATACTTAGAATATGAGGAGGGGAATTAGGATGAGGAGGAGGATGAGGAGGACGAAGAACAACTAATGAGTGATGAAAGTGATACAACAAGTGAGGGTCCAGTTGCCCATGAGTGGAGAGATTCAATTCCCACTCGTGTTACTAGATCATAGTCAGCTATTGCAACATGCACAACACTTATGAACATGGAGAGCCTAGCACATCTTCTATTCCTTCAACACAGGATGAGGCTATTTTTACACAACCAACCAAAGATCGAGGTGATGACACATTATTTATGATTAT
Organism: Sequoia sempervirens; assembly: GCA_007258455.2. NCBI lineage: Eukaryota > Viridiplantae > Streptophyta > Pinopsida > Cupressales > Cupressaceae > Sequoia > Sequoia sempervirens. Next base: position 10,114,827 of record VDFB02358134.1, on the reverse strand, counting down.
TTATGATTATGCTTATGCTTTCGATATATATATATATCATGATGTGCATTGGTTATCTTTATGATTTCTATCTTACATAGTTTGTGAGACAGTTGTAGGATCTCTATTGACAAGTGTCCATAGAGATAGTATGTCCTTTACTCAAAGACAAGGCTATCAGCATAGACTACACGCCCCCACCTATCATGGAGTATCATCCATAGTTGTTCAAGCCTTTATCGAGGCTGAGAGAAGCATACAAGGGTGCTACTAGGTGTGTTGATCAAGCTAAGGGTGATCTATCAGCACTTCAGGCTACCTATGAGGAGGTCGAAAGATTTCATGTAGAGGTTTCCTGGCTATAGGAAGATAGAGACCACATATAGTGAGAGTGCATAGAGGTCGTCAGATGGGAGGCCGCAGCTGTTGGAAGAGTAGGGGGCCTACAATATACACTAGATTCTATTATTAATTCATGATTGCATACTACCATCTCTCGATGGATACGATCACCAAGTCTCGAGGGATCTAGTAGCCACAAGCCACACTAGCATTGTATATTTTATGACATGTACTAAAACTTTGTGATATATATATGTGATCATTTATGTTTGATTGTTTATACTTATGTGTTTAAGTTATATGGCAATGTGATTTATCAAATAATCTTTGTAAGACTATTTAATAAATGTCTCCATGATCTAACATTCTTTTTGTGATCTAATTGAAACAATCTTAGTTTTCTTTTAGATGCAACATTATGATTATGTATGTTATGCTAAAATAAATGCACCTATGATTTAATTGTAGAAGATTAAATGCATATAAGAATCTAATCTAACACAACATACAATATTAAGTTGAATAGTATGAAACCTAAAGTAACCATCTAAAATTATTTTAAATAATTACTTTAGTATTTAGGACACGTAGATGATTTTTTGTCAAGAATGAAGAAATGCAAGAAAACATAGAATGTCATCTGATAACTCTAACACCAATGCTTTATCATTCGCACTATTCAAGAAGATTAGACATAGTACCAGCTCAAATGCATAGCATTAATAGGTTCTTTAAGAGGTGTACCATCCATTTCTATTAACGTCTATGCTCCATACCCATAACTTTCATCAATTATGTAAGGTCCTAACCAATTAGGGCTGAATTTCCTTTCTTAGTCAGAGTGGCATTAACGTTAGGTTGATTTTCAAATAACACCAAATCACCTTTAGTAAATAAATGATGGGTGACATGATCATTATAACTACGTTGCAATTTTTTGGAATAAGCTTGGAGATGCTCAAGAGCATTAATGTGTCATTCATCAAGCATTTCAAGCTGATGCAATCATTTTTCTTTATAAGTATTGTCACCAATAAGTCCTTGAAATGTGATTTTTACTAAAGGAATTTCTAACTCCAAGGGCATTATTTCCTTGATACCATAGACTAGGTTATAAGAAGTATTCCTTAATATTTTCTCCAGGGTTCTATTAGTTGATTCAACTTAGCCATTAGATTGTGAGTAGTAGGGTGTTGAAAAGAGATATTGAATGTTAAATGTTTCTAAGAACTTCTTCACCTCATTATTATTAAACGGTGTTCAATTTTCTGAAACAAACATGGAAGGTAGTATAAAGAAAGCAATAATGTGTTCCAATATGAAATGACATATTACATCAATAGTTGTTGAATGAAGGGGAATGGATTCTACCCATTTCATGAAATAATTTGTTACTATAATTATAAATGTATGTTTGGCAGAAGATGGTGGTGAAATTCTTCTAATAAGATCCAACCCCCATACTGAGAATGGGCAAATAGGAATTTGGGCACAAAGCTCAGAAGCATGAGCATGAATCAAATTGCTATGTTCTTGACACTTGTCACAATTTTTAACGTATTCAAAGCAATCTAGTTCCATATGTATCCAATAGTATCCTATGTGGATTAAAATGTCCTCCACAAGCACCTGCATGAGCTTCCACAAGTGTTGTGGGGATTTCAGATTGTTTAAGGCATCTAAGTAAAATACCATCAAATGACCTTTGATACAACATGTCATAAATAATTATGTATCTAGACGCGAGTTTTTGAAGGTAGGCTTGAATATTCATAGTTTTCAGCTTAGGAAAGGTACCGTCTTTTAAATAATTAATTATCAGTGTATACCATTTGCTAGAGAATGGTGCTTGATAAAAATTCTTTGACCTTATATTCTATTGATGGTTTCATAATTGTATGGACAATAAATGTGAAATCTTTTGAAGGATATTGAGGAGATATGAGGTAAGAAAAATTTTCCATTGCATCCGCATGTCGATTATATTTTCATGGGATGTTATCAATGGTATATGAATCAAACCTGTATTTAACACAGTCATTTGTGAGATCCTTATATTTTGATAATTTTTTATGCTTTACATGATGCATTTCATTTATTTTCTTAATGACTAATTGTGAAATCATCAAATATCTTAATATCTCAGGCTCCCAAAGTTAAAGTGGCATATAATCCAGCAGTTAGTGTTTCATACTTTGATGTGTTGTTTATGCATAGGAAGTTTAAGCTATAAGACAATGTAATAGGCTATCTTGCAAGCAGGACTATTATAACCCTTGTACCAGAGCTCGTTCTACACTTAGAGCTGTCAAAATATAACTCCCATGTATCAATTTCAATTGTCAACACATTATTGTCAGGTAATGAATCATTATTAGGTAATGCTAGAGGAGAGAGAGCATCGGCTAATTGGTTGGACAAGTATTTTCCTTTAATTGTCTTTTACAAGATGAACTTAAGGTCAAACTCAGTTAACAACATGATCCACTTAGCTAAATGTCCTGATAAATCTATTTTAGTGAAAAGGTGTTTTAAAGGATTGAATTTCATCATCACATGTATTTCAACATTCAGTAAATAATGTCTCAATTTACTAGTAGCAAATATGAGAGTCAACCATTATTTTTCTATTGTCATATATCATGTGTCATAATCAATTGGAGTTCATCTGATGTAATAAATAGGACGTTCTTTACCATTTTCATCTTGTTGAGCCAACAATTCTATGAAAGCATGGGTCGATGTTGTTGTATAAATGATGAATGTTTTTTCTTGCATAGCGGGTTGTAAAATAGGTGGAGTAGATAGATAACATTTCAAACTCTCAAAGGATTATTTACAATCCTCATTCCAATTAAACTAAACTTCTTTCTTAAGGAGCTATGTGAAGGGTAATGTTTGGTCCACTAAGGATGCTACAAAATGACAGATAGCCTAAAATCTTCCTTGTAAAGTATGAAATTGAGAAATGTTTCTAAGAGGTGGCATGTTAACTATAGCATTATTTTTTTTTGTTTCCACCTCAGTGCCTTTGTGAGATACTATAAAACCTAAAAAAATTCCACTATCTACACCAAAGATGCACTTTTTCATATTTAATTGCATGTTATATTTTCATATTTGCTCAAAACATTTTTGAAGGATATTCACATTGTCATGTCTATTTAATTATTTGGAAAAAATATAATCAACATAATATTCCAAAATCTTATGTATGTAATCATTAAATGTCAAAGTCAAAGCTTGTTGATATTTTGTGCCTGTGTTCTTCAATCCAAAAGGCATGACTACCCAACAAAATGTTCCCCAAGCTATAGTAAATGTTGTTTTGTATTGATCTTGAGGGTTGATAAAGATTTGATTATATCTGGAGAATCCATCCATGAATGACAAAAAAATGTGTCCCGTAGTCGCGTCCACTATCATGTCAATATTAGGAAGGGAAGAATCATATTTTAAAGATGCTTTATTTAAATCATGAAATTTTGTACACATCCCTATACAGTTATCAGGTTTCATGACTACAACAATGTTTGAGATCCAAGGAGAATAATCTATAGGTCATATAAAACCAACTTCAAGGAGTTTGTCAATCTCATCCATGAGTAATAAGGCTATCTTAGGATTCATCTTTCGTATCTTTTTTCAAACCAATTTACCATTTTCTACAAGGACTATGTTGTGTGTCACTATCTTAGCATCAATTCTCAACATATCTGAATAATTCCAAAAAAAATGTTTTAGAAAGTCATGAAGTAAAGTTGCATGGTCTTCTTGTTGATTGGAATCAAGTAAATTTCCTATCTTAATCACTTTCTCCTCATTATTAATATCCATCGATATGTTGATTGTATCCCCCAAAGGAAGTGCACTTTGTTTTAGAAATTTAGGATTGTATTCTTCATTGTCCTTATCAATATCATTACTTTCCTTTTCTCTCTCTTCTTGCTTAGTACTAATCGTAACACATGTAACCCATTTCTTTTTAGGAGTAAAGGTTTATCATAAACTCCTAAAATTTCTTCCAAGGCTTCATCATCTTCAAAGTATTCTAATAATTCTTCACAAGTTGTATCAATTAATTAAGGATGCTTCAAGATGAGAGTTGTTTAAGGGTTACTCATGATGGTGTTTATGTTTAATGAGGGTCTTTTAGTTGCTTGTGTTATCTTAGAAGGGAAATACCCCAAACCACTTTTTATTTCTTGCATGTTATGCTCTATAGGAATAAAGATTCCTTGTTCTCTCCTTTCAAATCCTTTTCCGCTATATCCAAGTTGTTTCATAAGCTCATAACCATTTCCATAAATTTTTTCCATTTCTTTCAAGTTTGGTGGTTTTTGATAATCTATCTCATCAAATTTTTTAGTGTAGCTTATGTCTTCTTCTAGAGTAGATGAGGTAGATGCTTGTGAGTTGTCTTCCAAATTTTGCGTTGACATTACCATTGGCTGATGGGTAAAAGCAAGAAGTTGGGTACATGAAGAGGAGAAATTTTGAGCAAAACAAAAAGTTTCATAGGAAATGCGTACATGTTACATATCGGGTACCCGAGCCTAAATCCGAATTCATATGCGTTCAATTTTGGGTACATGAACCAAAAATGTGTATGCGTTATGAAACGCATACGCGTTTTGCGAAGGTATTTATTTTTTTAAATAAGCGATAGTATTTCATTTTTCCTTACCATTTTTAGTCATGCCAGAGAAGAAGAGAGGAGATCGCGTACGCATTTCAAAGGTCGTGATTGAAGAAAATTTTGACTGCCACCTCCTCCTATTAACACAACTAACCTTAGCGACCTCCAATTTGGTTGAATTCTGCCATTTTTTGCTTGTATCTTATTTTTTTTGTTTTCTAATTAGTATTCAATTTTTGTTTGTTTAGTGTGTTTTAGTTCAATGTTTTATAGTTTTTAATTGCATTTAAAAAACCAAAAAATTCAATGAAACAAAGAACGTTAAATTGTAAATTGAAAACCATAAAAACTAAACTTAAATTGGACACATTTCACTTAGAAATCAAAACCCTAGGTTACAAAATTTACATAGGTCCCTAAAAACTAATTTACATAGGTTAATCCTTGGTCCTAAATCCTAAAACGTAAACCTAAAATAGGCTATTTACCCTAAAATGTAAACCTAAAACCCTAAATTGGGGATCACAATTTATAGTCCATAGGTTCTAGGTACACTTTGGTTTGTCATTGGTGATCCACACAACTACCAATGAAATTCATAAAATTGACTAATAAAGGAGGTACAAACAATGAATGCATAGATCTATCTATATATTAACCAACAAATTGATTAAATTATTTAATATGTTCACACAATATAAATTTGATAGCTAATTTTATCTCAAAAAACTTCATGATTTTATAATTTAACTTGAGAAAGTGTACCAATGAAGTAAAATAATGTACCTCATGTGAAACTATGTGCTTCATTTAATAAGTGTATATATCATGATGCTAGTTGATATGAGCATGTAATCACTCTATATCAATGTTATATTAACTTATATAGTGTATGATGTATTCTCTTAAAAAAACATAGAAATGCAAGTCATACTTGTTAATGACTATGTGCAATATGGATAGAGCTAGACACATAAATTTTATTAAATCAAATAAATATTAAAATGTGAAGCATGAATGATTTCTACCCAAATATTATTTGGATGAGATCCTTTGTGAATTATGTAAGGATGCATTATGATCATGTTTAAACCTTAATTTATAGGATTCTATTCATAAGATCTATAGGTTGTGTGTAATCTAATTCCTATTTTAACTCTCATGTGTAGTGGCATTGTTCTAGACTAGGAAAACTAAATGTTGTACTTTCTCTAAACTAGTGTATCAAAGTTAACTTGTAGCATGAACATTTCAATGGAAAATTGAAATTACTTTTTTGAGAAACTTGATAGATGATTCATAAATGCAAGTGAATTCTATAACCAAAGGTTTATTTTCTAATATTATTTATTTATTGAATTGATTAATTGATTCCTCACTAAGTGGTAGTTAGGTTCTTTTTTGAAAACCCATGTGTCTAGAATTTATATAAATATGAAGGAAGAGTCTATGCCATAGAAAAGTTTCAAAAAATATATGATTAGAAAAAAATTTGTGTCTAAATCACTTTAGATCCCCTCTTCTTTTTTAAATCATCCAAGAGTACTTAGAGGTCGAAATAGGTTCAAAATCCATCGTAACTCGACAACTTAGTTATAATTGAAATATTAAATTCCTAATTGTTGATATATTGAAGCTATTCCTAGAATGTCACATATTTTATTCAAAGAACTATGTTTAGGTGGTACGGTTTCTCATTTACTTGTAAAAATGTATTCATGTGTCTTCTATATGTTAACTTCATGTCATCAAATCTCTAAATTGAAACCCTAAACCCTAAAGCATTCATTTTCTTATAGGACCTTAAAATGAAATTTGGTTTCCTTAGGAAACTTCACCAAATTTTATTCCCTTGAGCCATGGAACATTTTGTCCTAGGACCTTACTAGACATAGATCCCCTTAAGCCATCCTATCACCCTAAATCATAAATCGATGTCTTAAGGGGTCCTAATATGACATTTCTTAAGGGGATCAAAGAAGATCTCAAAATTTGGTGAATAGAGCTCAAGCTTATCTTTGTTTATTTTGTACATTGAAATTAGGTCACTAGTATATATCTATGTGTCCCTTTGAATGTATTCTATTAATTTTTCATTCCTATATTTAGTATTCTTTGAAAACAATGAATGAGATTATAAATTTTAATGTTAGTGTTAAACTTATAATTTCTTCTTAACTACTTTGTCCCACTATAGAGAACTTGTGTCTCTTATCATGAAATTTGAAAATTTAGATAAATCAATTTATGTCCTTGGATTTAATTAAATTCTATGTCATACTTAATTAATACATCTATTCATTTTGTTGTAGGACCTTAAAATGAAATTTGGTTGCCTTAGGAAACTCCGCCAAATTTTATTCCCTTAAGCCATGGACCATTTTGTCCTAGGACCTTACTACACATAGATCCCCTTAAGCCATCCTATCACCCTAAATCGTAAATCGATGTCTTAAGGGGTCCTAATATGAAATTTCTTAACTTGGGGATCAAAGAAGTTCTCAAATTTTGGTGAATAGAGCTCAAGTTCATCTTTGATTATTTTGTACATTGCAATTAGGTCACTAGCATATATCTATGTGTCCCTTTGAATATATTCTATTAATTTTCATTTCTTATCTTTAGTATTCTTTGAAAATAATGAATGAGATTATAAATTTTAATGATAGTGTTAAACTTATAATTTCTTCTTAACTACTTTGTCCCACTATAGAGAACTTGTGTCTCTTATCATGAAATTTGAAAATTTAGATAAATCAATTTATGTCCTCAAATTTAATTAAATTCTATGTCATACTTGATTAATACATCTATTCATTTTGTTGTAGGACCTTAAAATGAAATTTGGTTGCCTTAGGCACTCCACCAAATTTTATTCCCTTAAGCCATGGACCATTTTGTCCTAGGACCTTACTACACATAGATCCCCTTAAGCCATCCTATCACCCTAAATCATAAATTGATGTCTTAAGGGGGAATTTGACATTTCTTAAGGGGATCAAATAAGTTCTCAAAATTTGGTGAATAAAGCTTGACTCATCTTTTTTTATATTTTGTACATTGCAGTCAGTTCACTAGCATATATATCTATGTGTCCCTTTCAATGTCTTCTATTAATTTTTCATTCTTATCTTTATTATTATTTGAAAATAGTGAATGAGATTAAATAAATTTTAATAAAACCCCATAATTTCATTTGTACCCTATATTAACAACCCCACACTGGAATCAATTTAATGTGTGTACATGTTATGAATTTTTAATGTTATGGATTTTTTAATGTTATAAATCGAATGGTCTTCAAATGAAATATATTTTGAATTTGTGCATGTTCAATGTGATTTTTAAATAACTTTCAAATTGTGTGCATTATTTAATTAGTTTGTTGATATATATTTTTTAATTGTTTAACATGCAGTTGCCATATCATTGCTCACATGGATCCAATGTTTAATCTAGAGGATTTTATGCCCGATCAAGAAATTCCTATAGATCTCATACATCCCAATCCACCACATGAACAAAACCCTAGCACACCTCCACATTCTCCACCGCCTAACCCCCCACCCCCTCTTGTAGTTGACCGAGATCAATTAAGAGAGAATATCCAAGAAAACCTCATTGTCATTCAAGGAAATATAGATCTCATAAAAAATGAGCATAGAGTCCAGGTCCCCATCTCACACAGTTTGCATCTACGATGAAGACTATTGTCAATTCTATTTGATCTATCAATGCAGACCTAGATAGGTTCCATCAATGGAGAGAAGGGAGGAGACAATTCTATGTGGATGGATTGTCATATAAAGAAATCAATGACCTAAAAATTACCAAACAAGCCATGTGACAATATGTTATTAACCCCCAAACAAACCAACCTATTCCACCCACGAAAAAACCAATTTCAATTTTATGGTGTAGGCACCTGCAGATAGCTGCGCATTTTTGGGAGAGGTGGTGGATGGTGTTTGATAATCCATCACATGGAAACAGTGAGATGCCCTTATACTTTTTGAGAAAGTTATGGGTTGAGTTTGAGTTGGGTAAAAAACCCAACTATTTTGATATGAGGTCATTTCAGGGAGTTGGGCGTGGCATGCCCCCACATAGACTAAGAGCACGCATCGATCCTCAGCAATGTGCTCCAATTTCTCCTATTATTTCTCCTCCTTCTCCTGGTGTTCCTGCTGCATTTCAGCAACAGACCATGTTATCGACATTAGGAGCATTGAGTTCACTTTCAGGACATCTCACTCAACAAACTACACACGTGGCCACTGAAGTAGTCAATAGAGAACATGGAGGCTCGGGCTATAGGGATACTCAGACATCCACTTCAAGTGACGCACATGCATCTGGGATGGGATCATACTTGAATTTACTATATTCTAAGGATCGTCCTACATAGGTATGTTCATCTTTTGAACTTAAATTTAATTGAAGTTTGAAATGTAAAAAATTCATTTAAATAATAACATAAAATTATATATAATATAATATTAATTCAATAAGTTTTTGGTGTAGATGCATGATCACATGATGCCTGAAACTCAATATTATCATCGTGTGTATTTGTCGAGTGTTGTAGATCTAGGCTCACCTTTTGGATAGGTACTTGAACCAATATATATTATATAATTTGTGGATATATATCTAATTTAATTTGAATTTGTACACATGTGTGAATTGATATATTATATCTAGATGCAGGGAGGTCATACGATACCTAGTACTAACCAACCACAAGTTATAGTGGTGAGCGCTCCTGAGACATCATTAGCTCAGGTGTGTGCTTTCAAAAGTTTGTTAAGTTTAAATTAAATACACATCATAGATCTAATTTATTTTTTTCATTTACATACACATGTGTGAATGATCTATACGAACTATTGTACATCTATATGCAGGGATTTGATGAGATACCCATGGCGAGCCACACACCTGAGACATCATCAACATTTATGCATGGGAAATCTCAGGTGTGTGATCATGAGGTCATATCATTCGAGGTTGTAAAATTTACTTTAAATCTCCTATACAATTTTTATAGACCTTTTATATATATATATATATATTCAAGGTTTTCACATATTGTTTGCTTTATATGAATATGTAGGATATAGTAGATCAGTCACTTGCATCTTCTCAACTAACAGTTATGCTACCCATTGAAGAAAATGTGCCAGTTGATTCACATGATCATATGGTAATTTATGCATACTAGAAATCATTTTTACTATATTTACTAGATATTTAATTAAATTTATTTTTATCTAAAAGTTTATATTTTCAATTTTAAATATGTTTAATTATATCAAAATTTCTAAATAAATTTAAATCTAATTTCAAGTTTCTTGTACTCTTTTACAACATGATGTGGGTACATCTAGTCAACATGGAACAAAGAGGGGACTTGATTTGACCGATCAGCCTAAAAGTTAGATGGTTTTATATTTTATGGACTATAGATCTCTAGTTTTATTTCAATATATGTGTTGGACTTGACATATAAATTTTATGGACTATCTATCTCTAGTTTTATTTTGAACATGATATTATCATATTTTTGTTTATTTATATCAGTTGACTTTAATATGATGATTATATATGCAGTCAATTATGAGATCGTGCTATGTTCATTTTCATGACTATATGCACTCATACATATCTATATTTGTATTTTATCTAATTTTGAAGTAATACATGCACTATATAAATTCTTATCTAGAATCAAATTTCATATATATAATTTATCACATGGTTAGGTGACAAATTAAAACATTCCTTAAATAGTTTCTACATCATATTCATAATAAATTAAGGGAAAGTAATTTTAACTATTTTCCAATTAGATAGAGAATATTTGAATCAATAAACAATAAACAATCTCCTTGTATGTATAAAATTTATAATCCATACAATTGAATAATTATATAAAACGTGGTAAATAGAAGACATGAAATGTATAATCTATAAAATTGGAACAAGATATTTAAAAAGTTACATCGAACAAACATATATAATGTATATCAAGATGTTTAATACAACTATATAACATGATGAAACATATATGTGCATGTATAGATAATTAAAGCTTATCAACTTTTAGGTGAAGAACCAAAATTGATATTTACATAGTCTCTTGATAAAATAGTTTTTTAGTTCAACAATCACATCGTAGAGGTCGAGTTGATGAGAACCTACAAAAATAGTTAATGTAAGTAACTAAAATTTTTATAAGTCATTTAAGTAAAAAAATTCATGCGAGAAAAGAACAGTATATAGTAAATTCCATACAAATTCAAATGATGTTTTCCATAGGATGGATTAAGGGGACCTAAGAGGATATATAGCTTAAGGGGGGTCTTAAGAGAATGCCTTAAGGGGAGTTAAGAGGATGGTTTAAGAGGATGCATCTCATGAACCCTAGGATATGGTTTAACAGGTCCTAAGAGGATGGCTTAAAGGGATGTATGAGGGTGGATTAAGGGTAGTTGATAAAATGACTTAAAGGGAAGTAAGAGAGTGGATTAAGGGGATGCAAGGGGGTGGATTAAGGGGAGTTGATAGAATGACTTGAAGGGATGTAAAAGGGTGGATTAAGGGGATGCAAGAGGATGGATGAAGAGAATGCACATGTCATGAACATTACGATATGGCTTAACAGGCCCTAAGAGGATGGCTTAAGGGGATTTATGAGAGTGACTTAAGGGATGCAAGATTGTGGATTAAGGGGATGTAAGAGGATATGACTTAAGGGTCCTTTAAGAGGATGGCTTAATGGGATGCAAGAGGGTGGATTAAGGGGAGTTGATAGAATGAATTGAAGGGATGTAAGAGGGTGGATTAAGGGGAGTTGATAGAATGACTTGAAGAGATGTAAAAGGGTGGATTAAGGGGATGCAAGAGGGTGGATTAAGGGGATGCATGTCATGAACCTTGTGATATGGCTTAGCAGGCCCTACGAGGATGGCTTAAGGGGAATTATGAGAGTGACTTAAGGGATGCAAGATTATGGATTAAGGGGATGTAAGAGGATATGAATTAAGGGTCCTTTAAGAGGATGGCTTAAGGGGATGCAAGAGGGTGGATTAAGGGGAGTTGATAGAATGACTTGAAGGGATGCAAGATGGTGGATTAAGGGGAGTTGAGAGATGAATTTAAACCCCAAGGGTTGTCGAGAGAGTGTCTTAAGGGGATTCAAGTGGATGGATTAAGGGTAGATATGCGAGGATATTGATTGAGGGGTCCTAAGAGGATGAATTAAGGGGTGTTGAGAGGGTGACTTAAGTGGATGCAAGTGGACAGATTAAGGGTAGATATATGAGGATATGGATTAAGGGGTCCTAAGAGGATGGATTAAGGGGAGTTGATAAAATGACTTAAGGGGATGCAAGAGGATGGATTAATGGTACATAGGAGGATGACTTAAGGAGTTTTAAGAGAATGGCTTAAGGGGATATGAAATCAATTATAAACTTTTTATAAAATGAAAATGAATTAAATTTAGTTATATATTTAGACTATCAATTAAATGTATCTAGAACTATATATAGTTACCTATCTCTAGATTTGAATTCCATTGTAATATATGTGCATCTCCTCTCTTTTTTGTAAAGCATCTAATTTTTGGAGACCTAAAACAAAAAATGATATAAAACTTTAATTAGGAAATGATTAAAGACAAATATATATATCAATTAAATATATATACAACTAGATATACTTACCAATATTTATTTACTCTATTGTACCATCTACATCCTCTCTTTTTTGTAATGCATCTATGATTGTCTCATGATCATCCATTGAAAGTGTCTATAAAACTTTATTAGCATGCCTCCCTTGATATCTAACTAGTTTTATAGTGGTTGCAAAAATCAAATGTGAATAATGTATAATCTTCTTGTGTCTTTCATAATCTTCAAATGCAGGCAATCCATTCTTTCTCATCAAATATTTTCGAAGCCAGGTGCAAACAACAACCACTGAACCAGTTGGATACTCAAAGTTGTCATCATCCACTCTAGTGTGTACCAACTTATGTTTTCTCTCAACACATCTAGTGAACCAGTACTTTGTCTGCTCTCCATTCCCCTCAGGTGCAACAACAACATACACATGTCCTGCAAAAATAAATACAAAATTCGATAAAGAGTGACTTATAATTAATTTGCATATAAACATGCATACATACAAAATTCAACTAAATAAATAATGTACCTTCTTGTATAAGATCTGAAACACGATCATAATCATCTGATGCAAACACTTGATTATCTTCAATTGTTGTTCTAGGTTGAACATGTGTCAATGTAGTCGTTAAAGCTCTTTGTTGCCATTGTTCGACCCATTATGTATTTTTACATGCCTACCAATCACCTACAATACAAAATTTACAAAAGCATACCAAATCCCTTGTCCATATTGTCCATTTGTTTGCATTTGAACTCTTAAATGAATGCCATTTTGTAGATCCATTAATTGTTTCACAATCTTCTCGACAAAAAATATCATTTTCTTCAATTAACCAAAAGAAGCATTGAATTATTGAGCTCTCACTTGTTCTTGTAGATAATTTGGTATTGCACCAATCTAGAATTGCACGTGCATCTCTAAATTTCACAGCATCCTCAAATTTTAGTTGCTCTCTAGCAAGAGCTCTTTTCACACATGCACCTGCTCCATCGTGTTCTCCCTTGCCATGACCAGCTTCAAAAAAACTCCATATGTGCTAGATATTATTTTCCTTATGAACTCTACATAAACAATAATACATTCTAGCATTTTTTAATTGACCCATGCAATTATCTGACCATATGAGATTTTCTAGCATTTGAATTCCTCTCTCTTTTAAATTTTTATAAAATATATCAAAACAATATTGTACAAACTCAAATGAATGTAATCGATTATCACTTACATAAAAATGGTCCTCTCTCAAAAATTTCTATTATCTTCTATACTATCTTCAGCATGTCTATAAACAATGTGAACAAATATAGCTACTTGCACTAAATTATAATACTGTGATTGAATTTCTTCTTGTGGAGCAAGAGTATAATTTTTAGAAAAATCAACAACTGACAATATAGTTCCAATTGGGAATGTACTTTTACATAAACAAAATTGATTATCAAGCCAATGAGCATTCTGAGAGTGTTGAACATATTTAGGTACAAAATTATCTTTAAATGCAGTAATAAAAGCATGCACCCTGACATTTTCCACAATTAGCTCAACAGGTTCTCCAATTTTTCCATCTTTTAAAGAATACTCAACATTTTTAAATTTTTTTACATCCACTAATTGTTGTCCAAATTCATCTAAACTACTTTCATGCATACATTCTCCTAGTAATGAAAAGTTTCCACATCTATCACATTCTCTAGAAATGCATGCTTTTAAAAAAAAAAGAGTTTCCATTTAAATAGGGATCACAAAACAAACTTGCTATAAAATCTTTGATTCTTTCAGGTGGCATATATTAATACCACAAATGTCCTGCATAATTTGGTTAACATGAAAAGTGCATCGTATATATCAAAATATATCATAATAATAATGAAATTGTACATGAGTCTTACAACAACAAGAGATTCATTGCTTATTAATTCTAACATACCAAGGTTTACACTTTTTGAATGATCTTTGACTTATGCTAATATTCAATGTTAAGATTGAAGCATCTAATTTTTTTTATATAATTTAGTTTGAGTCATATCTAAGAGATGCTTTGGATGAGGTTCACGAATTTTGGAACCCACCCTTAATTTTAAGACATCTCTAATGTTAGGTGATACTCTTGTATTATCATGCCAAAATTTTTTGATTAAAGATTTAATTTCATTAGATAATTTCATGTCTGATCTTGGGGAGTCTACCACTAAAACTCCAACATTGATTAATAGGATCTTTTTTAATACTTTATCTTCTTTTAGCAGCTCTTATCAAGGTTCTAGGATTTAAGTTTATACATTTACTATTATTACTTAACATTCTTTTATTTGAAGTTGCTTTATCAACTACAACAGTTGTTATTACACGATGAGCCGCATTCTTATCTTTCAATCGACTTTTTTTACCAATAACATCAATAGCATTAGCAACACTAGATATGACTTGTTCTACTGAATCATCTTTATTTTTTGGTTTTACAAAAACACCTATTTCTTTCATCACTTTTTTCATTTTCAACATTCTCATCAATTGCACCATGAGTTGACATTGGAATCCTAATTTCTTTCTATAAAAAAATATTTTATATATTTTATTTCCATAATTTCTATTTTTTCTTGAAGAAAATTTACCACGAAGGTTATCTAGCACATCTGTTTCAATTGTAAAAAAACATTTTCACCTTCATCCATAGATGGAGTTTCATTTTCATTCACACAAGGGGTTTCATTTTCATTTTCAAATGTAAAAGGGATTTCATTCTCATTTTCATTAATATTAGGGATTTCATTCTCATTTGCAATCTCATAAGATATATTCATTCTCATTTTCATTAATATTAGGGATTTCATTCTCATTTGCATTCTCATAAGATAAAATTTCATCATTTTTTTGTTTCTGCATTGTTTCAACCCTAATATTATTGATCTCATCAATGGTGTATCCAGCTTCATCTAAACAAGCAATATCAATATTATCAAAACTTGGGTTTGACCACATACTTGGATAGATTGTTTGAATAGGTGCATTTTCCATATCATTGGGAGGTGGATTTGAAGACATACCCAAAGTTGTTTGCATATCATTCAAAGTTGAAGTTGAAGGCATAGTTGGGTTTGTCTCCGTAATTGCATTTTCTTCCATATTCACCATCTACACATTTGCATCATCTACATTCATTTCATCATTCATGGATTCCTCTTCAACATTCTTGGAACTAGATGCTTCCAAATATTTCATTTGATGAATCCTTTCTCTCCTTTCCCTTTGTCTTTTTGCCTCTGTATCTTTATTTGCTTGAATTTCTTTAATTGTCATTAACTTTCAACATCTTTTTTTTTGTATTTGCTTATCACCCATGGTTACCAAACCCTCTTTGATGAAAAAAACAATAATTCAAGAAACCTATTTTCAAATTTCCACCTCCTTCAAATATTCAAATTAAACTATGTACTATGAAAATCATTTTTTCTATAAACTATGAAGTACAAAAACATCATGAGTACATCCAAAAATTCTCTTTTTCCAAATCTTCTTGTAAAAATTTCTTGTACTTGATTCCACTTCAAAAAATTCAACCTGCACTTTGTCTTTTCCAACAATTTGAATAGAATATGCCCTACACAAGACAAATTTGCAATAAAAAACACAGAAAATGACACTTTCAGACCGTACTACAAAAAAGGAATGTTGCAGGAAAATCGTGTTTTACTAGTATTTTCTAAATTAGGGAAAAATGACTATATTAGAAATGCATGTGCATTATGAAACGCATACACATTCTATTTTAGGAATGCGTACGTGTTTTATAATGCATACGTGTTACCTTTACCCAACGGTTAAATAGATAATGTGTATGCTTTATGAAACACATACACATTTCATTTAAATAATGCATACGTGTTTTTGTTACAACATGTACACGTTATTTAAAATTTGAATTCCCACATCACATATAGCCTTGGTTTTAGGATTGGGAAAGGCTTGGAAATCCGAGCCTTAGCCTTTGACCTGCAACTAAAAAACTAAGGCAGATTGAAGAAGAATGTCCAACTTTGACAACATGGCTGATGGACATTTTTTTCTGAATCAATCTATAAAATTAAAACCCATTAAAGAACATGATGTCTACTTTCCAAATATATAATTTTTATTAAGATTGGATTATGTTTTCTATTTTTTAATTAATTTCTAAGAAAACTAGTCCTTAAACTTGAAATATCAGGCTTTTTTTGTTTTTTAATAACTTAAATTTATTGGTTAAGTTTCTTGTAAAAAAAATTATATGGCATCAAACTTCAAAAAATTCTCTACACAATGAAAAAAAAAGAGTCAAAAAATGTTTAGTTTAGGTCCAATTATGTTGTCCGTACATGTTGATTTTTAAAACAATAATTAAGGCCAATAAAAATTTAATAAAAAAAATATTCAACCAAAAATTACAAAAAATCCACATCAAACTTCATGTTGTTAGCTCTCTTTTCCAAAAGGAATTAGAAAAATACTTTTATTTGGGTCAAAATTGTTGTTTGTACACATGCTTGGTATGGTAAAAAATGACTTTTAAAAAGTGGTTTTTATAGATCCCTATCAAAATTTAATTTCTATAATCTGGGTATTTGAATAATTTACATATTTGGAAACTAGATTCAAAATTAAATTTCATATTGACCTTTTTTAAGATTCATTGTATAAGTGCCTCAAATTTTCAGTCCAAGTGTGACAAATTCTGAAAAACAGCAAAAACATTTCCCCTTTTTGAGCTTTTTGTGTACCCAACTTCTTGCATGATAGCCCTGATTTTTTTCTTTGGTTTCTTTTTTTGTGATTGTGTATTCTCCCATAAATGAAGTTGTGAAATCTAAGGAACCCTAGTCATCCTCTAATAACTTTATCACTCTTTCCATCTCTATGTTTCTCTTCTTTCATAGGTTCTATCTTCGAAGTTGGAATTAATGTGTTTAGAGGACTTTTCATTCCTTTTTCAACTTGTAAGAAACTTTCAGGCTTGGGGTCTATTTCAACTTGGTACACTTTATTGTTATAGACATACTTCATGATATGGTGAAGAGTTGAAGGCACCACATGCATCTCATGAATCCAAGGTCTTCCTAAAAGGAGATTGTATGAAAGATCATGAGGCATAACATGAATAGGAGTTTGTAAGGTAGCCTTTCCAACTGTAATAGGTAAAGTAATCACACCAAGTTGTTGCTTTCCTACATTTTCAAATTCTCTAATTGATAAGGAATCTGGTTTAATTCTTGATTTATCCATTCCAATTGTATCCAAAAGGTTCACACTACACACATTAAGATCTCATCCATTATCAACAAGGGTTCTTTGCATCATTTTTCTTTCTCATATCCAAGAGACAAAGCTCATGTTGATGAAAAGTAATGTCTGTGTTAACCATATTCATTCCTTGAATTAGAGTTGCTACATCACTTGCATTTGTATTAGATGGAATCACAACTTGTTCCAAGGCTATGCGAAGCATAGTATGATAGTGAATTTTGAATTAGGTCCCATAGGGATATCTTTGAAGGAGTATTCTTAAGTTGTTCAACAAGGTCATAATCCTTCCCACTATGTGAAGGAAAATGAGAAGCACTAGGCAAGATGGGTTGAGGCAAAGGTAAGGATGTTGAAGTTGTTTGTCTTGGTTGTGTATTGTTTCTAGTGTTATATGTATGAGAAATGGTATTATAACTTGATTTCTACAAAACATTATTCTTAGGTGGTTCAAGGGTGAAAATGGGTTTGTTTTGAGTTTTAGGTTGGGTTGAAGGTGGATATAGGATGAGTTGGGGTTGAATCACTTTAACTTCTCTTTGTTTTGGTTTGTTGTAATGAGCCTTAGTGGATGTACCTTGTGAGATGAAATCCTCAAGGGATTCATCTAACATGTCAAGTTCATCACTGCTAAAAGGCTTGAGGGTTAGGTTAACTTGGAAAAGGAGATTTGACAAACTCAAATAACTATGCTTTCTCCAAGTGGTTCATCGGTTTATAGGTGTTTTTGGTTTTTTTTTCTAATGAATGCAAAATGTAATCTAATATTATTAAACTATGATATAATGCTAAAAATGAAAGGTGCAATAATCTAATTCTATCCACAATTGAAATGAAACCAAATCAAGCTAGATCCAATGAAATGCATGAAACAAAAACTCAATAAACTAAAATAGGAATCTAACAACAACAAAAAGAAGCATAAAAACATGGCTTTTAATGTTGTTAAATGTAGTTTTAGGTCTTACACAAGACTAAATCGCCAAGAGGAGCATACAAGTCCCAGTTAGGGTTTTTCAAGGGTTCAACTGTTGAAAAATAGTCAACACAAAATACCCAGAAATCAATTAAAACTACGTGTACTGGGACTAAATTGCTCAGAGGGGGGTATGAGTCCCTGATTAGGGTTTTTGGACTAATTTCAACAAATTTTGAGTGAATGTTAGGTTTTTTTGTTTGAATGATGTCTAGATAATGTGAAATTATAGATTTTGAATGAAATTTAATGATGCATGAGGCAAAAATGCAACCTACATGTGCTTTCACTAATGTAAGATTTAGAAACCCTAGATGCAAATTAACTAATGCAAAACCTAATGAAAATTTAATGTAAGCTAGGTCTAGGACTATGATGCACTCCAAATCAAAAATTAAGGTGTTCTAAAGGATAGGTTCACCAAAATGAAATGAAGAAAATTGTGCTCCACCTTTCGGGAGATGGAGCTAAAGGGGTATCATGGTTCCTCCACCTATTTCCTTCAAGTTTAATTATAGGAAACCCTAGAGATCTCAATCTAAAGATGGAATTTAGAAAAGAGATCTACAATAGGTTGTCCTAGGGGTGTGATTAAAGAAAAAAAGGCTGTTCACCACTAAGCAGAGGATTGGAAAGAAGAAGATGAATGCAATGTAGAAATCTAACTATGTAACCTAGAATATGAAACTAAAAATTAGAATAATGAATTGAGAAAGGATAGAAGGGCACCTTGAAAACCGATGATCCTTGAAATAATGTCTACACTCTTGAAAATCTAACATTTAATGCACAATCAGACTCATACACTAGTAGGAGTGATTTAGTCCCAGTTTAGGTTTTTTGGGTAGAAACTGGAATTTCATAATGACAAGCATGGATCCTCAGAAATCCAAAAAAAGTGTTATACTAGGACTGATATGCCACAAGTGGCCTATCAATCCCATTCACTTTTTTTGGAAAGTTAAGAAATGGATCTATTCCCCTATCTCTGCTCTTCATTCCAAACTTTGTTTCTAGATCTGAACCCGCTAAAAATATGCAAAATAGAATATTGCATTGATTTTGTTATGGGAGGTTTGCCTCAGTCAAACCCCTAGTTTGGTAATTAAACATTGATGGAAATAATATATCTTGAAAGAAAATGTGAGTGCAAGTCCTAATCTTAAGTTCATCTAAGATTAGGATATCTAAAGTGCAATGAAACCCTATTCTAATGTGTTAGAATAAGATGATGAATAAATTTGGGAGATCTCTAATCACCCTAATAAGCCACAATAATGTATGCTACTTCCTTCAGGTAGAAAGTAGAATGATAATGGAGGATGGAATCACTTAGGAAATAAGTCATTAGGCTTGGTTTTGATGGCTAGTTACATATCCCCAACCTAGAATCCATCACGATTCTCCATAGGCAACCATTATCAACTCTTGAAAATGTTAGATCTAGAATGAAAGTTAGCTTGAAGACCTACAAAATAGTATAATGCTACTCCAAGACTTCAACTTTATTTTCTCCTTACTCTTGAATGCTTGAAAACCTCTTTTGAATGCTCTTGCTTGAAATTTCTAGGATTGCTTGCCTCTTTAATTACTTTTTCTAGGTGAAATAATGATTTAAAACCTTGTTTATATAGGAAATTCATCTAATTTACTATTTATTAGATCCCAAATGCCAACATCAACCAAAATTTTTAATTAAAAACCTTAATTTCCTACTCAAACCCTAAAAAGGGGCCACACAAGACTCATATGCCCAAGGTGGCATAGGGGTCCCACCTAGGGGGACTCATATGCCCAAGGTGGCATATGAGTCCCACCCTAGTTTTTTGGGGGTGAGAACATTTCATGGTATTAGAAAATTAAATTCCTTTGTTGATTTTGTTAGGATTTCAATTGAAATAATCATTGGCATCTAAAACAAACAGTCTTAGCGGCCTATTAATGATGATTTAAAGGGCCACTAATGCAAGGGTACAAAAATAGGTCCCAAGTAAGTGTGAAATTGTATCATCTCTAAGAAGGGAGTACAATTTTCTACATTACAAGTTTATATCCTCCAACTCTTGAATTTCTACTTGGCCACCCAGTTGTTCCTACAAAATATCTAACTTAATATTAATGTGATTTAACTCAACATAGAACCATTTTGATATCCTTTGTTGATCATTAACAACATTCCCAATAGTGTCAAGAGCCTTCTCTAAGGATTTGGAATTTATGATATCTAACTTTATATATTTCAATATTGATTTGAAAAACTACAATATTAACATCAAGCTCTCTCTTACATTTCTAACCATATAATTCTTTATATATTTCCAATGAGTTAAAGATTTGTTCTTGAGTTTATTTTATTAATGTATTCTTTTCTATTAAAACATATGTATGGTAGTTTTAGTGTCATTTGTTTATCCATTCTACACTCTTTTCTTTATAGATTAAAAAAGTTATTAGTTTTCAAAAAAATTGGAGTGAGAATGCTCAACTTTTCACTTTTCAAGATGTTTGCACTCTAAAAATTAATAAAAAGTCATGTATATTGATTTAAAATTTAACCAATAAATTAAGCATAAAATACATAATTTCAAGTAATGTCCCATTGATGTGATTTTTAAATACTTTAAAAAATCATTATTTTTGGCGAAGCACACCAAATTCTATGTTATATTTAAAAAAAAAAATGGGAGAAATTTATGTTCTTCCCCTATTTTAACCTCTTGATCATCATCATTTTAAAAGAATAGTATCTTAGAAAGTATATTTTGAGAACTTTAACTATTATTATTTTAACATTTATAAATTTTGAATGAGTCTCTTCAATTTCTTATCCAAGATTAGAATTTTCTAGTTTTAGAAAAAAAATTGGCTAGTTTTGAACCTATTTTGGTCCCCCATTTCCATGTACATACCCCATTATTAGAATATATATATTTTTTGATATATATATATAATTTTGGGACTTTTCCAATATAGCAAGGGCACTTCTAGAGGGCCCCTTCTCATTTTAGGAATTATAACCTCCTACATTAACATAGTAAATGTAAACTTGTGATCCTAGTTGCCGAAAAATTGTAGAAGGTCTATGAGCTCAACAACCCAATAAGGGTTTTTAATTTTCTGGATTTGCTAAAATACCAATTTTTTAACCATCACAAATTACACCCTAAATATTTTTTAAATAATTAAAATACTAGTATATAAATATTAAATAATTAAAACATCAATTAACCATTTACAATTTGACAAACACATCATAATAAAATAGATAAATTAGTAATATACTTAGTCATCAACAAACTCCATGTCCAAATCACCATAGAATGAGATGACATGGAATTAGAAGTATCAGAAGAAAACCAAAATAATGATTTTACATTGAACTACTACATGATCTTAGATAACTTTCCAGTAAAAGGATTTATAGCATAATTAATAGAACTTACAAATGCATAAAAGCATAGACAATGATATACATAATAATTTTTATATCACAATAGGACTAATTTGTGCTCTCTCAATATTTGACCATATTAATCTCTACCATTTAAAACATGTAGTATTTTATAAATATATTTTGATCACTAGTGTTCTTTTTCCTATCACATCATTAAGTATTGAGTAGAGGCATCTCAAATTACCTATTGAAGTTCAAATTTTATTGATGATTATAAAAATGTGTCACTTTCAACCTCATTTTCCCTTCCAATTACTCTACACTTACTTTTATCATTTACTATACTTATTTTTGTACCACCCACCTAAGACTATTATATCTCAAGATATGTGTTGTAAGAGAATGAGATTACTTTTCTTATTATAAAAATTTCTAATAACATTATCCCTAATGGAATAGAGAATACAAACTTCATAGAATACTTATCCATTGAACACATGTACTAGAATAATTTCCATTAGCATTATCTATAATAAAGAACTATGGTATAATTGTAGGAATACATGTTGATTTTATCTATTGAATAATATTCCTTGTGGATGGTATACCTTTTCTTCATTTTTTTATTGTTATTTGTAGACTAGCACTTTGAAATATATATATTAGTATTTCTTAAGATATATGACTGAGTCTTGTACTAGATTACTTCTTGTTTTACTGGATTAGTCTTTTTAGATTTTTTATGTATCATGTGTGATTTTTTTACTATACTTTTTTGTGAAGTGTTGTGAAGTACTTCTTTCCTATTTAGGTTGTATGAAGATATACCAATAATAATTTTATGATTGGGCATGATCCCGTGGTGCATTGGATGAGTGGTGGTGTTGTTATTGTGGCCACTAGGGTTCAAGTCTCTAAACTTGACCCATAGCATTATTGCTATTGTTGATGGCTTTGGACCAACATTGAAGATCACCCCAGGCCAACAAAGGAGGAAGCTCATGCCCTGAGGAAAAAAAGATGGAGGAAAATATCGTGATTGGACCAAGCATTGAATATTTCTTTGATAAAGAGGAGGAGCTTTCCATCGTACTAGGAACTTGTGTCTAGGGCCCACCCACTTCCTTGTTGGGTTGGTGTGCTCGTAGGAGTGGCAGACACTTGTGTTTGGGGCCCACTCCCTCACTAGGCTAGTGTGCTCATGGGCTTTGTGCCCCTATTGCGCTAACATGCTTGTGGGAGTGGTAGTTGTAGTGCATCCAATGTTGGGATGAGGTCCCCCACATGTGGCATCATTGGTTCATAGCTCTAGTCAAAAGCATTCACCAATAAAACAATAATAATAATTTTATGATTTTTTTGCATTGGCTTATGTGTATAGGAATGAACTTGAGAAATAATATATGATAATTATGAAAAATTGTATTTCTTAATGGTCATTACACTACTTTTCTATCCTATTCAAGAAAAAAATAATGGTTAGGATGATATAGTTCCTTCAATCCATTGGTTTATGTCCCCTTCACCATACACAATAACATATTTGATGATTATTAAGTTTCTTAGACACATAATATATTATAGTTGAATATTGTCTATAGGTTGTACTTGTAAGGCCTTTCTAATGTCTAATTAACTTGGTGTTTGCAAGCAAACACATAATTCAGAGGACAGGTTCCTAACTAGACAGTTCACCAAACCTTCACAAATGGCTCCATTTAATTATCAACTAGGGCTTGTAATATTTTGACAGTACTGACACTATATGTGCATTCAAGGATCCTACTACACCCTATATCTATGAAACATAGGTGGTCACACATGTATTGAAAATGGTAAAATTTAGAAAAGGAAATAAACCATGAAATTGTTGAGCAAAGGAGATAACATAAATCTACTACTTATGTTGTGGGTAATTATTGCTTAATATTGTAACTACTAACTATCAAATCTAAATTTGTAACTAAATAATACTTCTATCTTCTAACTCCTAACTTCAAACCTTTAACTTCTCCAGAATAACTCAATGTAATTCATGGTATAGAATATCATTTGTGAAATTCACATGCATATAATTGGAAACTCATCTTAAATAAATTTAGTAATGTAGCATCTAATGTACTAATAGAATATAGGGTGGGTTGGAAATACATGGAGTGGCCTTTGCTTCAGTTGTTACACCCACATAATATATCGAATATGCACTACTTGATCAAAAATTCATGACAGTGAACTAAACTTTGAACTTTGATATATTTATATTTCCTTGAAACTAAAAATAATATAATTTTACTATTTATAGTGTATATATAAGTGCAACATATATATATATATTCATATATTTTTCCCTAAACAAATATTATGTATAAATATTTAGATATTATTTTTCATTATAGAAAATTCATGCATGCAATATCTATTTATAGGTTGTAAAAAAGACAAGAATACAAAGTATACAAAGTCCCCAAAGAACATTCTTTAGGGGAGATTTTATAACCCTGATATGCTAACTATTTTGAGCAATGTAATAATCATAGTATAATTATTTTTCAAGCATAACATCTTGTAAATTTATCCCACATTTTTCCTACTTTATAAGCCACTCACGTGTGATTTATATTGAATTAGTAATAAGCTAAATTCCATCTTCGAATCTTAATTCATAATAGAGCTTTTCTCTCAAGAGGGTTGTTTTGTCAAAAAGACCTATAATTATTGTTGCCAATATAAATATATTAATAAATATTTTCTAAAAATAATACTCGAATGAACATGTTAGGGGAGAGGGCCCAATAGTCGTGCACCCAATCGTGAATATAATACCCAATAGTCATTTATATAATGTCCAATAGTTGTGATTTGACTACCCATAATTAAACAAAATGTATGCTTTTGATCTAAAAAGCAACCAATCATGTGATACCACATCAGCGCTCAACTACTCATGATGTAATGCACGAGAATTGGTCTCACTATTTTTTGGGGCCTTTTTGGACACCTTGACAAAAACGCATGCTGATGTGGCATCATATTTGATGATGTGGCCTTGAAACCTTAGTTATAAGTAGAGAACTTGCCAAGTAAGCTGCTGCAAAAAATTGGGAGTGATTTGAAATTTCGACGTAGGATAATTTGAAGCACGAAGTTAGGGTGCATGACTACTGGGCCCTCTCCCCTATTATTCTTTTCATCAATATTTTGATGACAACATAAAGGTGTGCCTAAATTTTTTTCTATGTGGACCAATCATATAAGCATTTTAGTGAAATTTATGTGTTGTCTCTATTATAACAAAGAAACCATAAATAATTGTAAGCTAATGTAAATTAATGATTTTTAAGATTTCCTTTTTATATTTAATATCTATTTTGTAAATACCATTTTAAAAATATTTTTAATGAAGTATTTCTTATATTTTATAATATGTTTAATGGGTATTTTTTTCTTGTAATATATAACTTGATCTTGAAATGAAATATTTTCATAATTTCTTAAATATGAAACACTGAAATTAATATCTAGGGTATGCACATATTTTTTAAAAATTTTGTTGCATGTTCTAGTTATTAATATATTTTTCAATCATATTTTAACTATAATCTAGACATATTTTATTATAACACATACTTTTTCTTATATACCCAATAATGTTTAAGGAATGACATCAATACAAAGGGTAGTCTTATTTTTCTTTTTCACCTTTATTAGCTATTTATTGTGTTTGTTTAATTGAAGTGTTTATTTTTTGATAATAAACTATTTTTTGTTTATGAAATTTGATAATAAACTATGTTGGCCTTTGAAAATACAAAACACATATAATAATTCAATAAAATATATTAAAAGTGATAATTTTTATTTGAATCTATATTTTTACAAAAAAAAATATGTCATCAAAAATTTCTTTCATCATTAAAAATGTGACTTGAATCAATATTCTTTATCTAATAAAATAAAAAAAATATATTTTTTAGTAAATATAGAACTACCACATAGTTGTCAAAAAAGCACCAATAAAACTACCTTGAAATGAAGGACCTTTTATCGAAGGTGATCAATACTCAAACACGAATAAAGTGGTCTCACGGACAATGAACCATTTATAATTTTTTTGGGAGATTCAATTAAAGGAATTTCTAATTCAAATGTTGGAGAAACCTCAATAGAAGGTGGAATTCCATTAGATGGCCATCAATTAAAAGATCTTTAGCTAAAGGAAGTTAAATCAATTAATTTTCAATCAAAGGACCTTCAATCAAAGATGTTGGTCCTGTAATAGAAATGATTTCACAAATTTACAAGTAGCTCACAAGTGAGGCACACATTTATGCATTCAAAATTTTTGTAGGTGATATTCTAGCAAGATATATATCATGTATATCACCGTTGTGGAGGATGAAAGTGAAAATCACAAACAACAATAATAGAAATCTCACACTTTCACAATCATGTAATGAAGTTCAAGATCTTGGGTTAGAATATGGAAAGAAAAATAATGATATGATGCAATGATAATGATAATGATAATGACAAATTATGAAATCCTAAAAATTAAATGATAGATATGGTTGATAATGATAATGATAAATTCTTGATAATGATTGAAAATGTTTAATAATGTTTGAATCATAAAAGTGCTCGAAATATTTTGATCATAAGAGTGTTAGGGGATATGAATGATGAAATATTATTATTTATATGCTTCACTTGATGTTTGATCAATGGAGGAGATTAATTTCAAAGATTAATGGATAGAAAAATTCAAGATATAGTAAGACCCAAATTTGAATTTGATGGAGGGAAAGTTAGAAGAATTAAATAAATACATTTATTTAATTAAAAATGAAAGCTTAGAGAAATAAATCAATATTTATTTATTTTAGAAGAAAATCTATAAGTTAAATAAATTATTTTAATTTATTTAATAAGGAGTGTTAGCTAATTAAAACAATGAAAATTGTTTAATTGTATAAGAAAATATTCAATTTAAATAAAT
This sequence comes from Sequoia sempervirens, assembly GCA_007258455.2. Taxonomy (NCBI): domain Eukaryota; kingdom Viridiplantae; phylum Streptophyta; class Pinopsida; order Cupressales; family Cupressaceae; genus Sequoia; species Sequoia sempervirens. Next base: position 10,087,529 of record VDFB02358134.1, on the reverse strand, counting down.
TATTTTTAATTTGTTCAAAAGAGGAGTGTTAGCTAATTAAATAATTTTTGAAGATTATTTAATTAAAGAGGACCATAGATAAATTCAATTTAATTAATATTGGAGGGAAAATGATAAATGATAAAATAATTAAATTATTAAAATTATTTAATTAATGTAGATGTGGTAATATACTAAGATAATTAAATAATAAAAAACTATTTAATTATTATGGATGAAAACAAGGAAATATTAGCTTAATTAAATAATAATTATTTTTAATTAATTATAGATAGAAGAATTGATAAGATTGAAATGCATTAGTCATTTCTAGGTGTCTACAACCATATCACATGAAGATTCACCTTAGACACTTACATTATACAAAGATATATTGCATTTTCTAAGTGGGGATTCTTTGCATTGTATGCCTAAATCATGTAAATATTTATCACATTTTCCATATCATATGGGTTTTAATCATAGTATTGCATTAAAAAAAGTATTAATTGCATGGATTGCATCATGTGGATGTTGGTGTGAATGAGGATGTTTCCTAACTAATCATTAGTGAGGACCTATTCACATTATAGATTTACTTAAGAGTTAAGTATGTCTTAGTTGTCATTTCTAGAAGTTAGTTATAATGGGGCCATGTTTCATTATTTGCTTTTAGTCATCTAGGTATTTAATAGTTTTCTCATACATTATTTTATGCATTTATTGTTTGTATCAAGGGTAGTTATCAACCCTTATCTCACCTTGCCTATATATACAAGGTGATTGTACATTGTAAATAATCTAGATCAATGAATTTGATGAAGTCTAAATTGCTCAAGTTCAAACTCATGGCTCTAGGGATTGAACCATAGATATTTATGAGACTATACAAACAATTACATATTTATCAAACCAATGATATTAATTGTTATATATTGGTGCATTAACTCAACATGACATTGAAAATATTTATTCATCATCAATTCTAATATACAAACTCTTACACATTTGTTAAATCAAAGATATTAATTTATAAATAACAATATGTAAATTTAACATGACACTAATAGCATTTGTTCATCACCATTCTAAAACTAAATGCTCTTAACCATTACATTTAACTTTTAGACATTTATACAATTATTACTCTAGATTTTATTCCCTTACAAGTACATATCAATAAAATCAACTTTGAAAATGGATGCAGATTCACTAGATGTCTTAAAAGATGTTAAACCTCTAAAGAGTCAAGTCTCAAAAGTAATATTTAAATACAATCCTAGACACAATAATTGAGTAGCTAATAAAATGACAAATAGGGGAACCCATCAAAGTTTGTATATTGTAAAGTTTAGAAGGCCGCACTTTTCTCCCAAAAAGAGATGATCACGGGTTTATTGTCTAAGGTGTAACTTCCAAACCCTATACAACCGTGTAGAAAACCAGACGATTATTGGAGCATCCAATTCCTACAATCAATAGGAGGGCTAGCTATTGCATGAGGGCTACAAAATAGCAGGGCATCTAAGCCCCTTTCATATTTATTTGTGATCACTTTCATTGATGTCTCCATACAAGAAGTAGAATTTGTGATCCCCAAAAATTTACTTACCCGCTTATTGCGGGATTGGAGCCGATCCCAACTTCCCACCATGTGACCACCTGTTACAATCCATACCTTCATTTCATCCAATTTTCCAAATAATATATGACTATACACTTGGCTTTTGGGAACCTGAGTAAGTTAAACAGGATTTTGTAATGGGTGGTTACAGTATTATCTTTCAGCTTGAAATAATCTCTTAGGACAGAGTAAAAGAAAAACCAATTAAAATCTGGGATTCAGCTCTGAATCCTGGAACACTCATCATGCTCCCCACCACTCAACATCTTAGAACAACAGAACTACCAAGATTCTAAGATGATTGATTTTCTGAATGTTTCTCAGAGCTCATTGTTCTAGAATGATTGAATTCTCCAGTCATGATCTTCAGCATAATACATATAGATGGATATAAATATTTAAGAATTGAACGAGATAATACATATAGATGGATATACATATGTAGTATGGATTTAGGATTTTAAGATTCTAACCCAATACAAGAACATAAAAATGAATAAAATCAGGAGGTACAGAAATATGAATGATGGGTTTCTCATAAGAGGCTGGGTGGTTACCAGGTTGGAACATGAAACATAATTGCACCCTGATTGTGCCTGGAATTGCGCCGGGTAAAGACTAGTAGAATCAGGCCAAAAGATTCGATATTATATGTTTTTGGGTTTATTTATAATAACTGGTTTGTGGAAGAGAGCATAAGAAGTTTGATGCTCGTGCTAGTAAGCAATGCATTTTACTTTGTTATCATGACTAAAGAAAGATAAAAATATATTGATTTCTTGAAATTGAGACTTGGGTCTTTAGAGTCAACAAGGATGTTGCCTTTGTTGAAGAATATGACGGCTTTTAAGAAGTATGTCTATTAAAATATTTGAGAAGCTATCAGTAATTGATTTTCAGAATCAAAAGAAGCTACAGTTTGAGAAGTACCAACCTTTTTCATAAAGTATGATAGTAAAGAAATGAAAAGTATATATGAGATATAGGTTAAGATTTCTTCTGGGAAGAAAGAAAGAGAACGAAGATATTAGAGAGGAAGAAGGAACTCTAATGGTTAGAAAAGTTCTGACAGATATAGTATCGTTCAACAAAGCTTGACATTTCGCAATTCCTTAAAGGATGGTTAACCAACTTATGCATAGAAAGAATAAATTGGAGTAATAAGAAATAAGAACCGTTTTGAAGGTATTCCACAAGGGAAAGTAAAAGGCCTTAGTAGTAGACTTCCCTAAAGATTTGCATGCATAAGTTTAAAGGCATTTAAATAGAAGAAGAATAGGTTTTGGTCATTTAGTAAAATGTAATTAGATCAATAATAGATGGTAGTATAAAAATATTATGGCTAATATGAATAGTGAGTAAATATGTTAGTATGGTTGGAAAATGATAATGGTTGGTAATTGGTAGATATCTTAGTATGGTTGGAAAGTTATTGATCTAAAATGTTTAATATAATTATGTAGTATTTTTTATTATCAATTATGTTTGTTAGTTCAATGAACAATAATATCTTTAAATTTAGTTTGTCATTCATTTATTATTTAGACACTGTGTTTAGATATTCTATTAGTAAATTATTTGAAACTCATATTGTAAGATTGTTGAAAAGTGGAATGGATATGATGAACAAGGAATATTTCGATTAAAAGTAAAAAGAAATATTATGTTGTAGGTTGTGATATTTGTAGGATAGCCTAAGTGGAGCCTCTATCAAATATAAATAAAGAATATCTTGTTCAATGAGTATGATTGAGGAGAACTCTACTAAATTTGTATAAACAATATTTTCTTCAATGAATATCTACCATAAGTATAAATGATTTTTCCATAGGAATAAAGATAAAGAGAAAACAATCCAAGGTTTTCAAACACATTTAGGGAACTTACACATGTTCTAAAAAAACAAGGTATACTCATGTGGATTATTTTACCTTTATATAATTTTGTTTTATTGTCACAATCTTCATTTTAAAAAAGAAGTGCACAAATTAAGTTGTCTAAGAGACTTAATTTGTAAGATTAAAAATTTATAATTTTTGTTATCGATCTTAAGATATAAATATTTATGGGTTAAAGAATAATAGTGTGTTCCACTTCAAGGAAGAAAAAAGTTAATCAAAATTGTAATTGCAAAAATAGAACATAATAGTTCAAAGTATAAGATAATTATCAAAGTGAGGTCTAATTAAAAGAAAGGTTGTAATAATCTTTCTAGTCATAATAAGAATATGAGAAAATTAGTTACACAAAATAACATCACTCGCAATAAAATACACAATGATAAATTTTAATTAAAAAAAGTGGCAATCAAAAAGAGAACATGAATTCAAAACTTATTCAATCATTCACATGTATAAAGAACTATTTCATTACTACAAGATGAAAGAAGATAATTCATACATTTTTATTTTTTACGTCAATGACATAAGACCATGAATGAAAAAATATATTTGAATTGTGTAGTGGAACTTGAAAGCTCCAACCTCAATAATTACCACTCAATAATCTAACTTTCTATACTCATTTCCCATACTAAACAATCTAGGAAATGGATAAGAAAATAACTCTTCTAGGTAACTCCAAACCAATTCTAGGACATGATCTAGAAAACATTGTGTGTCTATACTACCAAAGAATCTACAAAAAATATAGTTAGAGGAACAAAATTTCAATGAATAAGACTCTAGGTCCTAGATTTGAACCTAAAACTCTAATACCACATGTAAAGATCAATCTCCTTGAGCAATATAATAATTTTATAAAATGATTAAACAATATAATATTTAAAAAATAAATACAAATAATAATAATTACACATTAAATAGATATATAAAAAATTATTTTCAAGTCATAATAATATCCAACATTGAATATTATAACAAGCTAGATAGCATAGATCTTGATATACAATTAAAACTTAGTCCTTTTCCATCAATATAGTATTATGGGATTATTTAGAAAAGTATCCAAATAAATACAACACCACTTGATCAAGTATTGCAAAGTGAATATATTTAAACTTGGTGAGAAGATAGAACATCAATAGAGTGATTTTCCTTGTAACCATAAAGTAATAAGATTATGTTTCCTTACTCTAAATTAGAGAAGCACTACCCTTCATAAAGGATCTAGAAATCTAAATCTTACATGTATGATAAAAACCAATGCAATAAGTAATCATTGAAAATCTAGCATACTATATCAATTGCCCATGAAATCACAAATGTATCTAATCCACATAACTTCAAGATAAATGATATGGAAGAGAATAATTTAAATCAAATAAATTACTGCACTTAAATGCATATTTTATGATTTACGTAACATATATTTACATGTGTTATACTATACAACATATTAGTTGTAGACTAGATAATTAACCTACTATTCTCTAATTATCTATGTTTGACAAATGTGATGCCTCTCTCAAGGTTCTATATATAACACAATACTAAGAAATAAACGACATATAGTTGAAATATATGAAGTTTAACCATTCCATAAGTTGAATAAGATTAGTTTGTGTAGGTCAACTAACAAATAAAATATGCTAACAATATTGCACAATTACTATGAATAAAAAAGTAATAATGCCCTCTTCATGATATACTACTAAATTGATATCCATCAGAAACTAAAAATAATTTCTAATCAAAATAATAATAGTAACAAAAATGAATAGAAAAAGCTATATTAAACACATTATAAAAATATGTTGCAGGAGCATTCAAGGGTACCAAGCAATCCTGCACACCCAAAAAGGTTTATTTTATTTTCTTGAATTTTGGTGTGATGTTGATCTTGCATGAATGATATATTTCTTGATTTTTCTTCCTTCAACAACCTTGAAAGGGACCTCTTTCCATACACTTTCTTTTGGAATGAATTTTAATTGTAAAATCATTTCATTTTGTTAGAAGATATTAATTTTTTTTCATTTACAACTCCTAAGAATTTGAAATTGTTGGCCATTAGTGTTGGAATCTTCTTAGTGCAAGTGCTTGATGTAGTGGAGGTGTAGGAATGGGATCATGGATGTCAATTTAGGAAACAATTTAAAAATTGTTAGGAAAGAACAATTCAGAGGCCAATTGCATGAATTTCCACATTAGAATGGAAGAGGTAGAGTTTTGAATGTATTTTTTTTAAGGAGAAGATTTCTTGGGTCGTGACTATGAGACCTAGTTTCAATAAACTGGGCATAACTTTCGCATATAGTAATGAAATCAAGAATTTCAAAATGATTTGAAAAGTTGAGAACAAGGTGCACCAAACCTAAAAGAAGTTTTAAAAGATTCATGATAATCAAGGAGCAGTGATGGACAAAAGTGATGGTTTTATGGAATTGTAGTGATTCTTGCCTATAGAATTGATTTTAGTTTGTCTTATGGAATGCCAGTAGTATATGTTGTTGTTGTGGTTGCACATTGTATGTAAAAATATAATTATTCAATTTGAGTGAAGAATATTTGGTTATATTTTCTATTAAAAATTTGTTGCAAATGTTTTGAATTTTTGAAGTAAGATTGTTGGTGGTCTTATGGCTACTTGGATGGGTTGTTTGACAAAACCCCCATCCTCATACTATATCAAATGGTACCAAAGTAGGAAGATTGGATGGGAAGTGTTGCAGTAGTGAGTAAGTTATTTTTCTTGAATATGTGCTGAGAGAAAATTGAAGGATTTGGGTTTGTTGGAATGTGTGAGTGTGAGTTTTATTTCATGAATGGAAGAGCAGATGTGACTTTATCCTCCAACAGAGGTTAAGGTTGAGTAAATGGTGCATGATAGAGAGGTGTGTCTTCCAAAAACTATCTTTTGGGTAGAGAATAAGCAAGAGTGATTTTGTTGCAGGGAGGACTTATGACTATAAAGGGTTGATACCTTGAAGTGAGATTTTTGCAAGGAATTGTAACTACAGAGGGACTTGTGAGTCTCTAAATGTCTTTGAAGAAGAGGAAAGGATGGGTCATTCAAAGAACTATGAGAATGTTGTTTTGGGAAGAGTATTGGGAAAATTTGAGAGAAAAAATTTGATTGCAAAGTTGAAGAAGATAGAAGATTGGATGCCCTTGAGGAAAGCTTGGGAATGAAGAAGAAAGATATAGCTGAGGAAGATAAAAAAAAAGATGAAGTTAAAATACCTTGTTTGTTTCATAAAAAATTGGCAAATAATGGTTTGTGTATAGAAAATGAAGGAGGAAAAGAAGTTGTAATAGAGGATAGTGAAGAGAAGAAAAAGGAAAAGAAGAGTTTTGTCAAGGAGGATAGGGAAAAGAAGAATGATGAACTATAGTGTTGCAGCCCTATGATAGAAAGAGCATGGAGAGGAAGTCATGTGAGAGTATCCCACAAAAAATGTAGTTGATAGAAAGGAAGAAAACAAGAAAGGAATAGGGAAGAAAGAGGATAAAATGGTCACTATGGACCATAAGATTAATAGTAATTTTGATGATTGTGTATTATCTAAAGATGTTTTATTTGCAGGATGTGGAAAAGACAAAGAAGATGGTGAAAAGAAGAAGGATACAACAACATGAAAAGAGGTATCATTTATTTATGTTAATGATCATTTGTGTACAAAAGAAGTGATGAAGATGTAGCAATTCAGAAATGGATTTTGAAAGTCCTAGATTGACAAAGAAATAGATGAAGAAAATAGTCTCCTATTGAAAGAAGAGATAAAGAAATTAGAAAAAAATATTTAAAGGAGAAAGGATCAAAGAAAATGATGAAAAGGAGGTTGCAGAAAATACATGCCTCTTCGAAGGAGAAAAATTTGTAGCAATAGGGAAGGAGAAGAAAATAGAGCTAATTGTTGATTTATCAAATTTTGTCATGAATCTGATTTTTGTGGGGACAAAATGATAAATTTGAAGAATGAAAAAGAGATGGAAAGATTCAAAAATAATAGGCTACAAGCTGAAATACAACAAGGTATGATAACTTTTTTTGACATACAAGAAGAAGAGGATGAAGGAGAAATAGGTGAGAAATATGAGTAGATAGAATTCATCAATTTCTATGAATTTGTTAATGCCAATTTATATGCAGGTGTTGAAAATGATCAATTGGAATGGAAATATGAAACATGGTGCAGCAAGATGAATTACATGATAGGGAGACATAGAGAAAAGATGAAGGAAGGGAGAAACATGAAGATTCAGAGCAGAGTAAAGAAGAAGAAACTGATTGATAAGGAAGAAAAATGGTTGAAGAAAAAACATAGAATCTTCAAATGTTCATGAGCTCCAACTCATGGAAAATTTCTTCTTACCCTAGGTGTTTGATGCAAGATCATCCAAGGGTATCAAGTAATCCTACACACCCAAAAAGATTTATTTTATTTTCTTGAATTTTTGTGTGATGTTGGTCTTGCAGGCATGATATATTTCTTGATTTTTCTTCCTTCAAGAACCTTGAAAGGGACCCCTTTCCATACACTAGTTTTTGGCATGAATTTTAATTTTAAAATCATTTCATTTACTTGGGAGGTATTATATATTTTTTCATTTGTAACTCCTGAGAATTTGAAATTGTTGGCCATTAGTGTTGGAATCTTCATGGTCCAAGTGCTTGAGGCAGTGGAGGTGCAGGAATGGGATAACATATGTCAATTTAGGAAAAGATTTGAAAATTGTTAAGAAAGAATAATTAAGAGGCCAATCGCTTGAATTGCCACATTATAATGGAAGAGGTAGAATTTTGACTGTGTTTTCTTGAAGGAGAAGATTGTCTGGGTAGTGACTGTGAAACCTAGTTTCAATAAATTGGGCATAACTTTCTCATACAATAAAAAAATCAAGAAATTCAAAATGATCAGAGAAGTTGAGAACAAGACACACCAAACCCAGAAGGTATTTTAAAAGATTCGCGATAATCAGGGAGTAGTGACGAACATAAGTGACGGTTTTGTGGAATTGTAGTGATTCTTACCTAGAGAATTGATTTCATTTTCGCTTATGGAATGCCAGTAGGATATGTTGTTGTGGCTGCACATTGTATATAAAAATCTAGTTATTCAAATTTGATTGAAGAAGATTTGGTTATATTTTTGATTAAAAATTTGTCTCAAATATTTTCAATTTTTGAAGAAGGATTGTTAGTGGTGTTATGGTTGCTTGGATGGGTTGTTTGACAAAACCCACCATCCTTGTACTACATCAAGATAATATATATCATAATAAATAATAATATTCTCACGTCTCCTATGATTACTAGGAAGTAATTAAAATAATATAATAGATTTTCTAAGGAAGTTTATTCATAAACTTTAGGTTTCCGTAATCATAATGTCATCCTATCACTTTGAAAACTTATTGCCACTTTAGGTTGATGTATTATGTAATTCACAAAATACAAACTTTGATAGGTTGGGAAGTATGATCATCTAATGGGTGGTTTTAAGTTCAAAAGATAGTTTAGTATTAAAAATGATTAGTTTTGTATTAGGGAGGAATTTTTCTGCTTAATTGTGAATAGCATAAAACTAAATCCCAAGTAAGGAACATAAAAATATTGAAACACTATCACCTAGTTTTCAAGTCTCCATTGGATAGCCTCCATTGGCCTTCTCCATCTTGCTGCAAATCATATGATTTCCCTCATATTGAAATGCAACTATAACCTATGTCTAAGCCAAGCAAGATATTGAAGTATTATATGCTCAAGCACTCATAGTGCTCAAGCATGCTATGTGTATATGAATTGCTGAAAATAATTCTTTTTGTATAAAAATACTTGAGAGAGGGCCTTTTAAAGAATGCCAAATTGAGAATGGATGGTCAAGATTAAAATTTTATAAAAACCTAAGATCAAAGGCTAGGATTCAATGTGATGAGGAGCATTACGGTTGGGGAAACATTAGGTCAAATTTAGGGAAAGCTTTGAAATGAAGGATTGAGATTTGATTGAAAGTAGTTAAATCAATGGTGGAGAAAAAGAGGTAGTTAGAAAATCAAACAATAATAGCAATTATTTGATCTATGGAGCAAAGTTGACTTATGAATTAAATGATGATTTAACTAATAAATGTGAATAAGACAAAATGTAATAGATAATTTCATTTAATTGAAGGATAAATGGTAATGCTATTAAATAACTAATGGTAATTAGAAATTTATTTAATTATTGGAGGGAATAAGGATAGATTAGTGACGTATTTAAATAAATAAATGTAATTTATTTATTTAAATAATCATGGAGGAATGATTAGAAATTATGACACTAGGAATTAATCAAATGATTTAATTATGTGAGGAGGATGTTTGACATAGAATAATGCAACTCAGGGGCCTAGATCATTTTTATGTGTCTACATTTTTCCCCTCTTTGACATAATGTAGTTTATTACATTGTGTCAAAGAAAACAAGTCAAACATATGTGCCAATGTGAAAGTAAGGAGAGGAAGGATAACAAGGAGGTAGTGGTATGCCCCCTCAAGAGGACAGGTGGGTTCAAAGAATCACGAGTGTTCTCTCGAAATGGATGAGAATACTAGAGGATGAAGGAATAGAAAAAAATGTTAGCACAAAAGACATGGATGGTGGGACAAAAAAGGAATACTTCAATATTTTTCCAAATACCATAATAGGTGTTACATAATCATCATTGGGTGGTAAAATGTGACAAATGGACAACAAACACCATGATATGACATAGACCAAGGTGTTCAAGGTCATCCACTTGTGAAAAATAGATAGTCACAAACAAGAAATGTCCTAACTCATTCTAAGGGCTAAGTTGCCCTAGTCTTTTTGTCAAGACACACCAAAGACAACAATCAAGGAAAAATAGGTCATGAGAAATTATCACACCTCTAAATCCTTCATGGGACATCCTCGAGGTAGCTAGGAACATGACCAAGAGACAAAAAAAGACAAACATAAGACAAAATAGACCAACAAAATCAACAACCATGGAATATGTTTGTCAATATTTGTTTGTCGAAGGTTGATTGCTTGATAGTTTGACAACTTGAATATTCTGATAGTTTTGACAGTTTGACGATGCTTGTCCTCAGGAAGGACACATCCTGAAAAGGTCAATGACTAGGTGACGAAGCCTTTCATCAGGAAAGAAACATTGTGAAAAGGAAAATGATAGTTTGACAGGGCCCAATTCCAAGAAGGGCGCATCTTGGAGGGGACCATAAAGTGACTAGGTCAACATTGTTTTTGGCAATTTGATTGATTGTTGACTTGACAACTGATTGGACTATGTTGTTTGTTGGTTCGTGATTTTAATGTTGACATTCAAATGAGTGTCTTGTGTTTGAGTTTGACTATGTCTAACTTATTATATTGACATGACAAACCCTAAAGGGCTGACCTGGGTGGCCTTAGGGGCTCATCGATTGATGGCCTTGCCTACGTCGGACACCCAAAGATCTCATAGTTCAATAGGGATGGGACTGACATATTGAAGACGAACCAACATGTTTTTACTTAACCTAAAAAACCTTAGGGGACTGGACGTAGGGGCCTTGGGGGCACATTGATGATGGCCTTTCCTATGTAGCAAATGTGCAAAGCCCTCATAGTTTGATTGATGTTGTGATCAAAGATGAAAATTTTTATTGACTGATATGACTAACTCAGTGAAGATAAAATAAATCATTTATTGGACTCAAATGACCAACTAAAATTAAACACTTAAAAGACTAACTTAGATGGTCTCGAGGGTACATCAAATGATGACCTTGCCTATGTAGAAAATGTGCAAAAACCATGTAGTTCAACAATTCTAACTATGACTTGACTTTGACTGATTATGACTCTATTTTTGTGATTTTTGCAAGTTATTTGGATGTTTTTGTGTTTTCTGAAGTTTTGTGATTTTTTTGGATTTTTTTAGGACATTTTCTTATTTGTAAGGATTTTTTTCAAGACATTGTCTAATTTTTATGGATTTTTTCAAGATATTTGATGATTTTTAGGGTTCTTTTAGGATATTTTATGATTTTTATGGATTTTTTCAAGACATTTTATGATATACAAGACCATGTGCGAGATCCACTATAGTCAGGTGATAAGGATATTACCCCCAATAAGTTCTAGGACTAGCTAAGATGAATGAGGTGGAAAAGGACATGCTCAGAATGAAAGGTGAAGGATATGTGAGACATGATGTCAACCATTGTCAGCCATGGAAAGAAATAGTAGGACTTTATGATGAATGTCGTGAGGGTGTCAGAAGACTGGGTATTTATTATGGACAAGGGTAGATGGAGTGATAGTAGATGGCCAAGCAAATATTTTCTATGCATGACACCTTTTTGCTAGGTTTTCACCATGGTACTTATCCAAAGTGCCATGGAAGTGGTTTTCACTATTGGAAAAAATATTTCTCTTTATTATTATTATTTTTATATATTTTCTTCTTTTTCTAGTGTTACCAAGATGCTTGTTTGCCAGGTTTTCACCAAGGTAACTATTTTTTTGATATTTTGATTTTATTTTTATTTTTATGGTCTTGGCCAAGCTCTCTGAAGCTATGTATAAAACTTATGCATATGCAAACTGTTGATGGGTTTCGGTAATTTTTCCCCTTCTAGAGTAGATAACTGATAAGCACCAAAACCAAAGGATGCAGTGATGACATGTGGGCCCAACCAATTAAGCTCAAACTTTTCAAGCTTCTCATGGTCAGCTTGATTCTTCAGATTCTACATCAAGACTAAGTTGCTAATGTTAAATCTTCTAACCATAACTCTTTTGTTATAACTTTAGCAAAGGAAATTTTGATATGCTTGTAAGTGATTCAAGGTATTTTATCTGTGTTCTTCTAATAATTCTAGCTCATGCAATCAGTATTGTTGGTATTCCTCATAATCAATTAATCCCTTGATGGAGACCCTTAAGGAGGGGACTTCAAACTCAATGGGTAGGATAGTTTTGCATCCAAATACCAAGGAAAACGGAGTGGTACCCATAGGGATAGGTAAATTTGGAGATGTTAGTCATGACCAGTGTCAGTGATAGTCTTCTTAAGAAGTTTGATTATTGTCTTTTTGGACACCTTAGCTTGGTTTTTCCCTTATGGATAATAGGGCATGGAGAAATGATGTTGAATATGGAATCACTCACAAAGCTCACAAACATCCTAATTTTTAAAAGGATGAATGTTGTCTGAGATGATGGATTAGGGAACACCATACTGGCATATGATGTAGTTAAGGATGAATTTGGAAATTTTTTTATTGGTTATGTAGGTGAGAGGGATGGCCTCGATTCATTTTGTGAAATATTTAGTTGCAGTAATAATTAATTTATGGTCATTAGATGAGGTGGGTTGAATTTTTCCTACGAGGTCAAGTCCCCATTATACAAAGGGCCAAGGACAAGTGATTGGTCACAACTCTTATGCAGGCACATGAATAAGGTCACTGTGTACTTGACATTGACAACACTTTCTCATGAATTGAAGAACATCATTCTCCATGGTTGGCTAGTAGTATCCAAGTCTCATGATTTTATTGGCTAAGGTTGGGCCACTAGAATGAGATTCGCATATACCCTTGTGTACCTCACATAAGGTTGTTCGTATTGCATCTGTATCAAGACATCGAAGGAGGGTATTGACAAAGCTACACCTATATAGGGTGTCACTGATGATGGTATAGCGGGTGGCCTTGCGAATGGGTATGTGCAGGATCATCATGGAAAACACAGGCCCTTAAGTGGCAAAAAATTCAAAAAAATCAGAGTTAGGAAACTTGACGTAAAAATTTGAATAAGCTATCTATATTATTTCAAAAATATGTAAGAATAGAATCTATAGCAAATTGAATGTAGTTTCTAAACTACTAGGTTTATTTTTAAAATCTATTTGGTGAAAATTTGATATTTCAATGTAGTAGTACTTAAATTTCATGGAAAAATAAGTGTCTATCGACCACCCTAACCACAATAAAATGATAATATCTTTTTATAATATTTTAGATATAACTAGAGGACTCATGTTCTGATGTGATGCATATTTTTTGTAACTTTTTCCAAGTAAATAATTAATTATGAATTTTTATTACAAATTTTAAAAAATATAAAAAATCGTATGTTTGACCACCTTAACTTGGTCAAAACTTCATGAAATTCTTTTTTTTTCAATCCTATAGTATGTGACTTCAGCATAGAATGTGATGCATGTTTCAGATTCAAATAATGTGATACCATTTGAAAGCTATAGATGTTTTTCAATTAGCCTACCAATCAGAACTTTAGTCGTAATTCAAATAGAAAATGAATTATAATTATTTATTAAATTCAAAGTAAAGCACATTTTATATTGGTGGAAATTTGAGAATCTCTTTCAAAACCCTTTTTGTTTCATCAATTTTGGGTACAAAAAATTTGTCAGGCACATACCCTACACATACCCATCATATCACCACTTTTTTTCCCATCATGATCTTGCACATACCTGAATAAAGGACTTGCATTGGTTATGGGAAAGGTTTGGCAGTAAAATATGGGAATGTAGGTAATTGTATATCTCCTGATACTAGGGGGAATTGAGACCAACAATTTCACAAATGATTCAGACTCAGGAATGTCATAGGCAGGAACCAATAGTTGTTCTACTAAGAACTCAAATTGTGGAACATTATTGGGGATATCCAAGATAGATCCAATTGTCACCATAGCGTCGACTACTTTGTTCTGTGCTTGCAGAATCTGCTCAAAAGCGATCATATGGAAGTGTGATAGGAAACTATCCACCATGCATTTATACAACATCAACTTCTCATCCTTGGTGTCGTAATCATCATTGAATTGATTGATAACTATATGAGAATCACCAAAAACTAGGAGTTCTTTGATTTTCCACTAAACTACCATTTGGAGTCCTGTCAACAATGCTTCATATTCGGTGACATTATTAGTGCATGGAAAGGAGATGTGAAATGATTTAGGAATAGAATCACCTTGTAGTGTGATAAATAATATGCCTGCTCTAGAACCATGACCTATATAGGATCCATCAAAATGAAGTTTCCAAGGTAATCTCAATCCTACTTGAAAGACGGATTCATTTGGAAAATTAGCTACCAATATGTGATCATCTTTTGTAGGTGCATTAGTGAGTTGAACTGCTATGACCTGTCCTTTTATCTCATTGTGTTCTACATACTATATGTCATACTCACTCAGTATCATGACCCATTTTTCCAAGCATCCTGTTAGTGTTGCTCGACTGAGAAGGTACTTCAAAGGATCTATCTTAGCCACTAATTTTGTTTTATGATTCAACATATAATGTCTCAATTTCTGAATGGAAAAGACTACTACAAGGCATGCATATTCAATGGGTGTATAGTTGAGCTCATACCCAACCAAAGTGTGACTGATGTATAATATTGTTCTTTCCTTTTCTTCATGGTCATTCTATGCAAGTAATGCTCCCAGTGTAGAATTGGTTGTAGAAATGTACAATATCAAAGGTTTCCCATCAATAGGCAACATAAGGAATGGTAGTGTCTGAAGATAGTCTTTGATTTGTTGAAAAGAAGCTTGAAACTTTTTTTTCCACACAAAGGGGATTCCCTTGCGTAACAAGTACTAGAATAGTTGAAATTTATCAGCCAATTGTGCATTGAAATGTCTGATGGACTACAATTTTCCCTATAATGTTCTAAGTTGGCCGATTCCTTTTGGTGGAAGCATGTCTAAGATTTCTTTTACCTTATTAGGGTTGAATTCAATGCCCTAATGAGAAACTATGTATCCCAAGAGTTTTCTCGAAGTTACACCAAAGACACTTTTTAGGATTGAGTCAAACCTTATACTCTTCTATCCTTTTGAAGATGTTGTCTAGCACCTTTAGGTGATCACCTCATCTTAGGGATTTTTCCAGGAGATCATCAACTTAGTCCTCTGTTAATGTGCGCATCATATCATTAAATATTGTTTCCATAGCTCACTAGTAAGTGGCACCTGTATTCTTTAGTTCGAAAGGCATAACGTTCTAGCAGTATGGACCCCAAGGACAAGTAAATTTTTTTTATGTTGATCTTCTAGGAAAATGAAGATTTGGTTGTATCCTAAGAAACCATCCATAAGAGACAACATCTCATACCCTACTATAAGATCCACTATGATGTCTATGTTTGGGAGTGGAAAATCATCCTTTGGGCAAGCTTTGTTCAAATCCTGTAAGTCTATGTAGATGAAGATTTTCCCATTTAGTTTGGTGATAGGTTTGAGGTTTGATATCTAATCAACATAATCTATAGATCTTATGAACCCAACATCTAGCAACTTTTTGAGTTCAACTTTGACAAGCAAGGTGATCTATGGGTGCATCTTCTGGAGATTTTGTTTAACTGGTTCGACATCTCAAAGTAAGGGACAATGATGTAAGACTAATGTTGGATCTAGTCCTGGCATGTCTACATATGACCAAGTAAAATTGACTTGATGTTCTATGAAGAATTCTTGAAACTCGGGCTTTTCCTTTTCTGTCAACGATGCTGTGAGGAGAATCATTTTGGGATTTTCTCGTGTGCCTGTATTGACTTCTATGGTGTCTTCAATTAGCATGGACAATTTCTCTTGAGTAATGGGGAGAAAGTACAACCCTCCATCCTTAGGCACCTCATTGAGGTTTTCACCCTCAAATATGTCCTTTCTTTTCACTTTTGTGCCATTAGAAGGTGCCTTATGATTTTCACCTAAAGACGCATCGCTTTTTGTTTGATTTTTACTACTTTCTCATCTAGAGGGTTGCACAGTCTCTCCAAAATATGTTGTAGAATCGAGATCTATAGTAAACCCAACTTTATGGTCCCCTCCTAGTATGTTTTCATGTAGTCCCATGAATTCAGGGATGGCTTCGTCATTCTAAAAAGTGTCCATGGTAGGCAGGCCTTGTTGATCCTAATCAAAGAGCTATGGGTATTGAGTGAGATACCATCATTAGTATTAGTGAAGGGCAGAGAGGATGCTAAGAGCACGCAAATAGAGACAAAAAGGGTAAAGACAAAAGTATCATTAGGATCCCATGAGGATTCTATGCAATCTTTATCCTCAATGATCTTAGGTAAATCAAACTCATGGGGGGGTTCAAGGTTAGGAAAGCACAGGTCGGAAGAATTAGGTGGTGGTTTAAGTTTTTTCATTATCACGAGGCTAGAATGTTCTTACCCATGCTTCTCTTTTCATTGGGATTTTAGGGTTGTCATTAGAAAGATCCTATGGTGGACCAATCTTAAACATTTGTTAGAATATTTCCTCAAAAGAAGGCTCTCCTAGTTCTAGAAACATTTCTTCAAGATCATCGTCACTAAGGGATCTTTCAGAACTATATTCCCTTTCATGAGAGTCAATCTTGGTATAGGATTCACCAAATATCTCAACATATTTAGAATCACTTATGTCCTTACTAGAAGTCACAACTTGGGTACATGGAGTATCAATCGTGATTGTCTTAAACCCTAACCCTAAATTTTTTGGTCTTGTAGGTAGCATTAAGGGTTCTCTCCTTCCATTTTTGTTTATGCCAAGACCACTAACTCCATCATAGACTTTTTCCTTCATTGTCTCAAAGCCTTTGCCATATTGTTGTACTTGTAATGATGGCATATCTTACTTGTCTTTATAAACCCAAGTTGAAATATCATCAATATCTTCTTTGTTTACCTCTCCCCATTTTGTGAAGGTGGTAGTGGGAGGAACTTTAAAGAAAACCTAATGTTCTAATCTGAAGCATAGCCTACCATAAACTTTCAGAGACTTGAGAAACTATGAGACACAATAAGTCGTGTTCAGTTTACACTCTCCACATCCTGTGTCCTGGATCTTGATATTTGAATCGGTAGTGGGAATGGTGAGAGCGGATGGTATGATGGAGGTTTAAGTAGTGGAAATAGATGAATTGGTAAATGTAGATGGATTGATGTATTGGGATGAAGTGGATTGAAGCTTCATAATTAATAGGCACTTGATGTTTGCAAATTCCCCTTAGGTTGGTACAATATTGAAAGGGGTTAGGATCACCAATTATGGTAATATCAGTGTCATTATAGGGGAACTTCAGACATGGGTGATATGTGCAGGGTAAAAACTTTCAATATTTGAATCCAAGGTCGACCAAGGAGGATGTTGTAGTGAAATTCAAGATCCAAAACTTGACATCTAGTATCTATGATTGTTGGCCCAACATGAATAGGGAGTGTGATAATTCCCTTAGAAGAACGCTCCTTATCATCATATTCTTTAATTACAATAATTTTAGTGGCATCTACACATGCATTAGAGAAGCCCAGTGGTGCAGGAGCACCTAAGAAACACTAGGCTTTTTAGGAATCTAGAAATAAGTTCAAATTTTTTTGTGTTATCTTGAGGTCATGTTGACCATCTTTTGTGTGTTAGAGGTGTTTTTCTCTCTGGGAAAGAAGTGGTGGAAAGTTGAATAAGTTTTGAAGCTCAGCTTGTTTTGTTTTAAAAAATGGACCAAAGTTGAAAAACACAGTGATTTTTATAACCTTATCCATTAGGTCTTCCATAGGTTTGAAAAAATAAACTTAACTATTTCTATGGCCTATTTAATGGGTATCTCGACCCTAGAGCAGGGTTGGAAGCTTTAATGTTTTGGTGAAATCTTGTGAAATTGAAGAAAACAATGTTCTGTGCAAAAATTCCTGACTTTTGCATCTTGATTCAGTCTTAATGGATTAGATATGTTTCTATTTCATTGTAGGATGTAGTGAAGTTTGCATTCAAGCATTTTTTATTCATTAAATAGTTTCTTGTTCAATTTTTAGGTATCTTTTTGTAAATAGTTCATTGTTGCCCTGTTGCTGGTCTAAACCAGACTATTTTTAGAAAATGGGGTGCTAGAGCACTTTTCCACCATAAAAACCGTATGGCCTTTTGGAAATAGTGCCTAGACACCATGCTTGTACATATGTTAGTTGGTAGGTTTTTTTGAGTGCAGGAGTTGCTGGCAATGTCTTGCCCTAGGCGAGCCAGGCAGGGTCAGGCTAGGAAAGACTAGGAGTAAAAGTCACACAACTTGCAGGGGTGCTCAGATTTTGGAGAAAATATTTTTGGAGATTTTAGTTGGGGGTCTTGGCAAGGCCTGGTGATCAGGAGGAGGCTCCACTAATCCATTTGGTGTGAGAAAACTCTGACAGTCTGAAATCAATCTGGAAAAGCTTACAAACCCTAGCTTTTGGGCCAATTTTGTGAATGGGCAATGTACGGCCTGTACAAGCTCAAAACCCCAAGAATATTTAAGGTGTGGGTATGGGAAACATAAACCCCAAATGAAGAACCCTAGTCGTTTGGAGGGTTTAGGGGGAAATTGCATTTTTCTCAATTAAGAGGCCTAATTGGGGCTCTAGGCTTGTAGCCTTTTCTAACCCTAGGAAAGGGTTTGGTGGAAGCAATGGGGAATTGGAGACTTGTGACTGCATAAGCACTCTAAATAGGTTATCTTGAAGCTTTTACAACATTTTCACACCCCTGCAAGAACTCAAATGAAAGTTGAGAGAGTTTGGCCTTTAGGGAGGAATAAGGGTCAAGGGTGAGATAGTGGCAAGGCACCAAGATTGGCTTGGTAGAAAGAAGAGAGTTGATAGTGGGGTTGGCCAATAGGACCAGGGGTATCTATACCTAAGATAGGACCCAAAGGAGAAGGTGAAAGATTCACCTAGGAGTTCTTAAGGACAAGGACTCAGAGCATGGGATAGTGAGTGTCCCATCCAACCCTATCCTATCAGATTACTATCAGAGCAAGTTAAAGATTTCAGAAAGAGTAATATATGTCAGAGGTTGAGTCAAGTGATATTACTGTCATGGTGACAAATGTACAATTGGCCAAGATGGTTGAAGAGCAGGAGGAAGATAATAGACAATTGAGGGAAAGGATGGCCCAGCTTGAACAAGCAGTGAGGACTGCACAATTTGAAGGAAGAATACCAAAGGAAGAAGAGGTTGCAGAGGAAGACAAAACCCCTGAACCTAACCCTGTCTTGAAAGAAGAGCCTTTCTTTAAGGCATTAAAAGCTTTGAGTGGAAAAGCACTTGAAGGCATACCAATTTTTAGTGGAAAGATGGAAGTTGATCTAGTTATGGATTGGATAGAGGGAATGGAAAACCATTTTGAATGTGATGGAGTCACTGAAGCACATAAGGTAAAGGTGGCCAAGTCAAGACTAAGAGGATCTACCTTGACATGGTGGAAGTTCATCCAGATAGAGAAGGAAAAAGAAGGCAAGCAGCCTATTTCAACTTGGAAAGGAATGGTTGCCAAAGTAAGAGAAGCCTATATGCCTGATGACTATAAGATTTAGTTACACAAGAAGAGGCAAAGCTTAAGGCAAAGAGACCAAGATGTAAACACTTACACTAAGGAGTTTCAAAAACTCTGCATGAGGTCTAATGTGACAGAGGATGAGAGTCTCAAGGTGGCTAGATACCTTAATGGCTTGAAGTGGAACATTCAAGAGGAGATGGATCTTTTAAGTCCTAAGATAGTACACCAATGCTATCAGTTGGCCATAAAGATTGATGAAAGAAGCAAGAGGAAGCAAGATCAGACTTCTAAGGGCAGAGGCAAAGGTAGAGATCAAAGAGATCAAAGAGGATAGCATGGTGGCTACCAAGGTAGAGGCAATGACCAAAGAAACCAAGGAGAGTTTAAATCCACAGATCATGGAGGTGAAACAACTTCTAGAGGTGGATATAATAGAGGGAGAGGACCTCAAGGAGGTTTAAATAGAGGAATAGGAGCAGGCAAGAGCAATTCTTATTTTGCAAACATGAAGTGTTACCATTGTAATCAAATAGGTCATCCTGCTTATAGGTGCCCGGAGAAAGCATCTTCATCAAGCAATGAAAAGAGAGTGGCTTATACACAAGAGGACACCATGAGTCCTAAGGCATCTGAGGTTAGTCATATAGAATCTGAGGTAGGAGAGAATCTGATGTTTAACAGAGTTCTGATCAGACAGCCAGTCAAGGAGGAACCTAAACAAAGGAGAGCTCTATTTAGAGTAAGGTGCAAGATACTTGGTAAAGTATGCAAAGTCATAGTGGATTTAGGTTCAACAGACAATATAATCTTAGAGGAGGCAGTAATGAAACTAAAATTGGAGAAGGTACCCCATACTAACCCTTATAAGGTCACATGGCTCAACAAAGGGCAGAGTGTTTTAGTGAATGAGCAAGTAACGGTGGAGTTCTCCATTGGAGGATATAAAGACAAGTTAATTTGTGATGTTTTACCCATGGATGCATTCCATCTACTACTGGGCAGACCATGGAAGTATAACAAAAGTGTTATATATGATGGAAAAGAGAACACCATTTCATTCAAGAAGGATGGGAAAACTTTTAAGTTGCAGTCACTGTCAGAGGAAGAAGAAGGACAGTCAAAGACACCAAATATCATGTTGAGCAGTGGTAAAGAGTTCCTTAACAACCTACATCAAGGGAGTGAAGGATATGTGGTTGTGTTACAACCTAAAGAGGAAGATAAGGCTGAAAAGACAGTCCTACCAGAAGCAGTCCAAAAGTTGCTTGATAGGTACAAGAGTATAGTCAGTGATGGTACACCTACAACTCTACCACCAAAGAGAGCCATAATTCATCAAATTGACTTCATACATGGAGCCTCATTACCTAACAAAGAAGCATACAAAATCACACCAAATCAGAATTTGGAGGTAGCTAGGCAAGTGCAAGAATTATTGGATCAAGGATTGATTCAAAAGAGCATTAGCCCATGTGCAGTACCAGTGGTTTTAGCATCCAAGAAAGGAGGTAAATGGAGGCTATGTACTGATTCTAGAGCAATAAATAGGATCACAATCAGATATAGCTTCCCTATCCCTAGGATTGAAGACTTAATGGATTGTCTTGGAGGTGCTCAATACTTCACTAAGTTGGATCTCAAGAGTGGATACCATCAGATCAGAATTAAGGATGGTGATGAGTGGAAGACAACATTTAAGACAAATGATGGGTTATATGAATGGAGAGTTATGCCATTTGGTCTCTCCAATGCCCCTAGCACATTCATGAGGCTTATGAATGAAGTGCTTAAGGACTTTACAGGTATATTTGTGGTAGTGTATCTTGATGACATCCTCATATACAACAAGACAGTAGAAGAGCATTTGAAACATGTGGAGCAAGTTCTTATAAGGTTGCAAGAGGAGAAGTTGGCAATCAATCTAGAGAAGTGTGAGTTCTTTAAGCAAGAGCTTGTCTATTTGGGTTTTGTAGTGTCCAAAGGCTCATTAAAGATGGATCCAAGCAAGGTAGAAGCTATCCTAAACTGGCCTACACCAACCACAGGGATAGAGGTAAGAAGTTTTCATGGATTAGCTCAATTCTATAGAAAATTCATAAGAAACTTTAGTGGCATATGTGCACCAGTTCTAGATACAATCAAAGGTGGTTTGAAAACTAAGTTTGTGTGGACTCAAGAGGCTGAGAAAGGGTTTGAGAAATTGAAACAAGAGGTGGCAACTCAACCAATTCTCTTATTACCTAGTTTTGACAAGTTGTTCATTGTGGAATGTGATGCTAGTGGAGTGGTAGTAGGAGGAGTGTTAAGTCAAGAGGGCAGGCCTATAGCCTTCTTTAGTGAGAAGCTCAATGAAGCAAAGAAGAAGTATTCAACCTATGACTTAGAACTTTATGCTTTGGTTCAGTCACTTAGGAAATGGAGGCATTATCTTCTACCCAAGAAGTTTGTAGTCTTTACTGACAATCAGGCACTCAGTTTTATCAACACTCAAGAGAAGTTGAGTAATAGGCATTTGAAATGGATGGAATACATCCATGCTTTTACCTTCACCTTCAAGCACAAGAAGGGATAGCTAAAAAAAGTGGAAGATGCATTGAGTAGGAGATTGTTGAAAGTGCAAGAGATATAGATCAAGAGCATTGGCATAGAGAGTTTCAAGGATCTATATGGAGACGATGAAGGATTTTTAGAGGTCTATAAGGCATGTTCTAATTTTGAGAACCATTTACATAGCCATACTCAGAGTATACTTTGCAAAGTGGGTTATTGTTTAAGGGAAAGCAATTATGTGTTCCAAGAGGGTTAATGAGGGAAAATCTGATTCAGGAAAAGCATAATGGTAGTCTTAGTGGACATTTTGGCATCCATAAGACCTTAGAACTAGTGCAAACATTCTATTACTAGCCTAAGTTGGCAAGAGATGTTAAAAAGTATGTGAAACAATGTGTTGTGTATATGAAAGCTAACGGAGGAGCTAGTAACGCTGGTTTATATCAACCCCTGCCAATTCCTAACAGACCATGGGAGTGTGTAAGCATGGATTTTGTGGTAGGCCTTCCTAAGACCAAGACTGGTTTTGATAGTGTTTATGTAGTAGTGGACAGATTTAGCAAGATGAGTCATTTTATCCCTTGCAAAACTACTCATGATGCTAGTTACATAGCTCATCTCTTTTTCAAAGAAGTTGTAAGGATCCATGGACTACCTTTATGCATAGTTTCTAATAGGGATGTGAATTTCATGAGTCACTTTTGGAAGACTCTATGGAGTAGATTGGGTACAAATCTGTCATTTGGATCAGCTTAACATCCTTAGATTGATGGTCAAACAGAGGTGGTTAACAGGGTGCTAGGTAATCTTTTAAGGTTCCTAACTAAGGAATATGGTTATCTCCCAAGTTGAGTATGCTTATAATGACAGTGTAAACAGGACCACAAGGAAGAGTCCATTTGAGGTTGTGTATGGGATGCACCCAAGAGGAATGTGTGAGCTCAGAGACCTTGGAGCTATGGAACATAGAAGTGGACATGCAGAAGACTTCAGTTAGACCATGAAGGAGATTCAGGAGCAGGTCAAGAGGATAGTCATTGAAGCTACACAAAAACTGAAAGAGAAGGCAGATGTGTTAAGGAAAGATGTGCAATTTCAAGTAGGAGACTATGTTATGGTCCACCTTAACAAGTCAAGGTTGCAGAAGGGAATTTCAACCAAGTTGCAGATGAAGAGAGTGGGTCCATGCAAGATATTGGCCAAGTATGGTCAGAATGCATACAAGATGGAGTTACCTACCGATCTAGGAATCTCACTAGTATTCAATGTTGCTGATTTGATCAAGTATAAGGGGACAGTCAAGGATTTGGATTAGGACAATAAGGATATCTTCAAGGACATCAACAACATGTCCTTACCTACTCAAGACAAGCCTCAGGCAGAGAAGATCTTGGAGTTAAGGGTGAAGAAGGCCACATGACACAAGGTGTACATGGGACACTTCATCAAGTGGAAGACCAAGCATGAATATGAGGCTACTTGGGTGGATAAAGTTGAATTCAAAAAATAGGGCATTGACATGTCCTTGATCTCTCCTTCCATTCCTTAGTGTTTGGGCTGAGAGGGGGAGAATGGTGCAGGAGCACCTAAGAAGCACTAGGCTTTTTGGGAGTCTAGAAAGAAGTTCAAATTTTGTTGTGTTATCTTGAGGTCATGTTGACCATCTTGTGTGTGTTAGAGGTGTTTTTCTCTCTAGGAAAGAAGTGGTGGAAAGTTGAATAAGTTTTGAAGCTCAGCTTGTTTTGTTTTCAAAAATGGACCAAGGTTGAAAAACACAGTGAGTTTTATAACCTTAGCCATCAAGTCTTCCATAGGTTCTACCAAAGAAACTTAACTATTTCTAGGGCCTATTTAAAGGGTATCTCGACCCTGGAGCAGGGTTGGAAGCTTTAATGTTTTGGTGAAATCTTGTGAAATTGAAGAAAACAACGTTCTATGCAAAAATTCTCGAGTTTTGCATCTTGATTGAGTCTTAATGGATTAGATCTATTTTTGTTTCATTGTAGGATGTAGTGAAGTTGGCATTCAAGAATTTTTTATTCATTAAGTAGTTTCTTGTTCAATTTTTAGGTATCTTTTTGTAAATAGTTCATTGTTGCCCTATTGCTGGCTTAAACTAGACTGTTTTTAGAAAATGGGGTGCCAGAGCACTTTTCCACCGTACAAACTGTACGGCCTTTTGGAAATAGTTCCTAGACACCATGCTTGTACATATGTTATTTGGTAGTTTTTTTTTGAGTGTAGGAGTTGCTGGCAATGTCTTGCCCTAGGTGAGCCAAGCAAGGGTCCGGCTAGGAAAGACCAGGAGTAAAAGTCACACAACTTGCAGGGGTGCTCAGATTTTGGAGAAAATATTTTTGGAGAATTTAGTTGGGGGTCTTGGAAAGGCCTGGTGATCAAGAGAAGGCTCCACCAATCCATTTGGTGTGAGAAAACTCTGACAGTCTGAAATCAGTCTGGAAAAGCTTACAAACCCTAGCTTTTGGGCCAATTTTGTTAATGGGCAGTGTACGGCCTATATAGGCTCAAAAACCCAAGAATGTTTAAGGTGTGGGTATGGGAAACACAAACCCCAAATTAAGAACCCTGGTCATTTGGAGGGTTTAGGGGAAAATTGCATTTTTCTCAGTTAAGAGGCCTAATTGGGGCTCTAGGCTTGTAGCCTTTTCTAACACTAGGAAAGGGTTTGGTGGAAGCGATGGGGAATTGGAGACTTGTGACTACATAAGCACTCTAAATAGGTTATCTTGAAGCTTTTACAACATTTTCACACCCCTATAAGAACTCAAATGAAAGTTGAGAGAGTTTGGCCTTTAGGGAGGAATAAGGGTCAACGGTGAGATAGTGGCAAGGCACCAAGATTGGCTTGGTAGAAAGAAGAGAGTTGATAGTGGGGTTGGCTAGTAGGACCAGGGGTATCTATACCTGAGATAGGACCCAAAGGACAAGGTGAAAGAGTCACCTAGGAGTTCTTAAGGATAAGGACTCAGAGCATGGGATAGTGAGTGTCCCATCCAACCCTATCCTATCACCCAGTTCCTTGACCAATTTTAAGGAACATATGTTCAGTCCAACTCTACCATCTACTAAGACTCATCTGACCTTGTTTTTGTGAATGAAAACTTCAATGTGTAATGCATCATTATGGTATGGCTTAGGCATGGACTAATCCTGGTTTGAGAAGGTCACCTGGTGGTAATTAGCCAAATATTTGACCATAGCTTCAAAGCAATTGACATCAATGTCAATGAAGACTAAAGTCTCTTTTAAGGCCTTGTCAAGGATAGCTTTATGTGTGGGAGAGATGTGCAAAAGTTCAAGTATGGAAATTTGAGAAGGAGTTTTTGCCTAATTGATCGACAAGGTTAAAATTCCCTTTAGGCTATGGTTGCTTAGTGGAAGGGACAGCTATTGTGTTTTTGGTTCAATGAGTGGTGACATTGCATTCAAGAGTCTTTTTGATAGTGATAGTATTGACATATTCATTAGCAACTCGAAGGTGATTGCTTATAGGTCCACTCAAGTAGTCAAAGGCAGTATGAGTGTAGTTAGCATGTTTATTAGTCTTTTGACCTGACGAGGAGGGGCTTCCCAAACCATGATCTTGTAGTGGTTTTTTATGGATGGTATGGTCAATATTGGAAGAGTATTGCTGACCATTAATTGTGATGTCTCTATTCTTAATTAAATTTTGTATAATGTTCTGCAATTGTCTGCAAGATGATGTTTTGTGTCCTTTTGCTCTATGGTAATCACATAAGGCATTTTCATCCCACCATGATGGTTTAAATTATCCTTAATAATATGCTTTAGGTTCTTCCAATGTTATGATATTATTTTGGACAAGCTTCTTGAGGACAACTTCAATAGGTTCTCCCAAGGGAGTGTAAGTGTGTCACATTGGGAATTGTATGGCTTGTCTTTGTTGACCTTGGGTTTGGTTTATTTGGAAAAAAATTGTAGTAGGTGTTGGGATAGATGGGGGGTTTTGTGTAGTTGAGATCCCCTGAGTGTGATTGCATGACCTATTTTATTAACTGCCTTAGTGTGGTCGACACCATCATTGGTAACATGTTTGTTCTAGGCCAAATACTTGTTCCTATTATAGGTCGTGTTCGAGTTTGTGTTCTTACTAGGGAATTTTGCAATGAGGGCCTTTTCAAGTTGGACACCCTTTTCATCAAGTTCTATGAAGGTTGTACAACAATGAACTTGCAAGCCATATTTCAACGTTCCAAGGAGGTTTTGGACAAACATGTGTACCTTCTCTTTTTTGGGGATTTCAAATGGATATCATCTTGCCAAGATTTGACATCTTTGAAAGAAATGAATGAATGTTTCACCATATTCTTCTTGTGTCATCTTACAAAGTGTGGCAATTGTAATGTCAGTGTCAATGTAATAGGCATAGTTCTCTATAAATGTTTTGGCAATTTCATCCCATGATCTTATACCTTTAGGAAAAAGTGTGAACCAATCGAGTACAAGACCTACAAGACTCCTAGGAAAAATTCTCATCAAATAAGTGTGTTCTTGGGACATGTCTACACAATTTTTTGTGAATTCTCTTATGTGCTCAATGGGTTTTGTCTTTCCTTTGTATTTAGAGAAATTTGGGAACACATATCCTAGAGGAAATGGTGGCATGTATATATTTGTGTCAAATGGATATGGATGCAAGTCAAAGGATGTATAAGGCTTCTTGTTTGATAGTTGCATGTATTCTACTTTCTTTTGTAATGAAACTAATTGTGCAGTCAATTCATCCACTATTGTATTATTGGTGGCATCACACATGTTGGTGATAGGTATCCCATGCATTCCCATTTGTTGTGATGATATATTTTGAGTTGGAACATGGTCATATTGACCCTATGTATGAATATGGGAAGATTATGTCAGGATATGTGATCCAACAATATTGAATTGCATTTCAGGAATGTATTGTCCATGTGTGTTTTGATGACCAAGTGGGATGTGACCTATTTGTGACATGTTCATGGGTTGTGACATTTGATTTCCTGAGCCAATTTGAGGGATATGACCATATGAGAAGTTCATGTTTTGTCTTTGAGGGCCACTAGTGTTTGTGTTGATTTCATGACCTTGATGGCCACTAATGCTTGTGGTGATTTGAGGAACTTGTGATGTGGTATTGATTTTGGGTTGAGGTCCTTGAATGAAAATTCTTCTTGTTTTACTTCTTGTAAAAGGATTGAATGAAGATGTCCCCAAGGCATTGGATGATGATCCAAATGTGGAAAATGTTGATACAATAGTTTGTGACATAGTTTGAGAAACTTGTGGCATTGATTGCGATGTGGTTTGTGATGTAGTAGGCACCCCTAAAGAAAATGTCATGTTTGTTGCATTTTGAGTTGTGGTGCCACTAGAAGTAGGGGTAGCATTATGTTGTGGTGTTGATTGAGCTTGACTAGTTTGTGTTTCATTGCTAGGTGATGTTGCTCTCAAGGTGTTGACATCAAATCCATGTGGTAATCTAACCCCTTCATGCAAGATTTTGGATAAATAGCAGTGGGTATCTAGCATGATTAATTTGTCTATAAAAGAAGTTACTTTTGGATTTTGGGCAGCAACCTCTACTTCTTCTACAAACACATTTCTTTTGGGATCTCTTTCAATGAATTGCTAAAAAGGATTGTTGTGGGATATATGTCTAATGTTTGTGTCATTTAAGGGGTTGTTGGAGGTAGATCCCATGTTGGAATTGTTGTGATTTGTATGTGAGGTAGCATTTTGGTTCATGTCACTTGTATGGTTATAAAGGTCATCTTCATGTCCAAAGGGTCCATGTCTCTTCTCCTTTTTGTAATCTAGTCTCAACCATGTAAGGTTTGCTTAAACAAGGTAAAATACAAATGATATGACTCTAGGTCTATTTTTTTGGATTTTTTGGATATAAAGTGGTAATGCTAATGGAACTATGTTTTTGGTATTTTTGGAATAAGAAATGAGGAGTCAATAAGGCCTAAGGAGGATGCTAGATGTCCAATGTGAAGTGACAATAATTTTTATGAGGGATGGAAAGTGTGTAAGGAGAAAGAATAATGCAAGGATATGTTAAAGTGTTCTAAATGCAAGGTGTGAACAAGATCTAAAGGTGATCAACTTTGGGAGACTTGGGAAAAGGTTACTAACCATCCAAAGTTTAGCCAATGCTTCAATTTTAATTGTCAAAGGACCTTTTGTAAGGTCAAGTGAAAGGACAAAGAGACCAAGTGAGTTCCCAAACTAGACTTATGAGTTGGAAAAGACTCACCCAAAATGACAAAGACTATATAAGTGTAACAAGTGACTTGGTCAATGGAAATTTTTATTCTTGAAGCAATGGTTTACACAAAGTATCGAAAGTTGGCCTATTCTAAAATCTACAAAGAAAATGACCTAAGAGTTTGGCTAAGCTAAAAGTGATTAGGAATCCTAAAATGCAACAAAAGTTTGCAATGGTATGCCTATTGCCAAGACTAAATGACAAACCTAAAGGTGTACAAATCTTTCTAGTTTTTGTATAGAGATCACTGTAAAAAGGTAATCAGAGACAACTATTGAAGGTTTGACCTCAAATTGTGATAATGACAATTATTTTTCTGAGCGACAAAAAATTATAGTTCAAGACAATCAATTGCATTGCAAATTTAACAAATGCATCATTTATTAGCAATTGTGTTTTAGATGCGTTGCAAGAAAGTCAATTGCATTTCATTGTGAATAGAGTTTGGTTTTTCTACAATTTTGACCAAGTTTTTCTGTAATTTAGACCATTTTGTGATTTTTTTTCCAATTTGATTGTGATTTTCTAGATTTCAAAGGTGTTTGTTTGTTTATTAACTCAAAAAACACTTTAGCAAACACTTTGTCTTGTCTTGGGTTGTTTGATACAAGCACTTTGAAAAAAATGCACAATCCTAATTGGAAAGGGATTGTATACTTGGTATAGCTCACCAAAATACCCTAGATCAGTGTTGAACACTGCTTCTTCTCGAAATTGGATGGCTTAGAATTTTGGTGGCACAGGCTCCCCCTTACAGTGCACTCACTTCTTAGGCTCACCAACTTTGAATTCCCCAAAGAGGAATTTGTTATCTCTACTCAAAGGAGTTAGTAGTGAGTATCTTCGGGAATGATACTATACCAAGAAATGGCCGAAAGGTGAGGCTTCTAAAAATAAGAGGGTTCTAGTGAATACTCAAGGACATGGCACTTCACGAGTATCTAGCAAGCCACTTAAGGCTTTAATCACTCTACTAGGGACTCTTATACTCTTAAAAGAAAAGGTAGGTACCTTGTTTTGAATGGCATTGCATAGCTAAGGCCTACATACCATGAGGAATTAATAGTTTAGTCTTATCCTTTTATATACTAACCCGAGTGAAAAGCCAGTTGGAGTTGTTCCATCTTTCGAGGTAGGCCCCTCTAAAGGTAAAAAAAAGAAAAAAAATATTTCTTTTATCACCCAAGGTCACACAAAGCTCAAGGGGAAGTGCATACACAAACACCTTTACCTTACACTCGCATAATGTTCATGTTAATTCCAAAATCCAAATGTGTGGTTGGTTATACAAAATGTCTAAAATTGTTTCTGATTCTCAAGATCGCCAAATAACACGAGAGAAGCACATACACACCTAGAAACAAAATGCAAACCACAAGACAATGCAAGCACTAGTAAATTTTAAATCTACTTATGATGTCAACTCAAGCACTCAAGTTCATTTTAGGCCCACTAATCAATCTATGTGAAAAAGGCACTCAAGATAAAGAAAACTAAAGTAAGAGCCTTGCAAAATACAATTACTAGTTTTGACCTCCAATCTTTAACAAGCAAAAGTTTAGGTTTTAATTTTCAAATTGTGGACATTCGAACCTTGTAAAAAATTCAAAGATTAGTCATAAAAATAAAAATTAAACTAAGGAGAAAAATAACATTTAATCTAACTAATAAAAGTTAATGGGAAAAATTAATCTAAAAAAATCTAAGTCTAAATTAAATTAAAAAAAATCTAAAGTTAGACTAAATTAAAAATTGAAATCTTATTAAGACTAAAAATCTAAAAAATATAAATTTAAAAGATAATTAATTTAAATTTTAATTAAAAATCTAAATTAGAAACCTAAAATCTATTAAAAATCTAAATCTAATTAAAGGTTAAAAGAAAAATCTAAGCTAATTAAAAGTAAAAATATAAAAAGCTAATTAAAATTTAAAAATCTAAATTAAACTAAAATCTAAATAGCTAATTAAAATTTGAAAATATAAATTAAGCTAATTCTATAGAGTTAATTAAAATTTAAAAATCTAAATTATACTAATTCTAAAGAGCTAATTAAAATTTAAAAATCTAAATTAAACTAATTATAAAGTAAATTTACATCAAAATCTAATATTAAATTTGCATGAATGTCTGCACTCCACTGGAAGCCCTAATATAGACGAAGCAAATTAAAATCATCAGACCTGCGAAGGAAGATTTCAATTTTCAGACTGGAGCATACCAACGTTGGGTCAAATGGAGAAGTGAAAGATCAATACCAACGCCAGATTAGAGAAGTGAAAGGTCAATACTAGCATAGGAAAGTTTGGTGGAGAAGAAGCCAATAGTTTTGGAGAAATTAATGAAGGCGACGACGTCTGCAAGAAGTCAAAAGCTAGAAGTAGCATGCTAACTTAATTTTGCCAAAAAAAATCTATATCACACCAACTTAATGTCATCCCCAGTAGCACAGGAGAAATTAATGAAGACAACATTTGCATGAATGGCTGGAAAATTTTGAAGGGCTGACGAACAGTGAATTAACGGTTGAAATGATGCAGCTCCAAACCATGAAGAACTGAAGACAAAAGGTTGAGCGCCAATTGCTAGTTTTCACAAAAGAAATGTGAAATAGCTGTTAATGTCAATATATAGTAGCCCTCATGAAATAAACAAACACAACCATTAAAGGGAAAAACTAGGCATACTAGCTACTCATAAACTGGTCATATTTCTAATAATTTTAAGACCCCAAAATGAAATGACTCACAAATTCAACATAGAATCAAATTTCTTTACATATGGATAATAATTTCATTCATTCATTCTTATCAACATATTTATTCTTGAAACTACCAACCACATGCAAGAATAATTACCTTCGTGGACTAGAGTTGAAACCTATACTTTTAATTAATTGGTAGGATTTTCAAATTGATTAACGAGTCCAAAAAAATTGGCATAAGTGTTTGCCTCACGTGGCGATAAATTCAATGCAAAACCTTTTAATTTTTGTAATTTACAGAATTATTTCATGTCGGAGAAATGCTTTAATATGGAGGGTAGCACAATTCCTACCTCTGTGGAGCATCAAAGACCAACAAATGCAAAAAAATCGATGGTCTCAACCTATAAAATATGCAACAATCCAAAGTGAAATCGAGCAAAATTTACCTCAACTGGAAGATCTTTCCTGCTGAGTATTACATTGCGTGCCACCAATAGCAATTATTTCATGGTTAAAAAGTAATTATTTCGTGCTTAAAAACTTGTAGTTCCTTAAAAATGAGAATTTTTTTTCTAAGTTTGACGGTTTGGATATCTAATTATTAATTATCCCTCTAAACTAGATTTGAAAATTTACATGATTGATGTCCCAAAGGATCACTGAAAACATGTCATGGGATATGTAAGAATAAAATGAGTTAAGTGGCACAGGATGCAAGCCACAACAACAAAGTTATAGTATGAGAGATAAAGCTACATAAAATTCATTGGAAATGATAAAATAGAAGATATATTAGAAACTGATACTTATTAAGGAAGTCGTTTGCTTGATTTATGTCGATAATTTTTTTTGCAAAAACTTTCATCAAACAAAAATTTTCAACAAACAAAAACTCTTCATGTCAGGTTCACCAAATGTATTAGGGAGAAATTTTTCTGGTTAATTGCAAATAGCATAAAACTAAATCCCAATCAACAATAGAGCACAATGGAAAGCAAGGAACATAAAAATATTGAAATGCTATCACCTAGTTTTCAAGCCTCCATTGGATGACCTCCATTGGCCTTCTCCATCTTGCTGAAAATTATATGATTTCCCTCAAATTGAAGTGCAACTATAACCTATGTCTAAGCCAAACAAGATATTGAAGTATTATATGCTCAAGTACTCAAAGTGCTCAAGTATGCTATGTGTATATGAATTGCTGAAAATAACTCTGTTTTATAAAATGACTTGAGAGAGGGCCTATTAAAGAATGCCAAATTGAGAATGGATGGCCAGGATTAAAAAATTATAAAAAACTTAAGATCAAAGGCCAAGATTCAATGTGATGAGGAGCATTAGGGTTAGGGAAACATTAGGTCAAAGTTAAGGAAAGCTTTGAAATGAAGGGTTGAGATTTAATTAAAGCAATTAAATCAATGGTGGAGAAAAAGAGGTAGTTAGAAAATCAAACAATAATAGCAATTGTTTGATTTATGGAGGAAATTTGACTTATGAATTAAATAATGATTTAATTCATAAATGTGAATAAGAAAAAAGGCAATAGATAATTGTTTTAATTATTTACTTGTGGGATGAAAAGTGGGTTAAATGGATAATTTTAGTTAATTGAAAGATAAATGGTAATGTTATTAAATAATAAATGGTAATTAGAAATTTATTTAATTATTAGAGGGAATAAGGATTGATTAGTGATGTATTATTTAAATAATCATGGAGGAATAATTAGAAATTATGACATTAGGACATAATCAAATGATTTAATTATGTGAGCAACACATTTGACATAGAAAAATGCAACTCAGGGGCCTAGGTCATTTTTATGTGTCTACAAACTTCATCATTTATTTATAAACAAGTTTTTTTATATAACCTTCAAAACAATAATATATCAAATTATCTATAGAACAATGTCAAATGTAGCCAACTCAAAGAACCCAAAATATTTTCCCAAATTAAAGATCAATTCTATCATCCACTCTAAATATAACCCATGAAACTAGACATAATGAAATCATGATAATATTGTTTATGATAATAATTTAATACAAATGTTTTATATGAGTTATAATAAGCCATACCTTTTAGGTGTAATTTAAATTTATAATCAATATCTAGGTACATATATAAAATGAATATAATAATGAGAAGATACTTTCATAAAATCATGATAATAACATGGGTAAAAGCATATAACATTTCGTCTTACTATTAAATAATATTCACATAGTGCATTATAATTATCATCATGAAAAATGATCTTAGGTTAGAACCATGATTGTTCATATTTTTTCAAATAAGATAGAAGGTTCTGAAAGGATAATATTTATATGATATAATAGATATAATTCATTATAATCAAACACAAATTTCCAAAAGAACTAATATTCATAATTGGAAGATAGGCTACTTGATAAAAATATTTCTTATTCAATCATACACAAGACATACATATTTCTAGTTTTAATTTAAGATTATATGTAGTCATGATGTCAATGAATTTAAGCATTAAATGGGGTGATAATGATAACTAATATTCTTCCCTACACAACATAAATTTTTAACACACCACAATCCATTAAGAAACAACCCAACACAACCAACCTCAAAAAATATAGAATGAAAACTATATCATATAGAGAATGGATTTCCCTCCATGAAGTCTTCATTATGTATATACCTAAATATAAATAATAATTTATTTTCAAGATGATGCACACACATAGATAATGGCTAGCAAAGTACTTGGTTCAATTGTATAAAGTTGGATTGGGTGAATTGTGTAATTTAAAACCCCACTTGTGCACAACATGGAGGAATTTCTTAGATTCAATATGCTATTTTCACTTGTAAGTCACTTTCAAAGAGAATAACATCTATGGGAGGTATCCCAATGTTAACATATTGAATATTTAATAGTGGGTGGGTACAAAAATATGGGGGGCCAAATTGTGGTAAAAATTTAAAAAAACTTTTGATAGGCTATAATGTGAGTGTGTTATAACGTGCTCGCATTATGACTTGGTCTGACTGAGCCTAAGGCTCTACCACATTGAGCCTATTACGTGCCTGTGTTATAACATGAGTGTGTTATATGTTATTAAAACCAAAAAAAGAAAATTGAATTCATTTTTATTGTTTGTTGTTTTAGCTGTCCGGGACCAAAAACCTTGTTTCTTCCATGCTCGTATTTTGGAAGGAGATTTTTTAGCATTTTCATCATTGATTTGTTGCAAGTTCACCACCAAGATGCTTCCACATCAATGGGAAAGTCAAATAAGTAAGGATTATTTGTTTTTGCTATGAATTTTTTAGTTTTAGGTTGTTTTTTATATTCATTCGTTTAATTTTCAGGAAATGATAATGATCCTAAAAACCCCCCAAACAATCCTCAACAACCAGAGCAAGAACAACATGAAAAAAATACTCAACAACCACAACAACAATCTCCTCCACCAATCCCTCAACATCCTCCTGGCACTTAGCAAAATTTAATGTGGGTAATTGAAAACAATAAAAAAACATATTGAGGAGTTAATCACGAGGTTGAACAATCCAGTAGGTTCAACCATGGAAAGAACACTTGAAAATTCACTTAAATAAATGTTAAAACATGTAGAGAAATCAACAAAAAATTAAGTGGTTGGCAAGATATGAGGCAGGTGGCTAGGAATTTTTACGCAGATAAATTATCATATAAAGAAGTAAAAGATGAAAAAATTACAAAATTACATTTGTGCTCATTATTCACTGACACACGAACAAATCAAAATCTTGAACTCAATGCAAAGAGGTTTCCTATCCATTGGTGCCACCACCAAGGGATTAGGAACTCTTTTTGGGATAGGTGGTACATGGTTTTTTATTACCCACTATGCAACAATTGCGAAGTCCCACAGTATTTCTTAAGCAACCTATACTGTGAGTTCATCTTAAACAAAATCTTGAATTATTTTGATATGAGGGACTTCCAAGGGAGGGGTGGGGAGTCGGCTCAAGATAGACCCGGTGCATGATAGGATCCTAGGTGGCAAGTGAGACGATCTCTCGCTAGGCTGGATCATGAGCACATCATTATCCCTTCCATCGCAAAGGAGAGTGATGAGGTAGAAACTTTCCAACCCAGAGTGTCATCCAACATGCCATTCCTATACTATAGTGCCATTTAGGTAGTCTTCGAGTGGTAGGCTTCCACCCCAATTTTTTCAGGATTGCAGGGCAACTTGTTCATATGACCCCACTAACACTTAGGAGGTTGCTATGTAGGATATGTTTGCAGCTATGGAGATGACGAGGGCAGCTGATATTTCAAATGAGGCTTATGCCATCATTACTTAGGTAAATGTTAGCATGTTTATTGAATTTAATTTATTAAAATTCATTTTTGAAATGCAGTATTAACTAATTTATTTTTATGATTGTAATAAAATTTTAGGGTCACAATGTTGATACTGGATACACCGACCCTACACTTGCTTATTACTCCACTGCATCTAGTGTTGAGGTATGTAACTAGTAAATAATTATAAATTTATTACATGTTAATAGCATTGTTATATGAATGGTATTCTAATATCTGATTTTTGATGTTGAATAGGCTAATATTGGAGGTTTTTTTGGAACACCTCATAGTGCCAATGGAGTTAGAAAAACCTACACTGGAAGTAATAGAATAAAGAGTTTAACTAATGAATTTTACTTAATAGATTTGTGTACTATTTATATTCATATCGTTGATTACATTGCATTGCACATCTTTCAAACTAAAAGCATTACTTCACATTCCATAACTAATAACTAGATGTTGATAGATGACAAAATTTCAACTACAATATGGTTGTTTAGAAATTCAACATAAGCAGTGATGCAATTACTTCACATAGCATAAGTAATAACTAGGAGCAACTGCCAATTGCATTTTCTTCTCATGGCATTCCATGAGACCACTTTTCACTGAGGCATCTTTTCAAACAGTTCACTACCTTGTATATGCTATGGATGCTTGGAAGAAATATATATGAAAGAATAATAGTAAGCAATAGCATAGACAAGGCAATGAGTTGTTTGAAAAAATGCCTCAAAGAAATGTGGTCTCATGCTAATGTCCATCACCATGAGACCCAATTTCTTTGTGGCATTTTTTCAAACAACTTAGCGCCTTTTCTATGCTCCCACATTTTCCATACATGTCTACCAAATCATTTTATCAAATAGTTCACTTCCTTGATGCTATGGCTAAACGCCTAAAAAAGGTGCTTTCCAACAAACTATGGATTCTTGGAAAAAATCTATCAAAGAATAATAGGAAGCATAGACAAGGAAGTGAGTAGTTTGAAAAAATGTCTCAAAGAAATGTGGTATCATGGTGATGGAATGCCATTCCATCACCATGAGACCACATTTCTTCGAGGAATTTTTTCAAACAACTCACCATCTTTTCTATGCTACCACATTTTATATAAATGTCTACCAAAGCATTTTATCAAACAATTCATTTCCTTGTTGCTATGGCTAAAATCCTAAAACAGGTGCTTTCCAACAAACTATGGATGCTTGGAAAAAATCTATCAAAGCATAATAGTAAGCAATAGCATAGAAAAGGTAGTGAGTAGTTTGAAAAAATTCCTTGAAGAAATATGGTCTCATGGTGATGGAATACCATTCCATCACCATGAGACCACATTTCCTTGAGGAATTTTTTCAAACAACTCACCACCTGTTCTATGCTGCCACATTTTCCATACATATCTACCAAAGCATTTAATCAATCTACTCACTTCCTTGCTACTATGGCTGAAATCCTAAATTAGGTACTTTCCAACAAACTATGGATGCTTGGAAGAAATCTATCAAAGCATAATAGTAAGCAATAAAATAGACAAGGAAGTGAGTAGTTTGAAAAAATTCCTCGAAGAAATGTGGTCTCAGGGTAATGGAATGACATTCCATCACCGTGAGACCACATTTCTTTGAGGTATTTTTTCAAATAGCTCACCGCATTTTCGATGCTACCAAATTTTCCATACATGTCTACCAGAGCATTTTATCAAATAGTTCATTTCCTTGCTTCCATGGCTAAAATCCTAACAAAGGTGCTTTCCAACAAACTATGGATGCTTGGAAAAAATATATCAAAGCATAATAGTAAGCAATAGCATAGACAAGGTAGTGAGTAGTTTGAAGAAATGCAGTCTCAGGGTGATGGAATGTCATTCCATCAGCATGAGACCACATTTCATTGAGGCATTTTTTCAAACAACTCACCACCTTTTTTGTGCTGCCACATTTTGCATACATGTCTACCAAAGCATTTTATCAAACTACTCACTTTGTTGCTACTGTGGCTAAAAGCCTAAAATAGGTGCTTTCCAACAAACTATGGATGCTTGGAAAATATCTATCAAAGCATAATAGTAAGCAATATCATAGTCAAGGTAGTGACTAGTTTGAAAAAATGTGTTGAGGAAATGTGGTCTCATGGTGATAGAATTCCATTCCATCACCATGAGCCACATTTCTTTGAGGCATTTTTTCAAACAACTGACTACCTAAAGAATAGAAACCAACCCTTTAGCCAAAATTCCCCTCCAAATTCATTTCAAGCTCATCATCCTCATCCTCAATTGACCAATCAATGGAGCCTTCCACCTTTTATTCCACTTGTTTGTTTCCCCACCCCTCCTTGTTCATGTCATGATTTCCCTTCATCTCATATCCAAGACCACACTATACCATCCACCCCATCCCAACATAATACCATAGAGAAGGCAATGAACTTTTTGAAAAAATGCCTCAAAGAAATGCAGTCTCATGGAGATGGGATGCCATGACACATTTGTTTGTAATGGCATTCCTTCACCATGAGAACCCATTTCTTTGAGGCATTTTTTCAAACAGTTCACTGCCTTTTGTATGCTACCACAGTTATCGTACATGTCTACCAAAGTATTATATCAAATGGTTCACCACCTTGCTTCTATGGGTAAAAGCCTAAAAACAAGTGCTTTCAAACAAGCTATGGATAGGGAAAATAGTAATCATGATAGTTAGAAATATATAGTTTAATAAGTACTCAAAATTTTGTTTATTATCTCATACATTATAATCCATGGCGTGCATCACTATTGTAGTTTTCATGATTGAATAATTTGTTATTTTATTTTCAGATGTTGGAAGCGGATACACCTCCAAATGTTCATAGGGTAGTGGAACTTGGTGTTTTTTCTACTATAGACTCCTTAATGCCTCTCACAGAGGTATGAGGTAGATTACTAAATTTGAATTTACATTCGTTGTTATAGTAGTTAGTTAGTGAAAAATCAAACCATTATTGATTCGTAGTTTAATTTCTCTTTGGATGGTTTCTATAGGGATTCAACACACCTCAACATGGGTACATGAATATTTCCCTTGAGGAGAGTGATCGTCTAGTGGCAGTAAGTGAATATTTTTGTAAATATCATTTTTTATAATGTAATTTTCTATATATTAATGTCTTGTTATTGTAACAAATACAGCTTGACCAAGAACTAAAATCTAGGAGGAGGAATAGGAGCACTCCTTGAACTCAGAATAAATGAGTGTCAGGTTTATCTCCATCTGGATGACAAGAAAAGGGCAATAATTTGTTTCCATAGCATGGAGAGCAATGACTTTTGATTCCAGAGCCCTTTGTTGTATGTCTATATGGCATTTTTGTACATATTTTGTATTGGATATATTTGGCATTGTATTCCTATATGGCATTCTCATAAGCCTATATGGCTATTTTGTGTATATTTTATACTTATATCAACATATATTGATGTATTCCTACATGGATATTTGGTTAATACAAATCTTTTTTATCAATGGTGTCCATATTTGCATTATTAATCCATGGTTTAATAGATATGAGCTACGTGTATTCAATTGTATACTTTACAAATTACATGTATACTTTGTGAACTACATGTATTCCAATGTATACTTTGCAGCTTACATGTTTTCATGTGTATACCTTGTCTTCATGCATAAAATTTGTATTAATTTGTGTATACTATGTATTCATGTGTATACTTTAAGGCTTACATGTATTTGAGTACTTGTGCTTCCCTTATTCACATGTATGCTTGACTTATTCATTTTCATACTTATTAATTGGTTAGCCCTAGCATTGATCATTGATTTCCTTCATGGTTTGTCTTGAATATTTATTGATTGATGGTAAAAAAATTTATTAGTTGATCCTAAACAACTTCAATATTTCTAGGAATACTAGTAGAGTTACAAATTACAAAATCGCAAAAAATTGAAAAGAAAATATTAACTGTAAATAAATGCATTGATTATTAACTTAATAATTGATTAAGAATGAGTATAATATATATATATATCAAGAGATGAGACTTCTAGAATGGAAACTACTAACTAGAAAATAGGCAAAGCATTCCCAATACTTTGAAATCAATAATCCGCCAAAAATTGGAATGGGAGATGAGGAAAATGAATCCACATAGGAATAACTAAATAAAGAATAGTTCACCCTTCACAGCTTGGTGAAACCATTACGAAACTTAGAAGATCTTAAAGATAAAGGAGAATTATGAGCTATATAATATAGAATTAGTACCCACTTTGATGACTACAAAAGTTTCAACCATGGGCTTATCATGCTTTTTCAAATTTGGTAAGAAGGCTTATATAATATACTTGAGTAATGTATTTCCTAATGCTCCCTTGTTCTTGCATATCTCAATTCACTTTAATTCAAGGAGTTCCATGAAATGCTTTATCTAAAAGTAAAAAACACATTTTCAATTGGTATTCCATGAGATTTTTCATAAGATGATTCTAGGATATTTAATATTTTGATTGGAACAACTCAATTAAGCAAAGGATACATAATCTTCACAACAATTCCAAAACATAATATTCATAGTAGATGATGAGTAGTTAACTTCTTAACACATTATCATACAAACATTTATCTTGAATAGTCTTTAAACATTTTCACAGCATAATCCTCACAGTATAGAATGAATTGTTATGTTCTTGATCCATCACCATATAAACACATCGAAAGATGTATATGTCAATTTTTTACATTATTATTTCATGTATAGGAAATGGACTTGGGTGAAAAATTTATTTATCACACCAAATAATAAATGTATGTGAGAGCATCACTTGTTTCTCTTAGACTCCAATTTTCAAGCATAGCAAATCATTTCAAATGAAAATGAAAAAATGCTTCACG
This sequence comes from Sequoia sempervirens, assembly GCA_007258455.2. Taxonomy (NCBI): domain Eukaryota; kingdom Viridiplantae; phylum Streptophyta; class Pinopsida; order Cupressales; family Cupressaceae; genus Sequoia; species Sequoia sempervirens. Next base: position 10,046,876 of record VDFB02358134.1, on the reverse strand, counting down.
ACCAAAGTTGTTAATTGAGGAAAAATAAAATGTTTCCAAGTTCCACCATTGTATGCATTTACAATTGGTTTTATATTGTTGTAAGGGAAAGGAGGATAATTAAAAAATTCCTTGCACTTGCTTGACTTAAGGATGATCATATGCTTTTGGTGTGGAGAACTCAAACTTCTCAACTATGGTGTGAATGTTTCTCTTTTCGATTGTTTCACATGCCATCATAAGGGATCGAGCCATTTGAACGTAGCTTGAAGTGATTCAGCATATTTGGGTGTGAAAGAGGACCATGTCTAGAATACATGTACCTATCGAGATGCATTGGAACAATTTTTTTGGTCACATGAGTTGTAGAATGAAAGTTGCACCACTTTGCAACATTACACTACTTGCATTTGACACTTTTTTCATCAAGTGAAAATTGGACACTGTAGGAAAATGAATCTGAGATTAAAAAAATTGAGAGAGGTTATTATAGAGAAGCTCAATGAAATCCCATAGGCTTAGATGGAGAGTTTGTAAGAATTTTCTAAGTAATATCCCATCAAAGATTGTAGCCATTTTGCACTTTGGACTCTTAAGGGATCGAGCTGGTTGAATATTGCTTGGAGTGATTCGACGTGTTTGGCTGGGAAAGAAGACCATGCCTAGTGTAAATGTACCCATCTGGATGTGTTGGAATATTTTGTTTGGTCACATGAGTTGTAGAACAAAAGTTGCACCACTTTGCAACTTTACACGGCTTGGATTTGATATTTTTCCATCAAGTAAAAATTGGATACCACGGGAAAATGATTCTAAGATAGCAAAAATTGAGAGAGGTTATTGTAGAGAGGCCCAACACAATCCCATAGGCTCAGACAGAGAGTTCGTAAGCATCATGATTTCTGAGTAATATCCCGTCAAAGATTGCAACGATTTTGCACTTTGGACCCTTGAGGGATTGAGCTAGTTGAACGTAGCTTGGAGTGATTCAGTACATTTAGGTGTGAAAGAGGACCATGCCTAGAATAAATGTACCCATATGGATGCATTGGAATATTTCATTTGGTCACACGAGTTTTAGAATGAAAGCTACACCACTTTGCCACTTTACACTGCTTGCATTTGACACTTTTTCCATCAAGTGAAAATTGAACACCACGGGAAAAAAACTCTGAGATAACAAAAACCAAGAGAGGTTATAGTAGAGGGATCCAACATGATCTTTTAGGATCAAACAAAGAGTTTGTAAGCATCATGGTTTTTGAGTAGTATCCCGTCAAAGATAGCTTCCCTTTTGCACTTTGGACCCTTAAGGGATCGAGCCGGTTGAATGTAGGTCAAAGTGATTTGGCATGTTTGGATGCAAAAGAGGACCATTCCTAGCATAAATGTACCATCCAGACACATTGGAATAGTTCATTTGGTAACATGAGTTGTAGAATGAAAGTTGCACCACTTTTCAACTTTACATTGCTTGCATTTGATGCTTTTTCCATCAAGTGAAAACTGGACACCATGGAAAAACGAATCCAAGATAACAAAAAATGAGAGAGGTTATTGTAGAGAGACCCAATGCAATCTCATAGGCTCAGACAGAGAGTTCATAAGAATCATGGTTTTTGAGTAATAGCTCATTAAAGATGCATCCTTGCACTTTGGATGCTTAAGGGATCGTGTCAGTTGAACGTAGCTCAGAGTGATTCAGTGTGTTTGGTTGTGAAAGAGGACCATTCCTAGCATAAATGTACCCATCCGAACATGTGGAATAGTTTGTTTGGTCACATGAGTTGTAGAACAAAATTTGTACCACTTTGCAACTTTACACTACTTGCAATTGATACTTTTTTCATCAAGTAAAAATTGGACACCACGAAAAAATGACCCTGAGATAACAAAAACCAAGAGAGGTTATTATATAGGTACCCTATGTGATCTTGATGCCTCAGAAGGAATTCTCGTAACTAACATGGTCTCTGGGTAACAAGCCGTCAAATATTTCTACCCTTTTGTAATTTGGACTATTAAGGGATTATGTTGCAAGAATTACAAATGTTTGAGGGCAGCAATAAATTTCAAAATTTGAGTAAATATCATTACAAATGTTTATGTGAACAGATGATATGCTATATTGATATTGATATATAATCATTAGGTTGATTTTTTTTAATAAATGAAGTTTTTATAATAAGTTAGTCAATTGGTGCTAGTTATAATAGGGAGAGAATAAAAGAAGAAAAATAATGATTGGTAACCATCAATGGTTGTTACACTCACTATATTAATAATATGATGTTTAAAATAAAATGAGATTTATTTGGCAGTCCTAATTCTTGTGTTTGTGGTATGATTGTCTAATATGCTTCATACACCATTTTGAAACCCAAGTTCTTGTACTTGTAGGCACAATGCTTTCTCAAAATTATCAAGTGGTAATACAATATCATGAGAAAAATATCAAACTATATGAATTCCAACACCCCACTTAAATCAAATATTGAATCAATGTGCCCCATTTTCATGCACACAAACTCAACTTATAAGATTCTCTCATAATAACCAAAAATACAATTTGAGAATTCCTTAGGTACTCCGTTCTCATAGATCTTTTACAATGTCACTCATACATTCAAGATGCTCTTATAATGTCTACATCATAGGTGCTCATGATGAGGTTAACTTCAAATGAATAACTTGATATTCCCTCGCTAAGCTTCACACACTCTTTTATAATGGCTTAGAATCAGAATTGAGATTTTTCAAGATCATCAAAATAAGGATGTTGCAATGTTTTTTTGGCTGAGATTCTCTTGGATGGCTCATAAATCAACATTTTCTACAACGAGACACCAATAAATTTTGAGTAGTTTACTTAAAAATAGGTAAAGTAAAAGAAGAAAAAGAAAGAGCATCCAAAATGGAAATGAAATGAAAATAGGTGGAAGGTACTTACAGACAACAAATCCAACCATTTGGTTCGAAGTCAAGAACAAAAAGGCTTAAATCTTGATGCTTCTATTGAGGATAGGCATGCTAGTCCCTCAACTTAGTCACTCTTGGCCATACATATTCATTGGGAGTTCCAAGATACCCATTGCACACAACAACCTCTCATGAATAGAACGTAACCAAACTATTACTTTCCAACCTATTACAAAATTGTAACCTATTATAAAAACAACACGATTTAATCTTCCACTTAGTTTACTAATCTATAGAGAATATCCTACATTTTTTTTGCATAATTTTTGAAAAAATATAAAATACCATTGAACTTTGTATCCTTTGCCACAGTTCTAAACATAAAGTGTGCTACATTTGCAATTCTGATAACTTCATCAATCACCTACATACAAGATATAAAAATTAGATTATAGCATTGCCATCATAGCATTGGAATCATACAAATTAATGTGCATACAAGTACAAAATAAAAAGAACCAATGTGCATACTTACAAATTAATCCAATGAACCATCTGAGTTTTCTCTACTCTTTATTGTGTCAAGTACTTCCTCATGGTCATACTAGTGCACCTTCCACAAGGTCTTGTTCAAAGTTCTACCCCCATATTTGGTCAAATGAACATTGGATGCCACAACAAGGTTCTAGTAATGAAGAATCTCTTGATGCATGTCAAAGTCTTGAAATAGCCAAAAATTAACACTCTTATGTGGGTACCTTCTAAGCCACATTCAATTAACAACAACTAATCCTATAGGGTATTCGATGTTTTCTCCATCTATAATTAGGGCCTCTAATTTCTTTTTGGCTTCAACACAACAACAAAAGTAATAATTTGTTCCCTCTTTGTTTTCTTCATCTGCAATAACTACATAAACATGCCCTGTATTGATATGTGCAACAAATTAGATGAAATTAGTCAACTTTACAAATACAATACAAAGTAAGATAACAATAAGAATTTCAAAAACTATGCAAGTTGATATATTACCTAGTTGAACTAAATATGATATGTAATCAAATTCAATCAATGGTTACATCTTTGTTAGTTCCAATGCCATCAGAGGGTGATGCACGTGAAGTGGCCTAAGATAACCTAACAACCATTCTCAACCCACTCCTTTGAATCGCAATCATTCCAGACTTGCATTGTACATGAAAAACAAAAGCATGTCATCTTCCATGCATGGATACACCATGAACTTGCATTTGAGCTAAGGAAAGAGTGTAGCTCACTCGATCCTTTTAGTGTACAACAATCCTCATATGGTACAATGTTAGTATCATCCATCAACTAAAAAAATATTTGAATTGAAGACATACCTTCATTACTAGACCCATCAAAGCATTACACCATGATGATTGATTTTGCATTTTTCAAATTTTCATTGTCTTTATACTTTAACTCTTCTCATGCTAATGCTATTTTCACACATGCTCCTACACCATCATGATCCCCCTTTCCATGCCTGGCCTCACAAAAGTTCCACATATGTTGAACACCTATAATGACATGCATCCTTCTCAACCAGTAGAACATGTGCGAGTTCTTGAACTATGTTGCACAGTTATCTAATCATAGTATATATTGATCATATGCTATGCCCCTCTGAGCAAAATCACTATAGAACAACCAGAAGCAACCTTGCATGAAATTTGGAGAATGTGTGCGATCATCACTAATATAAAAGTGATACTCCCTCAATACCTTCATTTGGTCCTCGATACTATCAGCTACATGAATGAATGCTATGTGCATAAATATCAAAACCTGTGTGGAGTTGTAATACTGTAACTGCACCTCACGCTATCACTGTAGAGTGTAGTTCTCTACAAATTTGACCACTAAAACTATTCTACCAACTAGAAAGGTGTCCTTGCATTACTTGAATTTCATTTCCAACCATCGAGCTCTATGGGTATGCCTTGCATACTCATACACTATATTTTCATGAAACATAGACATAAACTGATAAACTGGAATCTTTTGAATAACCAAATCACACATTTTTGCTTGATTACCATCTTTTGTAACGTAGGCCACTCTTTTATTCTTCTCAAACTCTACTAGTTGCTTTCCCACCTCATGTGTGCTTTCCAAATGTTGACATACTGGCATATGTTGCAATCCACCACAACACTGACATGAACCATCCAAGCAAGCCATCCTGTAGGATATTTTTGTTGGCCTTGCTGTTGCACCAAAAGGTTGACACCTCAATTCCTAATACAAGTGTTAGTTAAGATCCATAGGAGGTGGTTAGACCATGTCAAAAACCCAAGCATTGTTCTGCTAGGAAGACCAAGGGAGACACCATCTTGCAACAATCCCCCCCAACACAAGCAAGGGGTTTGAACCTGTGACCAGCTCTAATACCAATTTTTGGCCTTTCCATTGCACCAAAAGGTCAACCTGTCAATTCCTAATACAAGTGTCAGTTAAGATCCATAGGAGGCAGTTAGACCATGTCACAAACCTAACCATTGTGCTGCAAGGAAGACCAAGGGACACACCATCTTGCAACAATTTTTCCATCCTATATTTAACATATAATTTTTGATAAGAACTCCCTTGAAGATGTTGGTGGGGTATGTATGCCACAATCCTAAAAAACATCGTTAGTATGCAAATCTAAACATATAGAATGATAAACATCATAATGGCTAGAGAATTCAATGTGTAGTCTACAACAACAATTAGTGTGTGTGTGGTTTTTTCTTGACATGAAAATTTTTAAGCATTTGAGAATATCTTTGAAAATTTTGAATTTGAGGATAATTCTATTGAAATTTACCAAAAAATTAGGTTTGAGTCATTTCCAAAAAATGCTTTGGATGTGGCTCATGGTTCTGACTACTGATTCTCCTTCTTACCACATCCATTTGATTTAGAGATGGCCTTGTGTAATTCTTCCAATAGTCTTCAATTAGTGTTCTCAATGCTTCAACAACTAGTTTATCTTTTCGTGGTAGTCTCCTCGATAATTCCCATAATTCATTTGAATCGGTGCCCTCAATTCTTTGCCTCCTTTGAATGGCTCTTGATAATTTTTTTCTATTAATTCTCAATAGTTCACTTGTCTTTCTAATGAGACGAGATCTCCTTGTTTGAATACTTACCAAAGTTGATGTAATGACACATCGGGTGACATTACTATCCTTTGAGCATGAGGTCTTACCCACACTCTCATAAGCATCCATTAGATTCTTCACAATAGTGTTTTCACTTGAAGTGTTCGATGTTCTCAACCCAATAATCTTCATGATGTTTCTATACTTTATACCCGCATCATTTCAACAAATATTTGGCATCTTGCGGTCTCATTTTTCCTCTCAAAGAAGAATTTCCAAATCTTATCAGCATACCTTGTACAAGTGCTTGCTGGAATCTTACCTTCCATGTGCTGTAAAATATTCTCATCAATACTAATCAAATACTTTGGCTTTCTATGCAAAATTTTAGGTGGTGTTCTCCTAGGTACATACATCTCAACAATAGGAATTTCATCAATATTTAAGTGAGGTGGGCTAGATCGCGTACCTTTGATCAAGGGTGGAATAGATGACACACCTTGAGGTTAACATGGGGATGACGGCGTACCTTCTTCATCAAATCTGAGTGATGATGTACTCTCAACTTGAGATGTGGTGGATGGTGTCCCTTCATATTCACTTGAGGTAGATGGTGTCCAACCATATTCACTTGCGGTAGATGATGTCCCTCCATATTCACTTCTGGTAGATGGTGTCCCTCCATATTCACTTGTGGTTAATGGTGTCCCGTCGTATTCACTTATGGTAGAGGTTGTGTCTCTAACTATGGTATTCAAATCTGTCTTACCACAATTCTTTTGCATTCTTCCCTTTGTTCCGCCAATTCCTTTTCTCTTATTGATGGTTGATTTTCCTATTCAATTGGCCTTTTTTCATCAATCATATCCAATTTCTTCTTCTGACGATATTCCCTCATCCATTCTCCATTTTTTGCATTATTAGTTTCATACTCTTCATCTATTGGTTTATTCCTTCTTCATTTCCTTGGCATGGTGGATAATTTTACCTATAGCATGGTAATGAGACAAATATTAGTTCCTAAAAAATGAATCCATACAAATAATTAAAATATATGTCATTCAAGGCTTTATACAAAATACTTACAATCATCTTGTAGAAGAGTACTTATAGCATAGAAAAAGGTCACATGAATTTTTTGGATGGAATTCCTTAAAGAAATGTGGTAATGTGGAATGCCATGATTGAAAGATAGGCTCAAAATGTAAGCATGGACAAGGCATGTGAATTGTTTGACAATAATGTTTTCATAGACATGTATGTAAAATGTGGTACCTTCGACAAGCTAGTGAGCTTACTAGCTTTCCAATTTGGTAGGGTTGATAGGGTAGGGAAAGCATATTCCTCATAGAAATGGGGTCTCATGGTGATGTACACTACCCCTACCCTATCAAACCTATTGAATTGGAAAGTTAGTGAGCTCACTAGATTATCAATGCTACCACATTTTGCATACATTTCTATGAAAACATTATTGTCAAACAATTCAAATTGTTTGTCCATGCTTCCATTTTGAGCCTATCTTACAATCATGGCATGCCACATTACCACATTTATTTAAGTCATTCCATCAAAAACATCATGTGAGCATTTGAAAGCTAGTGAGCTCACTAGCTTGTTAATGTAGTAGCGTTGACAAGGTAGGCGCAACATGAAAAAATGCCTCATAGAAATGGGGACTCATGGTGATGTACCTAGCTTTTCAATGTGGTAGGGTTGACATGGTAGGGGCAACGTGAAAAAATACATCGCCGTGAGTCCCCATTTCTATGAGGCATTTTTTCACGTTGCCCCTACCTTGTCAACCCTACCACATTGGAAAGCTAGTGAGCTCACTAGCTTTCCAATGCGGTAGGGTTGACAAGGTAGGGCAGTGTATGCCTCATAGAAATGGGGTCTCACATTGATGTACCATTAGCTTACCAATGCAGTAGGGTTGAAAAGGTAGGGACAGTGTATGCCTCATAGAAATGGGGTCTCACGGTGATGTTATCACCGTGAGACCCCATTTCTATGAGGCATATGTTGTCCCTACCTTTTCAACCCTACTACATTGGTAAGCTAGTGAGCTCACTAGCTTGTCAATGCTACCACATTTTGCATACATTTCTACGAAAACATTATTGTCAAACAATTCAAATTCCTAGTCCATGCTTCCATTTTGAGCCTATCTTGCAATCATGCCATGCCACATTACCACATTTCTTTAAGGAATTCCATTGAAAAAATCATGTGAGCATTGGAAAGATAGTGAGCTCACTAGCTTGCCAATGCTACCACATTTTGCATACATGTCTATGAAAAAATTATTGTCAAAAAATTCACATGCCTTGTCCATGCTTCCAATTTGATCCTATATTGCAATCATGGAATGCCACATGACCACATTTCTTTAAGGCATTCCATCCAAAAATTCATGTGAGCATTGGTAAGCTAGTGAGCTCACTAGCTTGCCAATGGTACCACATTTTTCATACATGTCTACAAAAATATTATTTTCAAAAAATTCACATGCCTTGTCCATGCTTCCAATTTGAGCCTATCTTGAAATCATGGCATGCCACATGACCACATTTTTTTAAGGCATTCCATCCAAAAATCATGTGAGCATTGACAAGCTAGTGAGCTCACTAGCTTGCCAATGCAGTAGGGTTGACAAGGTAGGGGAAACGTGAGAAAATTTCCTCATAGAAATGGGGTCTGATAGTGATTTACCATGATACCCCATTTCTATGAGGCATTTTTTCATGCTTCCCCTACCTTGTCAACCCTACTGCATTGACAAGCTAGTGTTTGAAAAGTTCACTAGCTTGCCAATGCAATAGGGTTGACAAGGTAGGGGCAGCGTGAGAAAATGCCTCATAGAAATGGGGACTCACGGTGATGTAGACCACTGTGAGACCCCATTTCTATGAGGAATTTTCTCATGCTACCCCTACCTTGTCAACCCTACCAAATTGGCAAGCTAGTGAGCTCACTAGCTTGCCAATTGGGTAGGGTTGACAAGGTAGGGGCAACATGAAAAAATTACTCATAGAAATGGGGTCTCATAGTGTTCTACATCATTATGAGTCCCCATTTATATGAGGAATTTTCTCACGCTTCCCCTACCTTGTCAACCCTACCACATTGACAAGCTATTTTTTTTTTCAATAGAGATGAAAACCAAAATAGTTTCAAAGATCTATCAATGTGGGAGGAGTATATTCCAATTTTGTAGAGACATGTATGGAAAATTTGGTAGCATAGACAATGCAATCAGTTGTTTGATAAAATGCAGATCGCCATGAGACCCCATTTCTTTAAGGCATTTCTTCAAATTATAGTTGATTTCCTTGTCTATTTTGTTTTATAAAATGCTTTGGTAGATATGTATGGGAATTTTGGTAGCATAGGCAAGGCAATCAGCTGGTTGGTATATCTATTTGACAAAATACCTCAATGAGATATGTCCTCAAGGACTAGAATGATTGCAGGATATGCAAAAAATAGATTTTCAAGCATATGCAATTTGTAGGTGTAAAACCAAATTCAACTACATTTTCCAACATCGCAATGCCTATACCAAAATGAAAGCTTTGGAGCTCGTAGTATGTACATCCATAATAAAGGATTGAGAAATGATGCATTATTTTACTTATAAATTTTGTCATATATATGTGTATACAAAATGTTGAAGCATACATAAGGTAAGTAAATTTTTTAACAAAATGCCTCAAAGAGATTTGGTTTAAAAATGTATTTGGAAAGCATAAGGAATTGTAAATTTTAAAATGTGCATTGACAAGCTAAGGTTATAATGACAAAAAAATAATGATCAACGTGGAATATGAAAAATAACAAAATCAAAGAGAACCAAAATAGAATGAAATAAAATGTGTAAATACTTCACATACCTAAAAATCTGAAGTTTCGAATGGAGGAGTTCTACCCAATTATGTAGCCTTTGCTTCTTATTTCTTCAAACTCCTCAACAATTTGACTTTTTCAAAAGCTTGTTCCCCTCCAAACTTCAATTGTATATCACTCTTCAATGGAATTCAAACTTGAATTGATATTATATTCCTTTCAATGTGAATACTATGTTATTTCATGCAAAGGTGGTGGAAAGATCATAAAAAAAGTGGTGGAATGTGAAAAACTTGCATGCACACTTCACAAAATCATCAAAAAGATTTGTTTGTCAAAACACGTGCATAACTAAGAGAATATGCAGAATGTGGGCCTTCAGATCATGGGTATATTGATTTTTTAATCATTTTTAGAGCAAGACAAAATGCACTCACATTATAACGTGCTCTTGTTATAATGTAAGCATGTTATGTCTTCCTAAAATAATAGACATATATCTGCTACTTCAAAATGTACTCATGTTATGAGAAAATTGTTTTTGTATGTTTCTTATCTCTCTCTTTCTCTCTATCCCCTACCCTCTACCCTTAAACCCTTAAACCCTCTACCCTCTACCCTTTATCTCCCTCCCTCCCTCTCTCTCAAGTCTCTCCCTCCTACCCCCTCTCCATCTCTCAATCTCTCTCTCTCTCACTCACTCACTCCTATCTCTATCCCATAAACCCTCTACCCTTAACCCTTAACCCTATACCCTCTCTCTCTCTCTCTCTCTCTCTCTCTCTCTCTCTCTCTCTCTCTCTCTCTCTCTCTCTCTATCCTTAACCCTTAAACAATCTACCCTAGACTCTCTACCCTTAACCCTCTACCCTTAAACCCTCTCTCTCTACCCTTAACCCTCCACCCTCTACCCTTAATTGTTAAACCCTTGAAACCTTAAACCCTCTACCCTCTATCTCTCTCCCACTCCCTCCCTCTCTCTCTCTCTCGAGTATCTCCCTCCTACCCCCTCTCCCTCTCTCAAGTCTCACTCTCTCTCTCACTCACTAACTCCTATCTCTCTCCCCTCTACCTTTAACCCTCTACCCTCTATATCTCTCCTAATCCTCTACCATTATCTCTCTTCCACTCCCCCTATCTCTCTCCCACTCCCTCCCTCCCTCTCTCTCTCTCAAGTCTCTCTCTCTCTCTCTCTCTCTCTCTCTCTCTCTCTACTCCCTCTATCTCCCTCCCCTATACCATTAACCCTATATAATAAACCCTTAACCCTTTGTCTATGAGCGAATTTGCACCCCTTGTGAAAATTCCCATTTTTTACATCCTCACCTTAGAAAACCAAATATGAAGTCAAAATTCCACATCAACAGGTTGACTTCCTTCAACTTGGAATTTGTCTATTGTGTTGTTAGAAGAATATTTGTCAGGGACACCCATGCAGTGTGTAGACATCCACACGACATGCTTACATCCCTAATGGATTCCTACATCTAAAGTTGGAAGAGGCATTACACATCCTATTGGGAATGATTTGTAACATCCCTCTTTGACCAACTGACCCCAAAAATGATAGATTCATCCATCTTCTCCTTCAAGTTCATCCATTCTTCATTCAACTCATCTTTTTTCCATCTCTTCTTGCATTCTCAAGCATTTTGAACTTTCACAACACTTCAATAATCCATTATAGCAGCAACAACACTGCATTAACTCTGTAAAGCAAGTGTAAAGCAAGCCATTGAAGTGTGGGCTTGATGTTTTGAAAAAACCTTGCTTCATCACGGTCGAGGCTATGGTGATTGTTCAAGTCCTCTTTTCTCCTCCATTGGCTAGTGAGCTCTTGGTAGAGGTGGAAACATTTCACTTGTCTCCTTTATGATTTGGTTGAGTATCTCTTTACTATTTTGTAGTGTTATTTGCATCCCTTTCTTCTTTACTTATTTATCATACATCTCTATCATTGCTATTTGGTTGTCCATGGAGGTGGAAACACCAAAATGTGGATCTGACTAAGGTAGACTGCTATATAGCCCCAACAGATTTCCATTCCTTTGTGTGTATAGAAGAACGTGTTTATTTTGGAGCTAGATGGTGAACTGGTCTCTTGGTGAGATCCTTTTCATTATCTTATCTCTCATATATTTACTTTATCATACCCATTTGTATCTTTCCTTCTTTGTCATTCTATTTTGTCGCTCCTTTTGAAGTCACTAGCTAGGCCTTCAGCTTGTTTTCTAATGGTTCATATGGTATTTTTGGTCCTCTGGTTGTACAAATGCCAGCGCACCTAAGAGACATTAGCGCGCCATTCTATTGACCTAGAACCATGCTTTCATGCTTAGGAAAAGAGCTATCTGAGGTACAATACTGAATTTAAAAACTAGCTCACCTAGCCCCAATCCTTATTTTAGGTCTGCAGAGTGATTGAAGGACATTATAGTCCTCATCATTCTCATCCATCATTTCAAGCACCCCTTTAGAGTGAGGTAAGTTAGTTCAGCCGTCCGCTCTTGCCTCTCCATGACCTAGGGCCTTGATGTGGTTGGTCCCCCTCTCATACATTTTTGGTGAGCTTGACGTGAACCATTTTGGTTCCACTTTAAGATATTGAAAGTTCCTTTCATTGTATTCTAGGAGTGTTGTAGGTTTGAGTGTCGTGAGGCCTTTTCCTTAAAACCCAACCTCTAACCCCTAGTAGGCATAGTTGGAAGGTTCTGAAAGTGTTGTGCAATGAAACCTTAATTGGGTTACTATTATCTTGCAACCTTTAGGGGGCTTTGTGAGAGTATTGTTCAGTGCATGTGATGGCCTCTTTCCTGCATCAACCTCTCCTCCCTATGTATCCTATGAGAAATGGTACTAGTATAACCTTCACCTCACATGTGTTGTTGATGGGCTTTAATAAGGAACCATCTCCCCTCTACATTCCCACTTGCCTCAATGGAAACATTGTGAAAGGGGTCTTAGTCAACCCCGTGAGTCGAGTGAATGTCATTATAGAAGAGATGTTGTGGCTTAATTCATTACATAGAAAAGAGTACAAAGAAAAAATTCTACCATATGTATGCATGATGGTATTTGTGTAAATCCATACAACTCAATAACATTATCCATCCTAGTAGGACCTAGGGATGTAGACATAGTTTGATGTTATCCTAGAGTCTGATCTGTTCAGGATGAAGTTAGGAATACCTTGGCTAGCTTCCATTTATGGAATCACCTTTATCATGCACAAATGTGTAAATTTCTCCCATGAAGGTGTTGTGCACATAGTGCATGACATTTGATACCAGCCTTTGGTATCCCATGGTGGATATTCATTAGACCACTTGCCCACCCTGGTTAGTCTACTCCCTCCAAGAACTGACCTAATTTACAAAAACTATGTGAAGTATATGACTAGGGACAAGGGACAACCAAAATTGTCTCTTCCAATACTACAATAGCCAGTTGTCTCCTCTTATCAAAAGGGAAAAGAGAAGCTACCCCATCCTTAGGATGGCTCTCCTTCTCCTCTTTCTAGAGAATATTTTTGGATGAATATTCCTGGATTTTATCCACTAAGTTTAATGATGCCACCCTAGCATAAACCTAAGATCAGGATATAAAACCTCCCTACTAAACCACCTAGACCTTGGTACTACTTGTATGGTAGAGGAAAAGGTCACCATGGGGAATCTTCTATGTCTCAGCCTCTGCGGTGTCCTACCACTTCTACTCCCAAGACACTAAATGTGAATAGGCCTATTGCCAAGGCATTAAAGCCAACTCCCCTGTTGTTTCTCAGCCTATTCCTCCTTATCCCATTGAGGAGCTTGTCCCTCTACTAGAAATAGGTATGGTAGACACTCCCATGGTTGAGCAGGAGCCTTATGCTCATTCACAACCTCTGATCTCTAGGTCGAAGAGTTGTAGAAACCGCCTTGTGCATGAGCACAAGCATCGGTGAAAGGCTCTCACGACTGAGTAGGATGCTTTGCTGAAGAAGGAAGAGGATTTGACTACCCCTATCTTAGGGCCTCCTACCATGTCCTCCTCTCTCCTCCCATTTTCTTCCATTCAACCAAGCTCCACATCGCTTCCAGCTTCCACTATGAGTATGAATGCACCTAACTCCAAAAAAGTGTAGGTTTTTATCACTCCTTCAATGGAGCCTCCCTTGTTGATGTCCCTTCTAGATGTCACTTCTTTCCCAAAACCCATAGATATGTCAAACACTTCAGTGATATCTATTGTGGATTTCTCCTCCTCCTATTCCTCTGCACCTCTTGCCTCATCTATGAGGAGTTCACGTCCCCTGACAAAGCAAAAGGTGGAGGGTGGTCCTTCCAACAACAAAGGGTGTAAGAGGATCCCACCTTATTTGAAAGGTGGTCTTATGCTGACTTGTTCTATCCTAGTAATAGAACCAGCCCCAGCTTCCCCTGAGTTCATCACCACTCCTGAGTGACTCGGTGAGCCTAATGATGAATCTCGGGCACAACTTTCCCCATCCATTGACGTATGACATGGCACTCTAGTAAAGTGCATGTTTAACTCTCTCAATGAAGTTTTAGCCTTGTAAAAAAATTTTGTGAGGTCGTTGACCAAAGCTCCAAAAGAGCTAAATGGAGGAGACCTTGCGGGGCCTTCTTCCTTAGCCCTTATTGCGGGAGGGTTGAAATCTCCTCCGCTTAATATTCCACCACTACAGGCTCATCCTCCTTCCCCCTATGATGATCTGGAGTGGGAAGTAGATGACCTCTTGGTCAATTAGTGTTAGGGGGAGGCCTCTTCTTTATCTTTATATTAGATGTGTGTTTTTGTTGTGATGTGTTCCCCCATGATCATGCTATGTGTTCTTGGATGACCCTTGTCACTCTTTTTGGTGCTTGGATACAGGAGTGATTTTTTTGTTTTAAAACTTCTTCTATTTGTATCATAATTCTTCCATGTTTGTCTTTGATTTTTGAAAAATTGGGGACGATGCAAAGTGTTGGGGGCATTTAGGCTCCCCTTCCATGTTGACCCAATTTTTTTTATTTTTACTTTGTATTCTCATGCATTCTTCACATGGTCTAATATAGTAGGGGGTTGGTGACAATTCATTTTATATACTATTATTATACTTATATATATGTTTATGAGCAGGTCTAACCCAAAAATATCATATCACAGCTGTGCCCTTTGATTGTGATTATTTCTTATTTTCTCTTCTTTTATCTTTCTCTCTTCTTTGCTTGAGTTGTCCCTTTCATGTGTGATAACACCATCACTTTGATTTTCAAAAAATTCATTTGTTTCCAAATGAATCTTTTCTCGAGAATCTTTGAAAACATTTTCAAAGAATCACATTCTCGACTTGAAACCCTAAGAGAACATGTTTCTTTCATCATGGGTTTGCAAAGAAAGAACTTGAGACCTTTCCTTCAAGGGGGAGCAACTTTGACCTTCCCCTTGCAAGGGGGAATTTTCTTCCTTTCAAATTCCTTGATGAAGTGAACATCTTTCGAAAGGATTCCTTGATGATGAATCAATTTGAGAAAAGCATCTCTTTTGCACTTTCAAACAATGCATCCTTTGAGTCGACACCTTTCTTCATGCCAGGTTCTCAAGGGACCCCTTTGAAAGCTTTCCAATCTATCAACGTTCTGTGTGAATGTTTGCTTACTTTCCTACATGGTTGTTTTTGGACATGTTTTATCTACAGGTAAACATGGAGCTTTGTAGGTGCACCTGTGAAGTCACTTTCTGACTCTACAGAGTCCCCTTCTTTGGGTTTCCTCCATGTGAGAGATCTTGGGGGATACCTTCTTGCAGGTCTATGGGCTTATAGGGCACTTCATCTAAGCTTCCTCCATGTGAGAGATCTTGGGGGTCACTCCTCTGCAAGTCTATAGGCCTATAGGGAACTTTTTCTGGGTTTCCTTCATGTGAGAGATCTTGGAGGACACTTTCCTTGCAGGTCTACAGGTCTGTAAGGAACTTTTTCTAGGTTTCCTTCATGTGAGAGATCTTGGAGGACACCTTCCCTGCAGGTTTTCGGGCCTATAGGGAACTTTTTTTGGGCTTCCTTCATGTGAGAGATCTTGGAGGACACCTTCCCTGTAGGTTTGCAAGCCTGTAGGGAACTTTTTTCGAGTTTCCTTCATGTGAAATATCTTGGAGGGCACCTTCCTTACAGGTTTGTGGGCCTATAAGGCACTTGCTTCTCAGGGATTCCTTCATGTGAGAAATCTTGGGGGTTTCCTCCTTGTAGGTTTGTGAGCCTATAAGATGTTTTCATTCTATAGCTTCATAGTTTTGGAGGGCTATGGAGTCCTTTGCCTACCTTGGACTTTCAAGCTTGCCAGATTTCCATTTTCTTCCTCGATAATTTAGGTATAAATTTCTAACCCTATTCACTCTTTGATCTACTTTACCAAAGCACTCAGTAGTATTCATGCTAGCTAAAGTGGGGGGAAAATATATAGGAGAAAATTTGCACCCCTTGCACAAATTCCCCTTTTGTACATCCTCACCTTAGAAAATCAAATCCAAAGTCAAAATTCAACATCAACAAGCTAACTTCCTTCCACTTGGAATTTGTTTGTTGTGTCGATAGAAGAATATTTGTTAGGGATGCCTACATGGTGCACAAACATCCAGATGATGTGCTTATGTCCCTGAAAAAATTCTTGCATTTGAAGTTGGTGGAGGTATTACACTTCTTATTGTGAACAATTTGTAACATCCCTCTTTGACCAACCAACCTTGAAAACTGTAATTTCTTCCCTCTTCTCCTTCAAATTCATCCATTCTTCATTCAACTCATCTTTTTTCCATCTCTTCTTGTATTCTCAAGTATTCTCAGATTTTGTAGTACTTCAACACTCTATTATAGCAAAAACAACACTCCATCAACTCCGTAAATCAAGTGCAAGCAAGCCATTGCAGTGTGGGCTTGAGGTTTTGTGAAAACCTCCCTTCATCGCGATCGAGGCTATAGTGATTGTTCAAGTCCTCTTTTCTCCTCCATTGGCTAGTGAGCTCTTGGGGGAGGTGGTAACATTTCACTACTCTCCTTTACGATTTGGTTGAGTAGCTCTTTACTATTTTGTAGTGTTATTTGAATTCCTTCCTTCTTTACTTCTTTATCATACATTTCTCTATCATTGTTATTTGGTTGTCCATGGAGGTGGAAACACCAAAATGGGGGTTTGAATGAGGCAGATCCCTATACAACCCCAATAAATTTCCTTTCTTTCGTGTGTATAGAAGAACGTGTTGTTTTGGAGCTAGATAGCGAACTGGTCTCTTGATGAGATCCTTTTTGATATCTTAGCTCTCATTAATATACTTTATCATACCCATTTGTATGTTTCCTAATTTGTCATTCTATTTTTTCGTTCCTTTAGAAGTCACTAGCTAGGCCATCAACTTGTTTTCTAACAGTTCATATGATATTTTTGGTCCTCTAGTCATACAGATGCTAGTGCACCTAAGAGATTCCAATGCATTGCGTTGTTGTCCTAGAATTGTGCTTTCATCCTTGGTCAGTACCGAATTTGAAAACCAGCTTGCCTAGCCCCAATCCTAATTTTGGGTCTACAGAGTAATTGAAGGACATTATAGTCCTCATCATTCTCATCCCTCATTTCAAACACCCCTTTAGAGTGAGGTAAGTTAGGGCAGCCTTCCACTCCTGGCTCTCCATGACCTAGGGACTTGATGTGGTTGGTCCCCCTCTCCTAAACCCTTAAACCATAAACCCTTAAACCCTTTACCCTAGGTTGCCAATTTGGTGAAATTTGCAATGTAGTGCCCTATTTTTAAAAATGGGTCTAAGAAATGGGGTCTCCTGGTGATTTATATCACTAGGAGACCACATTTCTTGGACCCATTTTTTCAAACAGGCCAACTTAGTTTGTAATCTAGTGGGCCCACTAGCTTTCCAATTCAGTGAAATTGGTAATGCAGTGGCCTATTTGAAAAAATGGGTCCAAGAAATGGGGTCTCCTAGTGATTTGCATCACTGAGAGACCCCATTTCTTGGACCCATTTTTTTCAAATAGGCCAAGTGAGGTTTCCAACACGTTATGATTTCCACTACATTATGATTTCCAACAACCTATGATTTCCTACACATTATGGTTGGAAATCATAAGTTATGAGTTTGATGGCATTATGATTTCCAACAAGTTATCATTTTAAACATGTTATGATTTCCCTCAACCCTCAACCCTTAAACCCTAAATCCCTCAACCTTCAACCGTCAAACCCTAAACCCTCAACCCCTATACCCTCTACACTATATATTGGACCCTCAACCTAATCCTTCAACCATATACCCTCAGACCTATACCCTAAACCCTCTACCCTCAACCCTTAACCCTCAACCCTAAACACTCAACACAATACCCTCTACCATTGACCCTCATCCCTCAACCCTTAAACCATTAAACCCAAGTAAAATCTTTACCATAATCCCTCAACCCTCAACCTTTAATCCCTAAACCATTAAACCCTCTACCCTCTACCCTAAACCCTAAACCCTTAAACCTTAATCCCTCAACCGCTATACCCTCTACCCTCTACATTGGACCCCCAACCCTTATCCCTCAAACCTATACCCTCAACCCTTAAATCCTCTACCCTCTACCCTCTACCCTCTACCCTCTACCCTCTACCCTCTACCCTATACATTAATCCCTCAACCATTAAATCCTCAACCCTCTACTGTCTACCCTCAACCCTCAACCCTTAAAACCTAAAAACACAATTCCTATACCCTATACCCTATACATTGGACACTCAACCCTAATCCTTCAACTATATACCCTTAAACCTTAAACCATCAACCCTCAACCCTTAAACCCTAAACCCTTAAACTCTCTACTCTCTACCCTATACATTAAACCCTCAACCCTTAATTCTTAAACTTCAGCCCTTAATCCATCAACCCTCAAACCTTAAACCCTAAACCCTCAACCCCTATACCCTCTACCCTATACATTGGACCCTCAACCCTAATCCTTCAACCATATAACCTAAAATATATACTATTAACCCTCAACCCTAACCCTTAAACCTTCAACCCTCTACCCTCATCCATAATTCGTAAACCCTATACCCTAAATCCAATACCATAAACCCTCTACCCTCAACCCTCGACCCTTAAACCCTAATCCCTCAAACCTTATACCCTCTACTCTATACATTGGACCCTCCACCCTAATCCCTCAACCCTATAACCTCAACCCTCTACCCTCATCCTTAAACTGCAACCCTCAATCCTTAAATGCTAAACCCTTAAACCATCTGCCATCTACCCTCTACCATATACATTAAACCCTCAACCCTTAATCCCTCAACCCTCAACCCCTATACCCTCTACCCTATGCATTGGACCCTCAACCCTAATCCTTCAACCATATACCCTCAAACCTATACCATAAACCCTCTACCCTAAACCCTTAACCCTCAAGCCTAAACAAATCATCAAGAGACCCCATTTTTTCAAATAGGCCACCACATTGCCATTTCACCAAATTGGCAAGCTAGTGGGCCCACTAGATTTCCAATTTGGTGAAATTGGCACACTAGCTTGCCAATTTGGTGAAATGGAAATGTGGTGACCTATTTGGAAGAGGGTCCATGAAATGGGGTCTCCCAGTGATTTACATCACTGACATATACCATTTCTTCGACCCATTTTTTTAAATAGGCCAAGTTAGGTTGCCAACATGTTATGATTTCCACTAAGTTATGATTTTCAAAAAGCTATGATTTCTTGCACATTATGGTTGGAAATAATAAGTTGTTCGAAATCATAAGTTATGAGTTCGATGGCATTTTGATTTCTAGTAGGTTATAATTTCCAAAAATTTATGGTTTTCAACATGATATGATTTCCCTCAACCCTCAACCCTTAAACCCTAAATCCCTCAACCCTCAACCCTTAAAATATAAACCCTCAACCCCTATACTCTCTACCCTATACATTGGACCCTCAACCTAATACTTGAACCATATACCCTCAAACCTATAGCCTACACCCTCTACCCTTAACCCTTAACCCTCAACCCTAAACCCTTTAACTCTAAACCCTCAACCCAATACCCTCTATCCTCAACCTAATACCCTCTACCTGTGACCCTTATCCCTCAACCCTTAAATTGTTAAATCCAATTAAAATATTTACCCTAATCCCTCAACCCTCAATCCTCAACCCTTAATCTGTCAGCCCTCTACACTCTAACCTCAACCCTGGACCCTTAAACCCTAATCTCTCAACC
Organism: Sequoia sempervirens; assembly: GCA_007258455.2. Classification (NCBI taxonomy): domain Eukaryota; kingdom Viridiplantae; phylum Streptophyta; class Pinopsida; order Cupressales; family Cupressaceae; genus Sequoia; species Sequoia sempervirens. The sequence continues at coordinate 10,026,763 of VDFB02358134.1, read as the reverse complement.
CCTATACCCTCTACACTATACATTGGACCTCCAACCCTAATCCCTCAACCCTATACCCTCAACCCTCTACCCTCAACCTTAAACCCTCAACCCTTAACACTCAACCCTTAAACCCCCTACCCTATACATTAATCCCTCAACAATTAAACCCTCTAGCCTATACATTAATCCCTCAACCATTAAACCCTAAACCCTCTACACTCTACCCTGAACCCTGAACCCTTAAACCCTAAAACCTCTACCCCTATACTGTCTACCCTATACATTTGATCCTCAACCCTAATCCTTCAACTATATACCCTTAAACCTTAAACCCTCAACGCTCAACCCTTAAACCCTAAACCCTTAAACCATCTACTCTCTACCCTATACATTAAACCCTCAACCCTTAATTCTTAAACCTCAACCTATAATCCCTCAACCATCAACCCTTAAACCCTAAACCCTCAACACCAATCCTCCAACCATATAACCTAAAACTTACACCATTAATCCTCTACCCTCAATGCTTAACCCTCAACCCTAAACCCTTAAACCTTATACCCTCTACCCTCATCTATAATCTGTAAACCCTATACCCTCAATCCAATACCATAAACCCTCTACCCTAAACAACCCTTAAAACCTAATCCCTCAGGCCCTATACACTCTACCCAATACATTCAACCCTCAACCCTAATCCCTCAACCCTATACTCACAACCCTCTACCCTCAACCTTAAATCTGCAACCCTCAATCCTTAAACTCTAAAATCTTAAACCCTCTACCATATACCCTCTACCCTATACATTAAACCCTCAACCCTCAATTCTCAACCCTCAACCCTTAATCCCTCAACCCTCAACCCTTAAAATCTAAACCCTCAATCCCTATACCCTCTACCCTATACATTGGACCCTCAACCATATACCCTCAAACCTATACCATAAACCATCTACCCTCAACCCTAAACAACTCATTGGGAGACCCCATTTCTTGGACCCATTTTTTCAAACAAGCCACCACATTGCAAATTTCACTGAATTGGCAAGCTAGTGGGCCCACTAGATTGCCAATTTGGTGAAATTGGAAATTTGCAGGCCTGTTTGAAAAAATGGGCCCAAGAAATGGGTCCTCCCAGTGATGTAAATCACTGGGAGGACCCATTTCTGGGAGGACCCATTTCTTGGGCCCATTTTTTCAAACAGGCCAAGTTAGGTTGCCAACACATTATGATTTCCACTACGTTATGATTTCCTGCACATTATGGTTGGAAATCATAAGTTGTTCAAAATCATAAGTTATGAGTTCAATTGCATTAGGATTTCAAGTAGGTTATTATTTCCAACAAGTTATCATTTTAACATGTTATGATTTCCCTCAACCCTCAACCCTTAAACCCTAAACCCTCAACCCCTATACCCTCTACCCTACACATTGGACCCTCAACCAAATACTTCAACCATCTACCCTCAAATCTATACACGAAACTCTCTACCCTCAAACCATTAACCCTCAACCCTAAAACCTTTAACCCTAATCCCTCAACCCAATACCCCCTACCCTAAACCAAATACCCTCTACCATTGACCCTAATCCCTCAACCCTTAAACCCTCAACCCTCTACCCTCTACCCTCTACCCTCAACCCTCAACCCTCAACCCTTAAACTCTAATATCTCAAACCCTATACCCTCTACCCTATACATTGGATCTCCAAACATTATCCCTCAATCATATACCCTCAACCCTCTACCCTCAACCCTTAAAACCTAAACCCTTAAACCCTCTACCCTCTACCATCTACCCTATACATTAATCCCTCAACCATTAAATCCTCTACTCTCTACCCTCTACTTTGAACCCTCAATCCTTAAACCCTATACCCTCTACCCCTATACCCTCTACCCTATACATTGGACCCTCAACCCTAATCCTTCAACTATATACCCTTAAACCTTAAACCCTTAACCCTCAAACCATTAACCCTAATCACTTAAACCCTCTACTCTCTACCCTATACATTAAACCCTCAACCTTTAATTCTTAAATCTCAACCCTTAATCACTCAAGCCTCAACCCTTAAACCTTGAAACCTCAACCACTATACCCTCTACCCTATACATTGGACCCTCAACCATATAACCTAAAACATATACCATTAACCCTCTACCCTCAACACTTAACCCTCAACTGTAAACCCTTAAACCTTCTACCCTCTACCCTCATTTTTAATCCATAAACCATTACCCTTAACCCCTATACCCTCTACCCTATACATTGGACCCTCAACCCTAATCCCTCAACCCTATACCCTCAACCCTCTACACTCAACCTTAAACCTACAACCCTCAATACTTAAACCCTAAACCTTTAAAACCTCTACCATCTACCCTCTACCCTATACATTAAACTCTGAACCATCAATTTTCAACCCTCAACCCCTATACCCTCTACCCTATACACTGAACCCTCACCCCTAATCCTTCAACCATATACCCTCAAACCTATACCATAAACCCTCTACTCTCAACCCTTAACCCTAACCCTCAACCCTAAACCCTTAAACCCTAAACCCTTAAATCTTCTACCCTCTACACTCATTTGTAATCCCTCAACCCTATACCCTCAACCCAATACCCTAAACCATCAACCCTATAGGTCCTCAACCCTATACCCTAAATTATCAACCCTCTACCCTATACATTGGATCCTCAACCCTAATATATCTTTGTCCCTCACTCCTCTTCTATCCTTCTCTCTATCTCCCTTCTGCCTCAATCTCTCCCTCCATCCATCCCACCCTCTCTACCCTAATTCCTCAACCCTAAACCATCAAACCTTTCAATCTTAAACACTCAACCCTCAATCCTTAAACCCTATACTCTCTACCATCTACCCAATACCCTCTACCCTTGACCCTAATCCCTAAACCCTAATTCCTCAACCCTTAAACCCTTAAACCCAAAACATAATCCCTCAACCCCTATACACTATACCCTATACATTAGACCCTCAACCCTAATTCCTCAAACCTATACCCTCAACCTTAATCCCTCAAACCTATACCCTCAACCTTAAACCATCAACCCTTAGCCCTTAAACCCTAAAAACTTAAACCCTCTACCCTCTACATTAAACCCTCAAACCTCAATTCTCAAACCTCAACCCTTAATCCCTCAACCCTCAACCCTTAAACCCTAAACCCTCAACCCCTATAACCTCTACCCTATACATTGGAACCCCAACCCTAATTCTTCAACCATATAGCCTCAAACCTATACCCTAAACCCTCTACCCTCAACCATGAACCCTCAAACCTAAAATCTTAATCCCTAAACCCTTAAACCTTCAACCCTCTACCCTCAACGCTAGTCCCTCAACCATATTCCCTAAACCCAATACCCTAAACTATCAACCCTATAAGTCCTCAACCCTATACCCTAAATTCTCAATTATCTACCCTATACATTAGATCCTCAACCCTCGTATATCTTTGTCCCTCCCTCCTCTTCTCTACTTCTCTCTATCTTTCTTCTCCCTCCAACTCTCCCTCCATCCATCCCACCCTCTCTACCCTAATCCCTCAACCCTATACCCTCAATCCTTAAACCCTTAAACACTAAACCCTAAACCCTCAACCCTCAACCCTTAAACCCTCAACCCTCTACCCTCTACCCTTGACCCTAATCTCTACACCCTAATCCCTCAACCCTTAACCCACCTCTACCCCTAACCTCAACCCTTAATCCCTCAACCCTAATCCTTCAACCCCACCCTTAATCCCTCAACCCTTAAACCCTAATTCTCAACCTCTACCTATACTTACCTCAACCCTAATTCCTCAATTTTATACCCTCAACCCTCAATCCCTCAACCCTCTCTACCCTCAACCTTACCCTTTTACCCTCTACCCTATACATTAAAACCTCAACCCTCAATTCTCAACCCTTAATCCCTCAACCCTCAACCCTTAAACCCTAAACCCTCAACCCCTATACCCTCTACCCTATATATTGGACCCTCAACCCTAATCCTTCAACCTTATACCCTCAAATCTATATCCTAAACCCCTCTACCCTCAACCATTAACCCTCAACCCTAAAATGTTAAACTTTAAACCCTAAAAACCTTCTACCATCTACCCTCAACCTTAATCCCTCAACCCTATACCCTCAACCCAATATTCTAAAAAATAAACCCTATAGGTCCTCAACCCTATACCCTCAATTCTAAACCCTCTACCCTATACATTTGATCTTGAACCCTCATATATCTTTGTCACTCCCTCATCTTCTCTCTTGTCTATCTCACTTCTCCCTCCATCTCTCCCTCCCTCCATCCCTCCCTCTCTACCCTAATCCCTCAACCATAAACCATCAAACCTTAAACACTCAACCCTAAACCCTCAACCCTCAACCCTTAAACCCCCTTAAACCCATGTAAAATCTCTACGCTAATCCCTCAACCCTCAACCCTTAATCCCTCAACCCTTAAACCCTCAACCCTCTACCCTCAATCCTCAACCATTAAACCCTAATCCATCAACCCCTATACCCTCTACCCTATACATTGGACCCTCAACCCCTAATCCATCAACCCTATACCCTCAATCCTCTACCCTCAACCTTAAACCTCAACCCTTAAACCCTAAACCCTTAAAATCTCCACCCTTAAACTCTCAACCCTTAATTATCAACCCTCAACCCTTAATCCCTCAACCCCCAACCCTTAAACCCTAAACCCTCAACCCATATACCCTCTACCCTATACATTGGACCCTCAAACTAATCCTTCAACCATATACCCTCAAACCTATACCCTAAATACTCTCCCCTCAACACCCCTTATTCTACCCTCTAACGCAATACCCTAAACCATCAACCCTGTAGGTCCTCCACCCTAAACCCTCAACCCCATACCCTTAACCCCTATCCCTTTCTCTTTATCTATACAACTCAACTCTCTCTCCCTCCATCTCTCCTACCCTCTCTAATTTTCCCTATCTACCCTCTCCCTCTTTCTATGTACCTCTCACTTAATCAATCCCTACCACTTTCTCTCACTCCATCTATCTATCTATCTCTATCACCCTCCCACTACATCTCCATCATTCCCTCTCTCTCCTACTCCCTCTCTCTCTCCCTCTCTCTCAAGTCTATCCCTCCCATCCCCTCTCTCTCTCTTAGGTCTCTCCCTCTGGCACCCTACCTAGGTAACTCTCTCTCTCTCTCCCCTCTCTCTATATATCCCTCCCACCCTACCTAGATAAGTCCCTCTCACTCCAACCCCCTCTCTCTCTCCCTCTCACTCAGTTAACTCCCTCCCACACCCTCTCACTCTTTCAGGTCTCTCACTCACACTCCCTTTCACTTCCTATCTCTCAAGTCTCTCCCTCTCACCCCCCTCACACTCAATTCTCTCCCTTTGGCACCCTACCTATACAACTCTCTCTTTCTCTCCCTCTCTCTCTCTCTCTCCCCCCTCTCTCTCCCTCTCTTAATTCCCTCTCTCCCTCTATCCCTCCCACCCTACCTAGCTAAGAGCCTCTCACTCCAACCCCTTCTCTCCCACTCCCTCTCTCTTAATGTCTCCATTCCACCCCCTCTCCCACTCCCTTTCTCTTAATCTCTCCGTTCCACGCCCTCTCCCTCTCTCAAGACTCTCTCTCACTACCTCTCTCTCACACACACACAGGTCTCTCCCTCCCTCTCTCCCTCCCACCCTACCTAGAAAAATCTCTCTCTCTCTCTTAAATTATCCCTCCCTCTAAAATTATCCCTCCCTCTAAAGACATAAATAAATACATACATACATACATACAAGCATAATACATATGTACATACATACATACAAGCATACATGTACATATGTACATACAATCTTAAGAACATACATACATATATTTCCATACATACATACATGCATTGATATGTACATACATGCATACATAAATACATACAAGCATGCTTAGATACATATATACATGACATAAAAGCATACATGTACATACAAACATACAAATATATAAACATACATTCAATAGAGTAGCATTAAACATAAAGCAAGACATAAAGCAAGTGCATTATAATGTGCTTGCATTATATCTTGCTTTGGGAATCTCCAAGCCTTGGGATTGGTATTTTCCTTGGAATACCAACCCAAAGGCTTGGAGGGCCTTCCCAACGACTAGAGATGTGCTTTTCAAATTTTACAATATTACACATAATCAATTTTGTGCTCAGTGTCAGGATTGCATGTGTTTCAATATTGAACAAATCAAACACCTGGGTAATGTTAGGCTCTCTCTTAGTTATCCAACGATATAAATTTTTTCACTTTTTGACAATGTTAAGCCTTTGATCTATAATATATTTTGTGTGTGTCTCTTTTTTGGAAAAAAGTAGTGTTTGGTGATTTTTTTGTTATAAATTAATCTCTCATCAAAATTTCAAATAAATTAAATTTTTAGAAACTAGACTCCATTCTACAATTATTATTTTTAAATAAATTCAATTAGTTTCCAAAATTTTTAGGGGTACCATGGCCAAAATTCTATTTTTTAGGATGTGTCCACTTTGAAAATTAGAAAAAAATAAAATATTCATTAAAAAATTATTAGAAAAATCATGCATCAACTACATACTATTACCTAATTTCTCACTGAAGCAATTTTTAAAATACTAAAAAAAGTTCACTATGCTACATTCCCACAAAAGTTGTTATGTTATGTTTTTTTTGACAAAAACAACACCAATTTTTGTGGGTCCCTCTTTTGAACCCCTTAATCTCAAAAAATTTCAAAATAAATTTGGATTTTAGAAGTAGACTCAGAGCACTACTATTCCTATTTTTGTTGCATCTCAAAATTTTGAGTGTAACTATCCTCAATTTCACGCCCCAGATCAATATTTCCTAATTTCAGAAGAAAAAAAAGTGGCCACTTAATCCCCTTTTTTGGCCCCCATCTTTTTGCACTTACCCTAGTTTTGATTCATAAAATATATAATTTAGATTATTTTTTATATTTTAAAAATAATAAAACTTACTTTATGCTAGTTTGTTAGTGATTCGTGTATCAGGAAAGAACTTCATTTCCGAATCCCTTCTTTTATAGGCATAGCTAAAGGAAAAAAATATTTAATCTAGGATAAGATATATAGTCAAGGATCTTCTTTAAAAATAGAATTCTTGATAATCAACTTATGTGATCTCAAATTTCTTGTGAGAGGGACTAAACAAGATATATGTCTATATCATGATACAATCATAAATAAAAATGATTTATTTTGGTTTTGATGCTTGAATTTATAATGTTAACTCTATCCAACAATATATAGAGAACATATAAGAATTTAAAATGCTATACAATACCCTTTCAAAAATAAGAATCAAGTTCACTTACCTATAAGATGCAAATAAAAGAGAAATGGTTTATTACAAGATTTGCACCACTTCAAAAAAACCATAGTAATTCCTTATAACTTGCATTCAACTTCACCACATGTGAGTGTAACAAAAAATTTGAATCAAACCCATCTCCATGTTAAAATATTTTTTATTTTCTATATTGTCTAATTATTCTACTAGAATATATAGATGTGACACAAAACCATAAGATAAGGCATTCCAAATGCCCTAATTTTCATTGAATTGCATAAATAGACATGGATAATTGTTTCATCCATTTAGATGAGCCATATTCTATTGTAGTGGAGACTAAATTTATAGTAATCCCATGCATATTTTTATAGAAAATATATATTGAACTAAGATAATGAATAAATATAATTTTATATTAAAAGATAATTTATCTCTAACAACCTTTAACTTAAACCTTTCCATGATTTGAATGTTGGTATTAACATGAACCTCTTCCATTAATTTTTTCTCATCCTCTTGAATAATACATTATTTCATTGAATTTATCTACCTTGCATGAAATTCTTAGAGGATTTTTTTCTCTAATCCATATTTAAATAGTGAAAGATATAAACATTAAATATGAATTATGATACATACCTTGTCTTCAGTTCCTATGTATATTGGTACCTATGTACATAATAGTAAGAAACCCTTGAAAATATATTTAGTAAAGTTGTTTACTTGTGATTACATCATGACATCATTATAGTTAATTAAGAAGGACCCTAATTTCATGACAAGGAGAAATAAAATATCAAACTAGAATATTTTTAATTTTAGTACAAAGAATAGAATCTTTCCTATTTAAAATATTTGAAACAATAGTTTTTTATAAAGAGTAAATAAATTTGAATAAAGCCTATATATTAGTTCAATCCATTTACTCTTAAATCTAATGCAATGTATGTAAAAATTTCTACCTATAAAATAGGTGAGGTAAGTTTTATTAATATAAGATATTATTATAGTTGGATACTTTTAGTTTAGTTATATACATAGGTAACACCTCATTAAGAAGACAAAGAAAATGTTAATTTTACTATGCCAATAGAAGAGTTAAGACTCCCACTTTCAAATGCCACCTTAGCATGCAAAATTCTACTCGATCATTTTTCTTAGTAAACATCTATAAGACCTACTGATACTCTCTCTCTATTACCATGAGAGCTAATTCTTTTCTATCAAACTCATTAATAATAGAAATGATAAATATTTTTTTAAATCATGAATAGATAACATTGAAAACAACAATTAAACATGTCATAATTTTACATTTATAACATTTCATAATAAATAAACATTAAATTTTTAGTTATTATCATTACCAAGTTAAATAATAATCAATAGAATCATAATTATTATTTTTAATTATTATCCAATCAATAATTAAATATATTATAAAAAATATCTATAACTAGACATATAAAATAGGTATTTGGCATTTTTATTCTTATAATCATGTTTTCTTTTGAAAATTATATGGTGGTTTCAATCAAGGTGTTTCAACAAAGACTTAGCTTAGGTTTATTATATGAAACTAATTTAGATATAAAACCCAAAGCTTAAATTGAACTCATGACAAATTATCATCAAAATCCTTAATTTAAATGCTAATAAAAATAAAATTTTTCTCCCCTTTTGTGGGAGAAAAGAATGTGATTTTAATAAACCATCTTATAAATATGTAGTCCTTAATGTTGTATTTCCCAAAAAAAATATGTATATTTTTTTTGTAATGTTGGAAAAGTGATCCTAGGTTTTAATTAGGATTAGCTAGTTTTAACTATAAATATTAGAATTGTGGATTGACAGGGGTATGTGACTCACTTGCAACCTAAAAGGTGAGATGATAAACCTTGGATTTGAATTCTTTTAGGGGTTTGAAATTGATTTTAGATTAAATTCATTGATGAAAATAGTTAACTATGAAAATTCTATGTTATGTTCATACGTTATTGCAAACTAGAAACTGACACATAAATTTGGGCTCCAAAAAAGTAGAAGGCAGACATTCGTGTACTGAACCTGCTACTTTGAGGCATATTTTACTAGATAAGGGCTCCTAGGGTGCCCTATACTAGAGAAAAAAATAAAAATCTTCTTTCACACTCCTCAGGTCCCCATTATATGGCTTCTTCCTTTCAGATATTGCTATTGGATCTTCATCTATTGTTGAGATAATTGAGTTTTTATATATTTTCAAGTTGCAGGGTTTGAATGCATAAACATGAAAATTTTCTTCAATCTCCTTCCAATCTTATTCAAATCTATAACCCACACATTCAAAGGGATAGAAAGGGTTGTTCCATATAGGGGATTGCCTCAGTCAAACCCTGTGTTGTTATTTCTACCTCCATAATGGAAAATTTAATTATAAAGAGAGCTTATCCTTTTGAGGGTTAGAGGATAAATGATAATGGAGTAATGATTCAAAAACTTGTTGCAACTCACCACTTAGATCTAATCTCCTTGAACAAGTAAATTCATGCACATCACCTCAAGGATTGATTATAATTTTGATTGAATTGACTTGAAGACCTACAAGCATTTATACTCACAAAACAAATGATCACAAAAAATGAACAAACTTGCATGAAAACATGATGAAGGCTTGACATGATACTTGACTAAAAAAATTTCTGCAATAATGCTCATAAATTTTCTCTTGACTTCCCTTTACTGATTTTAGGAACTCAATTTATCCCTAAAAATTCCTAGTAGGATTCAAATGGCGAGAATACTATGTATTTGTATGCAATTAATCTAATTTCCCAAAATTTAAATCTCGATAGCTGATATTTAGGATTTTGAATTAAAATAATAAATTTCCAAACCCACCTTATTTAAATTTGGGGCCATTTTAAGAGGAAAAGGTAACCAAGGATTCCCTTGTCTAGACCCACTTTTTTGAGATCTAACAAGCCAAGGGAAAAATATTAAATACATAATTTGGTTTTTTACATTAGTTTTTTTAATAAATGTTTAAAATGGGCCATAGAATGTGTAATTTAGGAAATTAGGAGCAAGATTAGGTCCACGCACATAGGGTGAAGAAAAAACCTAGTGTGGATTGTCAAGGTTGACAGTTTGTGATGTTTTATTTAGACCCCAATTTAGTGAGAGTATGAGCTTATGCTCAAATTCACACTAAATTAAGAATGTGTAAATAGAGATTCAATTATCCAAATGTTAAAGAGATAGGATGAAAATGAATATAGGGGGTGCACAAGCCCCTACGATTCAAGATCCCATTACAAACCAACATAAGGACAAAGGAACACACATGTGAAGTGAAATGAAATATTGAAAACACTAAGAATACATAATGAAGACACACAAAATAATATAATACAAACATAACATGAACACAAAAATAATGAAAACATGATGCAAACATGATTCAAACAATAACATACAATAATCACAAAACAAAAATATAAGATTAGTACTAAAAGGACTCGAGTAGATAAGGAAAAGAGACCTCATTCTTAAATTTGTCTCAAATAGCAAATGTAATCCATCAAATGTGCTATCTAAATAAAATGATTCTCTGATAAGGATGTTAAATCACTCATAAGCTACATAGATCTACTAGCTAGCAAGCTATGTTATGCTAGGTTTCAATGTAATATACTGGTTTTCACAAGGATATCAATTTTCATTATGGTAAGACACTTGTGAAACACATGGATCCACTAGAAATTAAGTTGTGTTATGCTAGGTGGCCATGTTAAAAGTGATTTAAATTCATAGAACAATAAAATCCATTATTCTAGGACTATGCAAACCATGGTTTAGGGAGCACACAAAAATAACCTTATGGGGTGCATAAAGTTTAAGGTCATGGGGGGCGAACAATTGTCTAACATCACATGCAATGAATTGATAACCATAACCTTAATGGGTGTTATAATAACACCACCACTAAACGGGTACATTAATAAGTCAAATCTCACAAGACATTTTCAAAAATGTCAACATAACTGCTTTGTTGGTATTCTAAGGAAGAAGAGGGGAAGAGGGGATCCTTAAGGAGAAAGTGTGTGTGGAGAAATTTTTGATCTTAAGTATGTTTATTTATGTTCACTTTGTTATTTTCACCCTGAGGCCCTTATCTTTTTAGATTTTTCTATTCACCTTGCTACATGTTTCATTGGTGCATCTTTTTGGAGGTCACATGTTAATTTTGGCCTAAAGGTGCGTAATGGTGCCACGTAGTGTTTGTGCAACCTTTTGAAATATCACCTTCCTTTTGGACCTAAAGTGGGACACATGGTTACCCTATAGGGATTTTCCACAATCCCCTGTCTTAATGTTTGAGGAATGCTCACCAGTGTGGCACATCGCCCATCTTTTTTGGGCAGGTTTCTTTACCATTGGAGCAATATTTTCACAAGAACTACTAGGATGCAAAGTTTTTTGTTCCTTCACAACTTTAATAGTCAGCTTCCTTTTTGATGATGCCATTACTACCTGTAGTAGATCAGATCATATTTAATCAATCATTTACAACTTGTATCTTCCTTCTGATAGGGAAATCTACACAAAGCTCTTGTGGCATCCAATTCATCAATTTATTGCACCCATCACCATTATTGAAGCATTTCATTTTTTATCGTCATGATCAATTCTGATTTTTGATAATATTTTGAGGTTGTCTTGAGATGAAACTTGTTAGGGTATTATCTTTGGTGATGGAGAGTGCTCGATGCTTTTATTCTTCCCTTTTCCTATAAAAGGGAATATCTAGCAACCTCTCAGTATGATCAGTGTTATAGATCAGTAGTAGTAGTAGTAGTAGATAGATAGAATAGGGTGTAGAAGATTTCTTTTAGAGCTCTTATTTCTCTTTTGTAATCAATAGGTAGTTATTCAAATTTTTATCAAACCTTTGCATTTTTTTATCCTACAAAATCAAGCAATAGAAGAATAAAATTTGTATTAGATTGTGCACATGCAACCTTTATTTTACATTTTATTCTCTATTCCATATATGTTGAATGATTTGTGTCTCATTATTTCCACATACAATCTTGATAATCGATTCTCAATTACTAGCATTTTATGTTCTTCTAACTTAAACTCTTGGGAATCAAACCATGTTATGACACTCTTTCATTTTCTTGTTGAAGTTATGTTCAATTTCATATTATATTGTCAAGCAGAATAGTTCTGTAAGCATCCAAAACATCTTGTTCAAGCTCAAGTTCCTTGTTTCTATTGAACCTTAATAGGTGCTTCCCATGGGGGGATTTGAATGACTATTTTGTGCCTATATAGGCCTTAGTTTCTCATTCTCCTTCCAACAATAAAGGATCTGTGGTATTCTATGTTCACTTTATTAGAAGTAAGAACTTGTTAGGTTTTTCAAAATGTTGTAAAAGCTTTAGCACATCACCACAATTAGGTTTTATTTCTAAATTTCCTTCTCCCTTTCCCCAAACACAAAGGAAGAGTTGGATTCTTTACAAATTTTGTAGGTTATTCAATGTAACATAAGCAGGTCCCCCATTCACTAAATTTCCCATAAGGCTATTCAGAGAAGCACAAGCTTTCATAATCAATAGTTATTTTTCTAGAACACTCGGTGGGACCTAGATCTTTCACATCATCTGGTACCCATCCTTAAAGAGTAATTTGAATTAGGTTAGTAGGAGAGGTTGGTAAACTCATGCCCGGGGTTCAAACCAGGGCATCTTCTAGAGCTAACTTCCAATACTCTCAATTTCCTTCTTTCGTTCCTCAAAGGAGACTGTAAGTCATAGGTTTTGTATCACCTATTAGAAGCAATAGAGTTATGAGTGCTAGTATAGAATCCAAAGCCCTATCTACCCCTCTAGGTGGCCAAGCTTTGCAAATTAGAATACCTTTTTACTGAGTCCATATAAATTTTCTCTCTATGGCTCTCCAAGGAGCTTTGAGAAACTTTATGACTTGGGATAGTGGTAAACTGCTAGTTTATCCCACCCCTCTAGATGTATGGCCTGCTATCCTCTCTAATGCCCTCAAATTAGTCCTAAAGTTCACCAAGGAGAATTTCAAAATTCCTTCTTAATGTCTCCAAGACATCGTAGATATTTATAGCATTAACAACATCATGAAGAAAAATATTGCCCTTAGATTATTAGCTACATCTTTTAAGGGGAAGGATTAGGATTGGTATAGGTCCCTAGCTCCCAATTGCATCTACTCTTTGGATGAGCTTGGAGAAAATATCTTCGAGCACTTTTCAAAGAAAGGAGATCACTCATCCTTGCTACAAAAGTTGATAACAATCAAGAGAGCTCCACAAGAGGCTATGACAGATTTCAATACTAGATTCCATAAAACTTGGCAAAGGATCCTCATGATAGCTAGGCCTCTAGCAAAAATAGCATCCATGTTCTACCTAAAAGCTTTCAATTCATACATTGTAGTTATGGTACAGTCACTCAGAGGTGATACTCTACCCGACACATATTATCTAGCCTTTAGAGTGGAGAATAGTTTAATTGATGTCAAGAATCTCCTTCCATGACCTCCAATGCCAATATTAATTGAAATATTTGGAAAAATGCAAAAGTAAGTAGCCCCCAGTATGTCTACTTCACTTCCTAGCACATCAACAACACCACCACCTTCAATATATGTGTACCTAAATGTGTTGTCAATCACATTGGGCTCTTCTTAGTTAGTTGTAGATGTAAATGACATGAAAATTTTAATGAGGACTTTTGCAAATGAGCTCATCATTGTCATGTGTCAATAAGCGACACCTCTGAAACCCTCCTCCCCTTGTAAAACCATTGAGGAAGGAAACCCTTACAATATAATACATACCAAGGATCCTCAAGAGGAGGAAACTAGCTACATGCATCGAGCCAGATAGTCCTTGTAACCACTCCGTTATAGACAACCAAGTCCATCATAAGCAAAGAATTAGTCCCAAGTCAGAACAGCCTCGCAGAAGACATAAACACACGGTGCTTCCCATGCAATGATGCTCACTTTCCTCAAAATTTTCCAAGAGGAAATCTTCAACAAAAGGTGGTAGAACAAAGAATTCAAGGCATTCATCTAGATGCCAAGAGTTATCAGTCACATGGGATTGTGAATGCCATATTTAGTGCTAAAATGCAAGGGATGTCTTTGGAGCAAGAAGCCGATATCTCCCTTGTCCAAGTGCACTTTTCTTGGATGAAGGGAGAAGATTTAGTGCTAATGAATGAAGTTCTAACAATAAGGACACTACAAGTACACTTAAACTATACTACACAATCAAAGAGAAGGTTCACTAGGGAATATGTGATACATTCCATCAACACCACCTACCTAGCAACCACAACAACCTCAACCGAAAATGCCACAATTACAACCAAACACCCCAGATAAGGTTCTTGATCTGCCTATGATGGACCAAAGGTGCTGCTAATTGGAGCACTCAATCTCATGGAGCAATTGAAGAAGGCTCCCACCAATGTATCTTTGTGGGACATTTTATCCATTTCGGAGAAGAAGGATTTGTTGTGGGATGCATTGTATAAAGAGGAGCAAGCTCTACTACTAGATCCAACCCTACCACACAACCAAGATAAAGGAAAAAGGATTGGGTCAAATCCTTAATCTTTGGGAGCCACAACATATGAATATAGAGAAAAATCAAATGAGAAAGAGGTATGTAAGCCAAAATCCACCCCTTTCTTCTTAACTCTTAACATAGGGGATAATCTATTACACAACAATATGATAGACTTAGGGGTTAGTACCATAGTAATTCCCAAGCTAGTGGTTGATGCCTCGAGCTTGAAATATGAAGCCCTAGAAAAGGGAATTAAGCAATTGGATGGAAAGAAGGTCCCAACCATAGGTCACATTCAGAATATCCCTTTGACCTTGTACTCCATCCCAAGCTAAATGATCACCTAAGAGGTGGTCATAATCGAAATTCCCCCCATTTTTTGAATGTTCCTATCAAGATATTTCATAGCAAAGATTGGTGAATATCTAGCTCTTAAATAGTCACACTTGATATTAAGGACTAAACACAGATAGAAAATGAAAATTATGTCTGAATATTTGCATCCTAAACACATCACAGAGGATGTAGTAATGAGCTTCAAAGTTGTGCACACCTCCATTTCTAAGAAAGAGATGTACTATGTGAAAATGTTGGACGATGAATAGCTCAAGAGTGATCAGAGCCCAAAAGAGGAAGTCCTACTAAACCAATTTATTGATTCCAATATTTTCAATAATTTCCATGCCACCGATCTAGCCATGTATGTAATCTTTGATGAAGATCAGGACCTCCTAAAACTGGTCAAGGAACAAGAAAATCCAGGTGAACCTGTTAACAATGACTTATGCACCTTGCACTTTGACGGTGCCAAATGTAGGACCAGATTTGGAGCTCGGATCCACCTTATATCTTGAGTTAGGTTGAAGAATCTTAGAGTTTCCCATTTTTAGTTTCCATGTACGAACTTCATCATGTAGAGTACGAATGACTAGTTCATCACCTAATGCTAGCAGAACAAATTGCCATTGAAGGGATATAAGTATTCAATGATTTTGAGCTAGTGGTGATGCAAGTTTGAGGATAGGAAACCACCAAGAATGTAATAATGTGATCCTACTATCATAGGATGTGGGATCTGATCGAAGGATTTAAGGCTTTCAACATCTAGGTCATTCCAAGATCCTAGAATACTGTTATGGATAGAATGGCTTCAGTCATCTCATAGTTTCAACCGGCCTCTTAGTTAGCTGAAAGCCAACATGTAGTACACATCATCGTCTCACCATCTATTCCTGATAATGATAAAAAATGGTAGGTCTTCGAAGATGATTCCTAGATTGTTGCTTTCCTACTACAATTGAGAGAATTTTCCAATCAAGTGGAACCGAGATATAAAGAGATTGGTGAGGGGGAAAAAATATAGCTCAAAAGCAATAAGCTCCTATAGGGCATAATTACCCTAGGGAACCTCTTTGACTACAAAGATGCAAGGAACAATAAGTAGATATTCACAACTAACAAGGAAGGTTATGAGGACCTCAATGTCAGAAATGGCAAGAAGCTCAAATTTGGGAGGAACATTCCATAGAAAGATTGGGAAAGGTTGAGATCCTTATGTAACAAATATGATAGGGTCATAAACTAGACCTATGATGATCTAAAATTCTATGATTCAAACATAATTCAACACACCATCGACCTGGTAGAGTGGTCCAAGAAAATTTGATAGAATCAAAGGCTAGTTAAGTCAATGGTGGAAGCATTAATGGAAAAATTACTCACAAAGTTAATTGAGTCAAGGATCATATACCTGATTAAGCACTCCACTTGGGTGCTTAATCTAGTCCCTGTCCAAAAGAAGAATGGAAATATATCACCTGTTGTGGATTTTTGAGACCTAAACCAAGCCTCTTTAAAAGATCATTGCCCTCTACCTTTGATGTAACAAATCTTGCAAATTGTGGAAGTGTCAGAAATGTTCTCACTACTTGAGAAATTTTCAAGTTATAATCAAGTCTATGTGAATGAAGAATATTAGAAAAAATTAATGTTCGCCACTAAATGGGGATCATTTGTGTATGTGAAGATGTTGTTGTCATTTCATGCCATCGTTAGATGACCCATCACTGACATCCAATCTGAGTGATCTTCCATGGACCATCTTGCATAAGTTTTCCTTGAGAGTTTCCAAAATTGACTAAGTCCCACATTTTTGGGGTTTCGAGCTATCACTTACCTTCTTCCTTTCTTTATTTCTCCATTGCTCCCTTCCTTCACCCTTTTCTTCTAAGTATTTCAAGTTTCAACCTTGGACCTTACCCTTTACTTCCTCCCTATCTCTTCCTCCAATTTCTCCCTCTTCTCCTTTCGGCCTTTGGCTTTCAGTCCTCCCTCTCCCCTTCCTCTTCCTTAGATTTTTTCTTCTTCAGTCTTCACCCTTTTCCCTTGCATCTTACCTCATACCTTCAAAGGTAAGAGGTAAATATTCCCTTTGACTTCCATTTTTTTTTTTCTGGCTTTCGTTCATTATCTAAAGTTCCTTTTCTATGTTGAAGGGACTTCTTCTTCGGTCTCTCCGACATCTTCTTGTCTACCTAATGGTTTCCCTTTTGAAATTTTACTAAGTATCATAATTTTTGAAGTTATCCTTTAGCCTTCAATGATACCTCTTACCTTTCTTTGGTAAGAGGTGACTCTCCTCTCCACCCCCAATTCTTACTTCTTCTTCACATTTTCTTCTTCCCTTCTTTCTAGTACGCGGTAAGTGTGATGCTCTACGTTTGACTCCCATAGTCCAGTCTCCGAAGAATCCTCATCAAAGGGATGATTCAATGTCAGTGAGACCTATTTTGTGGTCCTTCGACATTCCAATGGAAGGAAAAATTTCCTCATCAAATGAATAGGTGGATATTAGTGGGACCTTGATGCTTGTCTCTTCGACATTCCAACAAGCTTATCTTTGGGGGTGTAGGCCATTTAGTTCACAAGCATGCATAACTTCTCTTTTGTGCCCGAGGTCCCGACCTTCCATGAATTAGTGTAGTTTCTTCATCGAATTCCATTAATGCACATCAACTTCCTAGTGGTTGAGATTGACTTTCTAGTGTTCAAGGATTACTTTAATGCATCTTGGTGACTTCTCCATGAGATTTAGTGGTATTCATGGTCATTCATTGCTACTACTTGTCCTCTTTGGTCATTCCATACCTAGAATCACTAATCTCATAGGGATTCTCTACAAAAAAATTCCACAAATATTTATGGTGAGATGGATAGCATGCAAGTTTTTTGTTCTCTAGGTCCCTCTCAACACATTTTTTTGTAGAAAGTATGGAATCCATGGCTCTTCTTGGCACAAATTTCATGAGAAGATATTTTTCTTTATCAAATCTCTTTGATTTGTAATTATAGCTGGGTGAGGGTTAGTTAGTATTCATCTGAGTTATGATTAAACTATAAAAGAAACACTTGTATTTTTTTAGGGTTTCTTCCTCTTGCCTCTCTAGGGTTTTTCTATTGTAGACACTACATTCTTGCATTCTACCGTTGTAAAGATTTCTCCTAAGATTTTATATTAATAAAGTTTAGCTATTATCATTGTTATTTCTTACATGTACAAAATCTATTTACCTTCATGTCCAAATGTGTGTTTTAGTTGTTTATTGATGGATTATACTATTTAGAAGCAAGAAGAAAAAATATCTATCTTGGTGTATCACCTTCCTTCCATTTCATGTTCTTCTACCTCTTTTCCCTTGTGAGTTGTTAGATTAGGGTAGTGATAGGGTTTTTATTGTGTTGGGTTAGAACAACACAATTGCACTTTGTTTAGAAGAGGAATCCAGAATTCTCCAAAGATTCAACATCATTCATGCAATTTCCCACAACCTCGAGGTTGTTTCCATTGTGTCATTATAACACTGAACTCTTGTTCAGTAGGGTGCAATTTTATGTAACAACATATGCCTTTTGTCCTATCAAACATAGGTGCCACTTTTTAGTGTGTGATGGATGTTGTGTTCAAGGATTTGATCAATAAGATCATCCCTAACTATCTGGATGACTTGACCATATTTTTGAAATCTAAGGGTGACCATTTTGATCACTAAGAAAATTTCTTTCAAAGGTTTCAACAGTTTGAGATTTCCTTAAATCCCAAAAAAATATGTATTCAGGGTACAACAAGGCAAGTTTCTTCGCTTCATGGTCTCCAAGCAAGGGAAAGTCATCAATCTAAATAGGGTGAAACCTATAACAAAACTACCATTACCAGTCAACCAAAAGTGATTACAATCTTTCTTTGGAAAGATCAACTTTATTAGCAGGTTCATCTTAGATTTCATAGGCATTGTGAGACCTATTACACTAATGTTGAAGAAAGACTTAGCTTTCAAGTGGACTAAGGAAGGAAAACTTACCTTCAATAAGATCAAGGTAGCCATTTCCACAGCTCCATTGTTAGGAAACCCAGACATTTCAAAGGACTTTGTATTGGATTTCTATAGTAGCGAATATAACATACCCTTTTTGCTTGCATAAAAGGATGAGGAGGGAAGCTGAGAACACCCCATCACTTTCCATTCAAGGAATTTAGAAGGGTATGAAACAAAATACAACTTTTTAGAGAAACAAGAATTTGTGACAGTTAAGAGCCTTAAATAATTCTAATAGTTGGTTTTGCCCAGAAAGATCATAGCCCTCATCACACATCCCAGCATAAGTGAGTATATCATAGAGGAAGAGATCATAAAAAAAAGGGTCAACTAGATAACCAAGATCATAGAATATGATGTTGATATATAGACCAAAAAGCTAGTTAGAGAAAGAGGCATGTGTGAGTATCTCACCCAAGAGCTCATTCCAAGGAAAAATTTGAAGAGATCGATTATGTATTTGTGAACCAATTCGAGGAAAATGAGTCTTGGGTGGCTGATTGGACAAGATTCAGATAGACCGGCATATATCCATCCAATATCCCAACACACAAAAGCATATACTACATAATCTAAGGCACCAAGTATGTTTTTATTGAAGGCCTTTTATTCAAAAGTAATTTCGATGGAGTTTACTCCACTGTGTGGACAAGGTACAAGATGAGAGAATTTTGGGTGGATTCAACAATAGTCCAAATGGTGGGCACTTCTTTTCCAAAACCACCACCTTAAAGATCATGCGAGAAGGGTATTATTGGCCAACCCTATTTTTAGAAGCCCATGATCTAGTGAGGAGGTGCTCTCAGTGTTAGTTGTATGTTGACAAGTGGAATAACTCTTATATGCCTTTAAAATTGATCATTGTTGAGGACCCCTTCATACAATAGGGGTTGGATTTCATCGAGATGTTTAATCCCATATCCAACTCAGGACATAAGTGGGTCTTAATGGCCACTGATTATTTGATGATGAATGAAGGTAGCTCCTCTAAAGAATGCCATCGATGCCAAGATCGTCAACTTCCTTGAAGAACTAGTAACGAGGTTCGGTTCCCCTAAAACCATAATCTCAGACAATGCATGAGCCTTTTTTGGGTCTAGGATGCCAAATTTTTCTATCAAGTATAGAGTCTATCTGAAGACTTCATCAAATTGCTATCCATAAGGGAATGGAATGGTAGAATCTACAAAAAAAAATTGATATTCCTGATAAAAGGAATCAGGTCAAAACACCAAAAGGAATAGCACAAGCACCTATGGGCAGCTATATGGGAAGACTACATAACACCAAATAAAATCCTAAAGGATTTTCCCTATGAACTTAATATATGTGAAGGAGGTGGTCCTACCCATCTCAATGGAGATTCTAGAACTACAACTGTTAAAGTCTTTGGAGATCAAAGAAAGTGGCGGAATGGAAGTAAGGCTAACTGAACCACTAAACCTTCAGGAGAAAAAAGAGAAAACATTCGATGTCATGATTAAATGTCAATAGGTGGTCAAATGGTGGTTTCAAAAAAAGATCTTTGAGCTAGGATTCAAAGAGGGGAGACTAGTCATAAAATTTGATGGATGGGCCATTAAACCCAACCAAAATTCCAAATTGAATTCTTTGTGGAAGGGTCCCTTCTGTATTTCTAAATGCAAAGCTAGTAATGCATACGAGATCAAAGATATGAATGAGAACAACTTGGGGATACCAATAAATGGTATTCATTTGAAACTATTTAATCAAAGGCTCATAGTTCTTAAAAAAATTACACTTTCTTTACCATATGTAAAAGAATTTGTGTAAATATGGTTTTTGCAAATAAAACAAGTACAAAAGCAATGAAAAGTTATATTATATTTATAAGAAAAAAATTACATATAGTTTGAGGTGCTAAGGCCTATTTTCAAGGGAGCTCAAGAGCACAGATCAAAAATACATAAATATTCTTTTTAAATCACCACAAATTGATATCCATTATTATAGCCAAAATGTTGGAGGTGGTAGAACAAAGTAGCATGAATTTTAACCTCCAGGCCACATTGAGAACAAAACATGGTGATATCTTTGAAGGCTTGGGCTTAGAGTAGCAGGGTCTTCATCACATGACTATGTAGGGATTGATTATGGGTCAGTCATCGACATTCACCACCGCTCCACTAGGGTTGTACACCAAGTGCTCAAAAATAGTGAGTCAATCTATGCCAAAAATTGGCTCACCATTATTCAAATGGAGGAGGAAGGAGCTAGTGGGCCTTTCCAATTTGCAATGTCAATCAAGGGTCAACATTTGGAAACTAGAAAGCAAGGGAATCCATTGCACCAAATCAACATTATCCATGTGTCAGCGGAGGTCCATGGCAGAGGGTATGCCAAGTCCTAAGACTACCACAACAATGACTTCCTCAAAGCCTATCAGATATTATTTTTAGAACATGGCCTTATAGAGTTGCACTATCCACAACTTAATGAAATTTAGGTACAATAGGGAAGTGACGAAACCAAGAAATGATGTTCGTTTTGGTGCGGTAGTAGTTTTCATCTATGACGAATTCTCTTCCCAACACCCACTTAAACACATTAATGTTCAATTAGCATTTCTTATTTAGGAGCCTCTTAATTATTTCATTGGTGACCTCTCCTACAAAGACCACCTGGTTCTTCTGACTTAGAAGTTTTATCAGAGTTCCCATGCTTTGCGAAATACAAAATAAAGAAATCAGAGACTTAATGAATATTTTCATGAGAATAACACTCTATTTATAGAAAAATGTGAGCTCAAATGTCTACTATTTTAAAGGCCACTTCCTACTTATTTAATGTAGACATCTTTTCCAATTATGTCTCCCATTTCTCAAGGATGTCCTCTAAAAACTATGTACGAAATGTACTTAATTCCCTTCCCAAAGAAAATTTTGTGCTTCCCAAGAATGTAAACATTTAAATTCCACATGTATTACCTTCACTGGCACCACTCAAGAGGATAGTAATAATGGCCATGCATTTACTCATAACGTATTAGTGAAAATTAAAAAGATAAAGAATTTTTTTTGTAAGTGTGAGCCCTTGGCAGAGGTGAAATTTCTCGAAGTGTAGAGGCAATTTTTTGTATAATTCTTGCAAAAGATATGATAATGGCTATTGAAGCATCATCCTCCAATAGGGATATTGAAATTTCCTTCTCTCAGCCAGGTTATGTTGACATATTTGGACATTTATCCTTTGCTAACGCATAGATGATAAAGGAATTGAGTTTTCCTCATACTGGATAATTGTAGCACCTAGAATCCACATCAAACAAGAAGTAGCCAAGGATTTGGCAGATAATATTTTTCACCCAAAGCTACATACCAACCATAAGAGTCTACAACAAGGGGCATTCCAAAGAAGGGTCACCAGGTTGTAGACAGGAAATGTCTAGATTCTTGGAGTAAGACTTTACCATTGTGGTCTACCACAGTATATGATTCCCTTCACACATTCATGCTCGGAGCTGGTTGATATATGTTGTAAGAAGATGGATAGGGAAAATAAGTTCATCAAGGGTAGAGAGTTAAATATGAACATTAGTGTCACAACATCAAAGATATGTTATGTATCCCTTCTAACATGGAGGTAGAGAATTTCTCATGGAGAGGCATGGAAAAATTTTGGAGGTCAAGGAGAGATAAGAAAACGTTCTATAGGACTAAGATAAATCAAGGACCTGATAGTGAGGAGCCTTCCTTCCCTTTGGAATTCAGTCTATGTAATTTAGACTTGTAGGATGTGTTTTCAATGTTGGCCTTCATATATGGCATTGATCGTGATGATGAGGTTCTCAAATATCAAATGGTCCTAGCCTTTATGCTAAAAAAGGAAAAAAGAAAATGTTGATACAAATTTTCCAAGACAATTGCAAATATAATGCTCAAGAAATTGAAGGAGTACAACCATTCCTTTGAGTTCAAGTATTCCTCTTTCTTGGTACATTTAATATTGCACCAAAACCATATGTTCTTTGGTTGTTGGGGATTGCAACTTAGCACTTGGAGTGGATCAATTTTTTTTAAACCAGTTTTAGTATGGACCCATGTTCTTTCAAGCACATGCGACTATTATACATTTGCCAAGTATTTTTTGAACCTAGTTCTTCAAGGTCTATCCCAACAACCTTTGTGCATGTTCCCTCTTAAGGATATAGAGTGGATGAGGAAACATAAGACCCCACTTGACTATTTCATGGGCTTAGATTTTAATTTCATTAGATAGCATGGGTTTATAGGAGAGCCTTTTTGGATGCCAAGATTTGTAACGGCTAGGAAAATTTCCCTAGAAATATATCATGACAAAAGGTGTCGTAGGTCTCCTCTTCCACAAGTATTTTGATAAGAGAAAAATCAACCTAATGATTTGTTAGGAATTCTTCAGTAGTTTAGGGAAACCAAGGTTTTTTGGGGTCAACAGTTGAAGGGTCTGGAGCAACCAGTGTACCCTCTTCTTAGAGAAGGATAATCCAAAATTTGGGTGAAAAGGAACCTTC
The DNA here is from genome assembly GCA_007258455.2 of Sequoia sempervirens. NCBI lineage: Eukaryota > Viridiplantae > Streptophyta > Pinopsida > Cupressales > Cupressaceae > Sequoia > Sequoia sempervirens. The sequence goes on along the minus strand of VDFB02358134.1, from coordinate 10,002,919 downwards.
AAAAAAGGAAGATGAAGAGGTAATTTTGACCCGCAAGCATCTTTATCCCCCATGGTTCAGGTAAGTTTTGCACGTGCTATTTTTCCTTCCACTGATTCATTAGTATATATCTATAGGCCCCCCATCCACAAAGTAGAATCCTCCATCAATCGACTCACAAAGTAGAATCCTCCATCGATCGACTCCAACTTGCTTATTGTTGATACACCCACTGTCGTGTTTGCTGATGACCCTCATGTAGAAGCCTCAAACATCAAACATGTGTCATTATTTGTAGATGTGGTTGATATTTTAATTGCTTTATCTAAGGCCCAGGTTTCAATTTCAAATCCACCCATGTTACAGATTTCATCAACTTTTCCTTCTTCTATGCCTATGCCTCTATTTTCAACCACTACACCCCTTACCCTAATGAGCACTCCATAGTCTACACAATATTTTTGAGGCATCCCACCCTTCTCACTGATAGCTTTTCACTTTACCTCTCCCCAATCCCAAGTGGTCGAAATCACACCCATCGTAATCCTTTATGGTCTCCCTACCAGTGTCCCAATCGCTAAACAAAGTATTGAGTTTCCATAGAACCTCCAAACTGAAATAGACATGACCAGGAAAACTTGAAAGGAGAGGATGAAGAAGCAATTAAAGAAAAGGCCTTCATGGCTCTAGCTACCATAAGGTTGGAGACATGTTTTGATGAAGAGTGGAGATCCTTGATGATTTCGGATATGAAGCCACTAACTTCTCCAAGCCAAAAGGAGAGATGCAATACAAGGAATATGAGATCCAAACCATCACACTGAACCTGAATGAGGTGTTTCCTCATGACAAGATAGGCCTCACCAAGGGAACACAAAAGGTGGTATAAACCAATTACACAAAGTTGGAGAAGAAATTGAAGTAGTCAGAAGTGGAGTTGGAAAATGTAAAGGCTACGATTGATAAGCACCATGTGGAGATAAATGCAAAGGATGGGGAAATTTCCCACCTAAGGAAAGCATAGGATTTGCAAGGAGACTTGTGACTATATCCCTTGAAGCCACTCAGACTAACAAAAATTGACTTATGGTCGAGGTGGAAAAAATGACACACAAGTTCAAGATTGAGAGCAAAATAACAAAATATTTAAAACTCAAAATGCAGAAGGCTAAAAAGGAAGCAAAAGAAGAAATATTTCATCGACATATCATGGTGATAGGACAATAGATGTGAATAATTATAGAAAGAGTTGCAAGAAATGTAGGGTAAATGGTATGAAGTTATAGACCAAATTAAGAATCTTGGCAAGAAATTCAAAAAAGAAAAGAATGAGATGTAGGGAAAACTAGCTAGCCCTCGGTCTGATGTAATGGAGGAGCTTCAAAGGGATTAGATAGAGATTGACCAATTAAAGGAGGAAACAAGGGCTAAGGAGTCTCAATTCTAGTAGGAACTGACTATAGCACGAAGATCTGAACTCCTCCTAGTGTTACAAGGGTTGTTTTCCTCTCATTGGGAAAAAATTAAGGGTGCAACGACTACCCTAAAGCTGACTTTGACATTTATAGTAGACACACAAGAGTTGAACAAAAAGGTTGGTGCATAATTCAACCAAATCTTGAATATAGTCACCCCCATTCTACTGCTCATCAGATAATTTAATAATCAAGTTGCATAAGGCGATTGAAGATACTCTAGCAAGTGCTAGGATTTCAGATCAAAGAGCAGCTTCAGCAAGAAAAATGAGTTCATCATGTGCAACTAGGCTTCCCAGAGGAGCAAGAATTTCCAACTGGCACTAACTAAGGCTGAAAAAATGAGAGAGGATTTCAAAGCTTTGATCCAATTTAGTTAACCCTCTCCATTTTTACCTAATGGAGTGGTATTTACTAAGGAATAGCTTAAGAAGGCTTTAGAGGTCAAGCATAGGACGAATCAAAACTCCAAAAGTTGAGCTCACCACCTATGGCCAAAGATATTGAAAATATGCTTCTCCCCTTGGCCTGAATCTACTTCCACATCAAGGTGGCATAAGAGAAATGGGGAGGAATCTCGTTCAAGGAGATAATCAACCTAGATCAGTCTTCTAAAATGTTGCACACATTAGCACTACCTTCTGACGAAGACTAGGAGTATCTGCATTCTACATTCCTCAAACTATGAGGGATCAATGATTTCTTTTATCCTTTTATGTTGTTTTATTTATCTAGGTTCATGCCTCCATAGGCGAAGGCCCCATATGAATCGCTAGAAACTGTGCAACAATTTTTTCTCTTAAGTATGTTTATTTTTGTTTGCTTTGTTCTTTGAGGCCTAATGCCCTTATCTTTCCCACTTTTGTTATTCACCTAACCACATGTCACATTGGAACATATTTTTGGAGGTCATGAGTTAATTTTGGCCAAAAGGTGTACAATGGTTCCATGTAGTGGTTGCATAACCTTTTGAAATATCACCTTCCTTTTCGACCCAAAGCAAGACATGTAGCCACCCCACGGGGATTTTCCACAGGATGATCTCCTAATTTTTGAGGAATGCCTACCAGCATACAATGTCGCCTATCTTTTGTCAAGCAGGTTTCTTTACCATCAAAGCAATGTCTTCGTGGACACTATCGAGTGGCAAATTGTATTGTTCCTTCACAACTTTAAGGGTCAACTTACTTTTTTATGACACCATTACTACCTATAGCACATTAGATTATATTTAATCGAGTATTTACAACTCGTATACTCCTTTTGATAGGGAGATCTACACGAAACTCTTGTGGCATCCTATTCATCAATTTTTTGCACCTGTCACCATTATTGAAGCAACTCAACTTTTATTGTCATGATTAGATTTGATTTTGATCAGATTTTGAGGTTTTCTTATGATGAAACCTATAAGAGTTTTATCTCTGGTGTTGGAGAGTGCTTAGTTCTTGTATGCTTCACTTTTCTTATAAAAGGGAATTTCTAGTAGCCTCTCAGCATGATCAATGTTAGAGATTAGTAGTAGCAATAGTAGTATATACATAGAATAGGGTTTAGAATATTTCTTACAGATCTCTAATTGGTATTTGGTAATCAATAGATAACTATTTAGATTTTTTATCCAACCTTAGCATTTTTTAATTCTGTAAAATAAAGAAATAAAAGAAGAAAAATTGTATTAGATTATGCACATGCAACCTTTATTTTACATTTTATTTTCTATTCTATATATGTTGAATGCTTTGTGTCTCTTTATTTCCGCATACAGTCCTGATAATTCATTATTAATTACTATCTTTTATCTTCTTCTAACTTAAATTATTAAGAATTGAACCATGTTGTGATACTCTTTCATTTTCCTATTGAAATTATATTGGATTTCATAATATTCTGCCAGGAAGAATAGTTATGTAAGGATCCAAAAAATATTGTTTGAGCTCATGTTCACTATTTCTATTGAACCTTAATCTGTGATTCCCATGAGGGGATTTGAATGATTATTTTTCCCCTATATAGGTTTTAGTTTCTCATTCTCTTTTCAACAATGAAGGGTTTGTGGCATTCTGTGTTCACTTTATCAAAAGTAGGAACATGTTAGGATTTTTGAAATTTTGTAAAAGCTTTGGCACATCACCATAAGTAGGTTTTATTTTTTCATTTCCTTCTTCCTTTCCCCAAACACAAAATATGAGTAAGCTTCTTTAAAAAACCTAGAGGTTATTCAGTGGAATGCAAGTAGGTCCCCCATTCACTAAACTTCCCATAAGGTTGTTCAAAGAAGCACAATATTTCATGATCAATAGTACACCTCCCAAAACTAGTTATCCTTGCCCCTCAAGTGTTAGGATAAGAAAAACCACAAAAAATACAATCATGTTGCTTCCATGGAAAATATGGTTGCACTTAAGATTGTACCACCATCAATGGCAATGAGAAAATACATAAAGATAAAAATGCCACATTGTGAGGACCAAAACTATAGAATATATGTCATTACTATTTACAGTGATTAGGTGCATCAACACATGGAAGAGCACCAAAATCATTAAGATTTTATATTTTATTACTCAAGGCCTGACATTCATTAGTAGAATGACCATGCACTCAATGATATGCACAAAATGATTTATTTTAATAAAATTTCTTTCATGTTTTTGGAGGAAGAGTAATCAAGCAATCTTTGAGAAGCCTCAACAAAATATGCTCTTAGTCAGAAGTAGGAGACATTCCTTTTTCTTTTGAATAAAATATTTCCCGCTTACTAGAAGATGTCATAAATATAGTAGATGATAAAGCATTTGATGAGGGTGGGGTTGAAGTGTTGGAACCCTAGATCCTATTTAGGAGAGAACAGTATAGACTTCTCTTGATCCAATCATTTTTTTCCATGTTTGAAATATATCCATTTTAAGAAATAATTTTGTATCTAGGCCCATAAAATCCTTCCAACTTAGATGAAGAAATTCTATCTACATGCTCATGAGAAGAATTGGTTCTTTCACAAGCATGCAAATCTATCTCAAGTTTTTTAAATTTAGGAATCTTCCACACATGAGGGATGAAATTTGAAGAGCCCCCATCACCATCATGGTGTGATATTTCTATATTTGTTGATGTGGATCAAGATTGAGAAAATGAAACACAATACTCCTTAGGAGTAGATTGTGATATTTGGTACTCTCCCATAAAGGGGCTATAAAATATAATGAACCCAAATTATTTTTTAGATGCACATGACAACTAAGAGGGGGGGTGAATCAATTGTATACTTTTAAAACATTAAAAACCCTCATTAAAATTTAGATCTTCATTAGTTCTTAAACCCTTGTCCAACATTAAAACCTTAACATGCATTAATAGAATGTAAACATGTGTAGAGTAGTAATGAAAACACATAAGAACACATAAGAACACTAAATTTACATGGAAAAACCATGGTTATGATTAGCTCACTAATATATGAATTACAACACTAAATAAAATAAGTCTCACTACCAAGGGCTCACTACCTAGAAAGATAAAGAAAGGCTCACCATTGGTGGCTCATTGCTAGAGGACTCACTGTCCAAAAGAAGGAGTGGCTCAATACCAATTTTAATTGCTAACAATGCATCTCTCATATGCCTAAGGTAAAATTCCATTGAAGCACAAAAAAATTATCAAACAAATTGAAATGTAGAAACCTTTTGATCAATGCATTAGGAAGTCACAAGCATTAAGGATCACACTCAGATCAACACACTTGATCACATTCACATATTTAACATCACTCACACTTCTCTTTATCCACACAAAATTTCACCTTGCATTTATACCATCTACAACCTATAAAAATCTAAATTAAGTTGTCCTTAATGAAACGCATACACCTCAACCATGCAACATCAAATAGGTTGGTAGCAAACAATTCCATAATATAAATAAATGAAACAAAATCTCACCAATACTTAATTAGGACCCAAATTTTCACAAAAACACTTCTCATCACTTCCTCAATCAACAATTATCCTCTACAATTAGCTCTAGCATGCTAGGTCATCCAAACCTATACTAACACTAATAAGTGACACCAAACACACCTCTCAAGGTATGGAATCATCTCATGGACCGTACAACAACACTCCAAAACATCTATGCAACATATCAAAATATTCCAACATCAAAATATTCTTCACAACTATTGCATCCACTTGAAATTTAAGAACACCTTTATTTGGTTCAACCAAACATATTGATATAGACATATTGCACATGAGAAAAATTGTTGGAACAACTCAACACTGAAAACTTGAAGGGAAGGTAGATACAAACATATAAGAACCTTCCTAGATTTGCAACACTAGAAACTTCACTGCAAAGAAATACAAAGTAATCTCATTCCTCCTAGACACCTCATTTTACCTACAAAATGATCATCACCTAAACCTAAACCTCTAGATATGACACCTTTGAACACCTCTGATCATCACCAAATTGTATGGGAATATATTCAAGAATGAAGAAATGCAAAGAAAAATAATGAACACCACTTTTTCACACTAAACTCTTTTTTATTGAAATTTTCTCAAAACCACTTGGAAACCAAGTGAAGAAACTTCATTAGAAACATTACTAACACCTCTATAACACTTACAACATGCAATCCTTTCCATACACAAGTAAGACCAACAACCTCTCCAACCATACTGAATTAAGAAATTAATGACAACACTAGCAATAGTGTGTTGACATAATTACCAACAAATCCAACCTTCCAACAACTCCAATGCTAGAGGTTGACATCATCAATACCATTAGCATTCCAATACTCTCTTCATAAAAGGATTCACCATCAATGAAAACACCCAAGAAACAAACAAGTCAAACTTCTAAACTTCCAACAATCACCCCCTTTTTCATTGATGGAAACAACTAATTTTTGAAAAACCATTAGTGACAAAATCAACCAATAGAAATACTACAATGAGTAGTACTCCCCCTGACTGGTACAACTATTTACTCTTCATCCTATCTCTTCAAAGACTTCTTCTCCTATAACATCCAACACCTACTCTTCTAGATCACTCTCCTCCTTTGCTCCTCAAACAACACTTTTCCATACTTTCTCTAGCTATGGTCTTCAGACCACATTGATTTTTGCACTATTGTTTTTCAACCCTTATAAATTTTCAATGCTTTTTAGATTCTTTCTCCCCCTTTAACATCAATGGAAAAGGGCCATAGACTGATCCAACTCTTTTTCTCTTCCCCTTTTCCAATATTCAAAGGAAACACCTGCACCTTATCTATATACACCACTTGTAACACCAACAAGTAATTGCACTCATTTTTATGCACTTTTATGCACACTCCCCCTTAGGGGCACACAATATTCTCCATCAAACTGCACCAACCAACAACCACTACTACCTACTCCCCCTAAGAGGTAGCCTTTAGCATCAGTCTAGGACCAAGAATGTATCTTGAAATGCTTCCCAGACAAATGCACACACTTATGCATCTAGTTGAAAGAAGGTGGGGCAATAACCCCTAACTTATCCTAGAGATACTCAAAAGTATATTTTTGATGATCCTTTGTGAAAATATTAGCAACATGATCCTTAGTAGGAACATACTTCAACTTCATCTTATTCTCTACAATTTTCTCTCTCAAGAAGTGATACTAGATTGAGATATTTTTTTTTCTTGAATGCATTACCAAATTCTTTTAAATATTGATTGCACTTGTATTTTCACACATGATAGGAATAGATTCATCATATGAATCTATGAATCATGATATCCTTCAACTTCATCTACAACACTTGTGTATAGAATGATGTTGCTGCAATGTACTCTATTTATGTAGTAGATAGTGAAAAAGAATCCTACTTATTACTTAACCATGAAACCAACCTACTTCCAAGAAATAAAGGACCACCACTTGTACTTTTTCTATCATCTACAAATCTATAACAATTTGCATCTGTATATACACTCAAGGAGAAGTTGGTATCTTTAAGATACCAAAAAACATAATCTAGAATGCCCTTAAAATATCTAAATATCCTCTCATTGCTATTACATGATATTCTCTTGGGTCTTCTCAAAATCTATCCACAAGATAAACTAAATGCATGATATCTAGTCTAGTAGTAATATATAATAGTCCACCAATTATTGATCTGTAATTGCTCTGATTTGTCTTGAGATTCATCATTCTTTCTTAACTTACAACCACTAACAGTAGGAGTACATACCAGTTTAGAGTCATCCATTCCAAACTTCTTCAACAATTCCTTAACATACTTAGATTGTGATATGAATATACCTTTCTTAGATTTACTAATCTACAAACTAAGGAAGAAATTCATCTCCCCACACATTGACATTTCAAATTCTTTCTACATTTCCTCTTCAAACCTCTTGCAATATCTTCATTTCCTTGAAATATTATGTCATCAACATATACTACAAAAATTAATATTTTTTTCTCCTTCAACTTTGAAATACAGATTGCTATCTATAGTACCTTTTTTGAATCCTTGTTGCAACAAGTACTTGTCTAACCTTGCATACCAAGCTATTGGAGCTTGCTTCAGTCCATTAAATTTTTTCTTCAATCTGTAGACCATTTATATCTTTTCACAACTAAAAACCTTCTAGTTTTCCAATGTATACCTCTTCTTCCTATTCACCATTCAAGAATATAGACATCACATACATCTAATATAATTTGAAATCTGTATGTGTTGTAAAAGCTAAAAACATCTTGATAGATTCCATTCTTGTAACTGGAGAAAAAAATCTTTAAAGTCTATACCTTCAACCTCTGAATATCCCTTATACATAAGTCTAGCCTTGTTTCTGACAACCTTTCCACCCCCATTCATCTTGTTTTGGAATACCCACTTAGTACCAATGACATTCTTATATTCCGATCTCAGGACCAATTCCCAAGTCAAAATTTTCTCTATCTATTCTAACTCTTCATTGTTTTGATCTAATTCTCATCTTTGCATGCCTCTATCACTATTTTTGGTTCCACCTAAAAAACTAAGTGGAAATTTACTTGCTCTTTTGTCATAGGATCTTTTCTTCTTGTCAAGACACCTTTTCTCTTATCTCTGATGATCTGATCTTCTGAATGATTCTTTTGTACATACTTCAAGGAGTATTAATATTCTTTTTTGAAGCTTCCTCCTCTTCAATTGTCAACTCATTTCCTTTATCTTCAGCCTTTTCTTCTTCACTACAAGGGGATTCATTAGATTCATATCCTTCTACCAACATTGAACTTTGATGTGGCTCTTCAACCACTTTAACACTTGCACTCTCAACAATCATCTTCAATATTTTGTTGTATCACTGGTAGGCCTTTCTTCTTGTAGAGTATCCCAAGAAGATTTCTTCATCATATATTGCATAAAAATTTCCTAAGTTTCCTTCATCTTTTCTAATATAACATTTTCTTCTAAAAACTCTAAAATACTTCATAGTAGGGGGTTTACCATTCCATAACTCATAGGGATTATTTGAACTATTTCCTCTTGCTTGAACTTTGTTATGAAAGTAGACTATAGTATTCAATTTCTTATCTCCAATATAAATTTGAAAGATTAGCTTCCTTCATCATTGTCCTAGCTTCTTCTTGAACTGTTCCATTTTTTCCTTTCCACAACTACATTCTATTAAGGAGTTCTAGGGGATGAAACATTCCTCTTCATTCCATGATCTTCACAAAAAAATTTAAACTCATTTGAAGTAAACTCACCACCTCTATCAAATCTCAAAAATTTTATTTCTAGATTCACTTCATTCTCAACCATAGCCTTAAATGCTTTAAACTTGTCTAGAGCTTCTAAATTTTATTTGAGAAATGTAACCCATGCCATTCTAGAATAATCATCAATTAATAAGATGAAATAACTATCACCACATGAGAATCTAATTCTTGTAGGTATACATAGATATATATGCACTAACTCTAGGGGACTTGTGGTAGAATATTCTTTTATCTTGAATCATATCCTTGTTTTCTTTCCAATTTGACATTCTTTGTAGATTGCATTGATAAGCTTTGTAATCCTTGACAAATATCTCACAACATCACTAGAGCTTATCCTCACTAGGCTATCAAAATTAATGTGACCTATTCTTCTATTCCATATCCAACTTTCATTAGTTTGAGACATAAATTACTTTGCATCATTACCTTTGAGTTGGTAGACATTACATTTGGTCCTTGTTCCAGCAACAACTAGAATACAAGAGCTTCCTTTTTTTATTTCACAACCACCATTCTGAAATACAAGATTATATAATTTTCCACACATTTTTCCTACACATAAAAGATTATGTTGGATGCCCTTGACATAAAGAACATCATCTATATTATGCTTTCTACCATAACTAATTGAAACTTTTCAAAAAATATTAGTAGATGTATCATCACCAAACTTAACAAGACAACCATCATACTTTTCAAGATTAACAAACTTACTCTTTCCCCCTTTCATATGATTTGATCTTCCTCTATAAATTATGTAGTAATTCTTTTTTTTCTAGTATGAAAATCAGTCAAAATAGTTCCTTCAATTCTATGACTTATTTTTGGAGAAATTTCCTTCACACATATTTCAAGATTAGTAGAATTAGTTTCAAATTTTAAAGCCATGACAAAGTATTCATCACTTCCTTTATCCAGATAATTTAATTCTTTGTGGTTAGATACATCAATTCCCATTTCAACATAATAAATCTTCTTGACAAATGTACCATTATGATCATTTTATTTGTCAATAGTAACTTTTATTGGACATTTAGATGCATAATGGCCTATCTTTCCACAATTAAAATTTTTGAATGGTATCTTACCTTTGTATTTTCCAATACCCTTTTTCAATCTCCTCACAAAGTTTGCTTCTACCTCATTATGATCATCTAGATCTGATCCATCATCTTTTTCCACTTTGTAGACTTTAAATGCAGTTTATTTGTTTGTAGTATCTTGACCAAACTCTCTCATTTCAAAAGAATTTATAGAACCAAACATACGATCTCTAGAATAATTATCCAAATTCTAAGCTTCCTCAATAGTAGAAACTTTATAACTATAAGTTCTAGATGAAGTTCTCAATACCTTTCTCACAACTTTGTTTTCATCCATCTTTCCAACAATACCATTGATGGCATTGAAAACTTCACCAACTTTGAGCATGTAGGTAGTAATATCTTCATGTTCAAACACATAATAGAGAATGTAGTGATGACCTTCAAAGTTGTGTACACCTCCATTTATAAGAAAGAGATGTACTATGTGGAAATATTTGATGATGAAGAGGCCACGAGTGATATGAGCTTAAAAGAGGAAGTCCTACTGAACCAATTTATTGATTCTAATCCTTTTGGTAATTTCCATTCCACTGATCTGGGCACATATGTAATCTTTGACGAAGATCAGGTCCTCACAGAAATGGTCAAGGAATAAGAAAATCTAGGTGAACATGTTAACAATGACTTATGGACCTTACATTTTGACAATGCCAAATGTAGGACCGGATCTAGAGCCAGGATCCACCTTATATCTCCAGTCAAGTCGGACACTCTTAGAGATTTCCATTTTTAGTTTCCATGTATGAACAATCATATAGAGCATGAATGCCTGGTTCATGGTTTGATGCTAGTAGAACAAATTTCCATTGAAGGGATACAAGTGTTCAAATATTTTGAACTACTGGTGATGCAATGCTGATGATAGGTAACCAAAAAGAACATAAGAATGTGATCCTACTAGCACAAGGTGTGGGATCTGATCGAAGGATTTAAGGCTTTCAGCATCCAGGTCAATCGAAGGTCCCAGAATACTACTATGGATAGAATGGTTTCAGTCATCTCATAGTTTGAGCCGACCTCTGATTCAACCAAAAGCCAACATTTAGTACACATCATCGTCTAACCATATATTCCTGATAATGATAAAAAATGGTAGGTATTCAAAGATGTTTCCTAGATTGCTACTTTCCTACTACAATCAAGAGAATTTTCCAATCAAGTGCAACCAAGATCTAAAGAGATTGGTGAGGAGAAAATAATCTAGCTCCAAAGCAATAAGCTCCTATAGGGCATAATTACCCTAGAGAACCTCTTCGACTACAAAGATGCAAGGAAAAATAAGTAGAGATTCACAACCAACAAGGAAGGTTATGAGGATCTTGATGTCAGAAATGGCAGGAAGCTCAAAGTTGAGAGGAACATTGAATAAAAATATCAAGAAAGGTTGAGATCCTTATGTACCAAATATGATGAGGTCATAGAATGGACCTAAGATGATCTAAAAGGCTATGGTATGAACATAATTCAACACACCATCGACCTGGTAGACGGTTCCAAGCCCATCTAATAGAAGAAAAGGCTAGTTAACCCGATAGTGGAAGAATTAATGGTACAAGAACTCACAAGGTTAATCGAGTCAAGCATCGTATACCTAATTAAGAACTCCACTTGGGTTTAATTTGGTCCCTATCCAAAAGAAGAATTGCAATATCTGAATCTTTGTGGATTTTCAGACCTGAACCAAGCCTTTTTAAAAGATCATTACCCTCTAACTTTGATGGAACATATCTTGCAAACTGTAGTAGGGTGAGAAATGTTCTCACTACTCAATGACTTTTCAGGTTATAATCAGGTCTATGTGAAAGAAGAAGATTAGAAAAAAACAATTTTCACCACTAAATGGGGAACATTTGCATATGCAAAGATGATTTTGTCATTTCATGCCACCCTTAGTTGACCCATCATTGATATCCAATCTGAGTGATCTTCCATGGGCCATCTTCCATATGTTTTCCTTAAGGGTTTCCAAAATTGACTAAGTTCCACATTGTCAAGGTTTTAGGCTATCACTTACCTTCTTCCTTTCTTGCTTTCTCCATCGCTCCTTTCCTTTGCCATTTTCTTCTAAGTATTTTGGGTTTTGACCTTTGACCTTACCCTTTACCTCCTCCCTGATCTCTTCCTCCTTCCATTTCTCATTGTTCTTCTTTCGGCCTTTGACTTTCGGTCCTCTTTCTCCCCTTCCTCTTACATTTTTCTTCTTCAGCCTTCGGCCTTCGCCCTTGCATCTTACCTCTTACCTTCAAAGCTAAGTGGTAAGGATTCCCTCTGACCTTTGAAAGTTTTATTTTTTGGCTTTCGGTCATCGTCTAAAGTTCCTTTGCTATGTGGAAGGGACTTCTTCTTTGGTCTCTCCAACATCTTCTTGTCTCCCTGATGGTTTCCCTTTCAAAATTTGACTAAGTATCAGAATTTCAAAAGTCAACCTTCGACCTTCACCATTACCTCTTACCTTTCTTTGGTAAGAGGTGACTCTCCTCTCCACCCCCTGATGCATCCTTCTTCTTCATTCTTTCTTCTTCCCTTCCTCCCAATATGCAGTAAGCATGATGCCCAATGTATGACTCCCAAGGTCCAATCTCAGAAGACTCCTCGTTGAAGGGACGATGCAATGTCGGTGAGACCCTTTTTGTGGTCCCTTCAACACTACAATAGAAGGAAAAATTTCCTCATTAAAACAATAGGTGGATGTCAGTGGGACCTTGATGCTTGTCCCTTCGATATTCCAAAAACCTTATATTTGAGGATCTAGGCCATTTAGTTCATAGGCTTGTAGAGCTTCTCTTTTCGTCCCGAGGTCTCAACCTTGCACGAATTGGCACAGTTTCTTCATTAAATTCCATTAATAAGCATCTACTTCCTAGTGGTCAAGATTTACTTTTTTAGGGTTCAAGGATGAATTTAATGCATCTTGACAACTTCTCCAAGTGATTTATTGGTAGCCATGCTCGTTCATTGTTGATGCTCATCCTCTCTAGTAATTCCATACCCAAAATCATAGATTTCATGGGGATTCTCCATAGCCTTTTTCTGCAAATCTTTATGGTGAGACAAATGACATGCAATTTTGTTCTTCTCTAGGTCCTTCTTGGCATGATTTGTTATAGAAGGTATGGAATCCATGGCTCTTCTTGGCATAGATTTCATGGGCAGATATTTTTCTTAATCATATCTCTTTGATTTGTAACCCTAGTTGGGTTAAGGTTAGTTACTATTCATCTAAGTTATGATTAAATTATGAAAGCAACACTTATATTTTTCTAGGGGTTCTTCCTCTGGCCTCTCTAGGGTTTTTCTATTGCAAACATTGCATTCTTGCATTTTTCCATTGTAAAGATTTCTTCTAAGTTTTATATTAATAAAGTTCAACTATTATCATTGTTATTTATTACATGTGCAAAATCCATTTACCTTCATGTTTGAATGTGTGGTTTAGCTATTTTTTTATGTATGATGTTGTTTAGAAGTGGGAAGAAAAAAATTTGTATCTTGGTGCATCACCTTCCTTTCATTTCATGTTCTCCTTCTTCCTCTTTTCTGACAGGGAGGTTGGATGAAACAATCATTGTTTCATGCTCTGGGTCTTGCTTGGAAGACTCCTAGGGTATGTTCACTCCACCACTTCAACCTATAGGACCTTCTAGCACTAGGATACCTTGGTCTTGCCATTCCAACCCCAACTATCAACACAAATTCCTTCTACCAAGTCAAATCTTGGTGCAAACTTACAACTCTAACCTTAGGCCTTAATCCACCCTAAAGGCTACAAACCTCCAAATTAAAGAATTAAAATTTGCAGGTGTGTGGAGGTGCTTCAAAGACTTCAATCCATCCTACTATGGTTCTTTAAGGTCCACCTGATTCCATTTTTTGGTCGCTTTCACCAAACCCTCATTAGGGTCTTAAAAAGGCTACTAGCCTAGGAGCCCCAATTAGGCCTCCTGCTCCAATAAAATAGGTTGATTCTCTAAATCTTCCCAAAGAACCCCTAATATTTCTTTGACATTCCTAGTTCATGTGGACTCCTCTCACAGATTTTTGAGGTCTTGGGTCTTAATTTCCTGTGCAAAGCCTTAGCTTGAAAATGGGCAAATAATAGGGTTTCTTAAGCCATTTTCTGGTTTCCCTCAAACTATCAAGTCTTTTACCGACCAAATGAGTTGGTGGAGTTTCCTCATGATTACCATACCTTGGCAAGACTCCCACCTACCTTCTCTAAAAGAAAGTTAGTCAAGAATTTGTCACCCCTGCAAATTATGTGCTCTGCACTTAAGTCTTCCTAGCCAGGCACTTCCCTGGCTTGCCTAGGGCAAGACTTCCACGGTGGCTCCTATGCTTCCACAAACCCTAAATCCTACCATATATACAAAAATGGAGTCTAGTCACTATTCCCAAAGGGCAGTACAATTTGTATGGTGGGAAAGTGAACTAATACTCCATTTTCTCAAAACTGTCTGGGTCAGACCAGCAATAGTGTGAAAACAAACTATTTACAAACAGTGATTGAAATTGAATAAAGAAGACTAATAAATGGCTCACAATTCTTGAGAAATCACTACACTATGTCCTACACAAAACATAGTGCCATGGTTAATCCATTAAAATCTCACTTCAAAGCAAAAATCAAAAAAATTAGTCAAAACACAGTATTTTCTTCAATTCACAAACTTCAAAATAATACAAAATGCTTCCCACCCTACTCTCAGGTCAAGGCACAGCCTATATAGGTCAATAAAAGTAGTTATTCCTCCCCTTGGTCAGACATGTTAGTTACATTGTGGCAAAGTTGCAAAATGCACCATTTTGCAACTTTTTCCAATTTCTAGTAAACTAAGTAAAATGAGTTTCTAAACTCATCCACCCTTCCTAAATTTCTATCCTAGAGATAAAACATATCCATAAGCTATCTCCTCTACTCAATGGTCAACATGACCTTCATGGTAACACATCAAAAACAAAAATTCATCCTAGATTTCTTAATTGCCTAGTGTAACTGCCTAGTGTTTCCTAGGTGCTCTTGCACCATTCTCCCCCTCTCTGCACAGCCACTAAGGAATGTGAGGAGAGATAAGTGACACATCAATGCCCTACTTCTTAAACTAAGCTTCATCCACCCATGTAGCCTCCGAGTCTGGTTTGTCCCTCCATTTGATGAGATGTTCCAAGTATTCCTTATGTCGGGTAGACTTTTGCACCCTTGACTCCAAGATTCTCTCTACTTGTAGCTTATCTTAAGTAGGTAAGGTTATGTTTCTCACATCCTTGAAGATATCCCTACTATTCTGATCCATGTCAGTGACTATTCCCTTATATCTAATCAGATCAACTACATTGAACATTGCAGAGATACCTAAATCTACAGGTAATTCCACCTTGTAGGCATTCTTCCCATATTTGGCTAATACCTTACATGGTCCCACTCTTTTCATCTGCAATTTGGTTGATATCCCCATCTACAACCTAGACAACCTAGGTGGACCATAACATAGTCTCCTACTACAAATTATAGATCCTTTCTAGATAAATCCACCTTCTCTTTCAACTTTTGAGTAGCCTCGGTGACTGTCTTCTTCACCTGCTCCTGAATCTCCTTCATGGTCTGAGAGAAATCCTTTGCATGTCCACTCCTATGCTCCATAGCTCCTAGATCCCTTGAGCTCACACACACCTCTTGGGTGCATTCCATACACTATTTCAAAAGGACTCTTCCCTGTAGTCCTATTCACACTGTCATTATATGCATACTCAGCCTGTGATATGACCAAGTCCCATGTTTGTCCATACTCTTTGGTTAGGCATCTTAGAAGGTTACCTAACACCCTATTAACCACCTCTATTTTCCCATCGGTCTAGGGATGGTAAGTTGATCCAAAAGACAGGTTGGTACCTAATTTGCTCCATAGAGTCTTCCAAAAATGACTCATGAACTTCACATCCCTATCCGATACAATGCTCAAAGGCAATCCATGGATCCTTACAATTTCCTTGAAGAAAAGGTGAGCAATGTAGCTAGCATCATGTGTGGTCTTGCAAGGGATAAAGTGACTCATCTTGTTGAATCTATCTACCACCACATAGACACTATCAAACCATGTCTTAGTCTTAGGGAGTCCTACAACAAAATCCATGCTAACACACTCCCATGGTATGTTGGGAATGGGTAGAGGTTGATACAAACTTGCATTACTAGCTCCCCCTTTGTCTTTCATACAAACTACACACTACTCCACATACCTCCTGACATCCTTTGGCAACTTGGTCCAATAGTAGAACCTTTGCACTAGTTCCATTGTCTTGTTGATGCCAAAATGACCACCAAGACTACCATTGTGCTTCTCCTAGATGAGATTCTCTCTCATTGATCCTCTTGGAACACACAACTGATTTCCCTTGAATAACAATCCACTTTGCAATGTATACTCTAAGTATTTACTATGAAAGTGATTCTCAAAGTCAGAACATACCTTGTATGCTTCTGAGAAGTCTTCATCTTCCCCATAGAGATCCTTGAAACTCTATATTCCAATGCTCTTTACTTGTATCTCTTGCACTGCCAGCAATCTTCTACTTAGTGCATCTGCCACCTTGTTCAACTGTCCCTTCTTGTGCTTGATGGTGAAAGTGAAAGCTTGAAGATATTCCATCCACTTCAAATGTCTATTACTCAATTTCTCTTGAGTGTTGATGTAGCTAAGTGCTTGATTGTCAGTAAACACTACAAACTCTTTAGGTAGGAGATAATGCCTCCACTTCCTAAGTGATTATACTAGAGCATAGAGTTCTAGGTCATAGGTAGAATACTTTTTCTTAGCTTCATTAAGCTTTTCACTAAAGAAAGCTATAGGCATGCCTTCTTGGCTTAGCACTCCTCCTACTGCAATTCCACTAGCATCACATTCCACAGTAAACAACTTGTCAAAACTAGGTAATAAAAGAATAGGTTGAGTTGCCACTTCTTGTTTTAGTTTCTCAAAACCTTTCTCAGCTTCTTGAGTCCACTTAAACTTAGTCTTTAATCCACCTTTGATTGTATCTAGGACTGGTGCACATATGCCACTAAAGTTTCTTATAAACTTCCTATAAAACTGAGCCAATCCATGAAAACTTCTTACCTTTGTCCCGGTGGTTGGTGTAGGCCAGTTTAGGATAGCTTCCACCTTGCTTGGATCCATCTTCAATGATCCTTGGGATACTACAAACCCCAAATACACAAGCTCTTGTTTGAAGAACTCACACTTTTCTAGGTTGATGGCTAACCTCTCCTCCTACAACCTTTTAAGAACCAACTCCACATGCTTTAGATGTTCTTTTGTTGTCTTGCTAAAGATGAGTATATCATCAAGATATACCACCACAAATATCCTTGTAAAGTCTTTGAGCACTTCATTCATGAGACTCATGAATGTGCTAGGGGCATTAGAGAGGCCAAATGGCATAACTCTCCACTCATACAACCCATCAGTTGTCTTAAAGGTTGTCTTCCACTCATCTCCATCCTTGATTCTGATCTGGTGGTATCCACTTTTGAGATCCAACTTGGAGTAGTACTGAGCTCCTCCAAGACAATCCATCAAATCCTCAATCCTAGGAATAGGAAACCTATACTTGATTGTGATTCTATTTATGGCTCTAGAATTAGTGCATAACCTCCACTTACCACCTTTCTTGGATGCTAAGACCACTGGTACTGCACATGGGCTGACACTCTTCCTAATTAATCCTTGATCCAACAACTCCTGCACTTGTCTAGCTACCTCTAGGTTATGATCCAGTGTAAGCTTGTAAGTTGCTTTGTTTGGAAATGAATCTCCTTGTATGAAGTCAATCTGATGGCTAATGGCTCTCTTTGGAGGTAAGGTTGCTGGTGCACCATCACTCACTATGTCCTTATACTTCTCAAGCAACTTCTGGACTACTCCGGGTATGACTGTTTTCTTTGCTTTGTCTTCTTCCTTGGGTTTCACCATAACCACATATCCTTCACCTCCTTGATGTAGAGTGTTAAGGAAATCCTTGCCACTACTTAATAAGACACTAGGGGTCTTTGACTATCCTTCTTCCTCATTTGACAGTAACTGCAGTTTGAATGTTTTCCCATCCTTCTTGAATGAGATAGTATTTTCCTTTCCATCATAGATGGAACCTCTATCATACTGCCATGGTCTACCCAATAGAAGATGGCATGCATCCATGGGTAATACATCACCATTCAACTTATCCTTGTACCCTCCAATGGAGAACTCCACCGTTGTTTGCTCATTGACAAGAACACTCTGTCCTTTGTTCAACCATGTCACCTTGTAGGGATTAGTGTGGGGTATTTTCTCTAATTTCAACTTCCTTACTACCTCCTCAGAGATGATGTTATCAGTTGAACCTGAATCGACAATAACCTTGCATACTTTCCCAAGTATTTTGCATCTCACTCTAAATAAGGCTCTTCTTTGCTTTGGCTCTTCTTTGACTGGTTGTCTGATTAGAACCCTGCTAAACATCAGGTTCTCCCCCATTTCTAATTCTATGTGACTAACCTCTGGTGACCTAACACTCATGGTGTCCTCTTGTGCATATGCCACTCTCTTCTCAGTATTTGATGAAGATGCTTTCTCCGGGCACCTATAAGTTGGATGACCTACTTGACCACAGTTGTAACACTTCATACTAGCAAAGTATGAGTTACTTCTGCCTGCAACTCTACCTCTATTTGAACCTCCTTGAGGTCCTCTACCTCTTTATACCCTCCTCTAGAAGGTATCTCACTTCCATACTCTGTGAGTTTAGACTCTCCTTGGTTTCTTTGTTCAGTCCCTCTACCTTGGTAGCCACCTCTATGTCCTCTTTGATCTTTGGCTTTTCCTCTACTCTTAGAAGCCTTGATCTTGTTTCCTCTTGCTTCTTTCCTCAATCTTTATAGCCAATTGGTAACATTGGTGTACTGTCTTGGGACTTAGAAGAGTCATATCCTCTTGAATGTTCCACTTCAAACCATTAAGGTATCTAGCTACCTTAAGACTTTCATCCTCAGTAACATTAGACCTCATGCAAATTTTTTGAAACTAATTCACATCTTGGTCTCTTTGTCTCAAGCTTTGTCTTTTCTTGTGCAACTGAATTTCATAATCATCAGGCATGTATGCTTCTCTCACTTTGGCAACCATTCCCTTCCAAGTAGAAATAGGATTCTTGCCTTCCTTTCCCTCTCTGTCTGAATTAACTTCCACCATGTCAAGGAAAAACCTCTCAATCTTGACTTGGCCACCTTTACCTTCTATGCTTCAGTGACTCCATCACATTCAAAATGGTTTTTCATTCCCTCTATCCAATCCATGACCAGATCGGCTTCCATTTTCCCACTAAACAGTGGTATGCCTTTAAGTGCTTTTCCACTCAAAGCCTTCAATGCCTTCAAGAAAGGTTCTTCTTGCAAAACAGGGTTAGGTTCAGGGATCTTGTCTTCCTCTGCAACCTCTTCTTTCTTTAGTACCCTTCCTTCCAACTGCACATTACTCATTACTTCCTCAAGTTGGGCTATTCTTTCCCTCAATAGCCTATTGTCTTCCTCTTTTTCTTTGAACTTCTTGGCCAATTCTGCATTTGTCACCATGTTAGTAGAACCACTAGACTCAACCTTTGACATATATTATTCTATCCCAAATCTTTTGCTGCTCTGATACCAATCTGATAGGGAGGTTGGATGAAACAATCATTGTTTCATGCTCTGGGTCTTACTTGGAAGACTCCTAGGGTGTGTTCACTCCACCACTTCAACCTATGGGACCTTCTAGCACTAGGATCCCTTGGTATTTCTATGCCAACCCCAACTATCAACACAAATTCCTTCTACCAAGTCAAATCTTGGTGCAAACTTGCAACTCTAACCTTAGCCCTTAGTCCACCCTAAAGTCTACAAACCTCCAAATTAAATAATTAAACTTTGCAGGAGTGTGGAGGTGCTTCAAATACTTCAATCCATCCTATTGTGGTTCTTGAAGGTCCACCTGATTCCATTTTTTGGTCGCTTTCACCAAACCCTCATTAGGGTCTTAAAAAGGCTACTAGCCCTAGGAGCCCTAATTAGGCCTCCTGCTCTGATAAAATAGGTTGATTCTCTAAATCTTCCCAAAGAACCCCTAATATTTCTTTGAAATTCCTGGTTCATGTGGACACCTCTCATATATTTTTGAGGTCTTGGGTCTTAACTACTTGTACAAAGCCTTAGCTTGAAAATGGGCAAATAATAGGGTTTCTTAAGCCATTTTTTGGTTGCCCTCAAACTGTCAAGTCTTTTACCGACCAAATGAGTTGGTGGAGTTTCCTCCTAATTACCAAACCTTGGAAAGACTCCCACCTTCCTTCTCCAAAAGAAAGTTAGTCAAGAATTTGTCACCCCTGCAAATTATGTGCTATGCACTTAAGTCTTCCTAGTTGGGCACTTCCCTAGCTCGCCTAGGGCAAGACTTCCATAGTGGCTCCTGTGCTTCCAAAAAACCTAAATCCTACCATATATACACAAATGGAGTCTAGTCACTGTTCCCAAAGGTTTGTACAATTTGTAGGTTGGGAAAGTGAACTAATACTCCATTTTCTCAAAACTGTCTGGGTCAGACCAGCAATAGTGTGAAAACAAACTATTTACAAACAGTGATTGAAATTGAATAAAGAAGACTAATAAATGGCACACAATGCTT
Organism: Sequoia sempervirens; assembly: GCA_007258455.2. Lineage (NCBI taxonomy): Eukaryota > Viridiplantae > Streptophyta > Pinopsida > Cupressales > Cupressaceae > Sequoia > Sequoia sempervirens. Next base: position 9,981,903 of record VDFB02358134.1, on the reverse strand, counting down.
GAGAAATTACTACACTATGTCCTACACAATACACAGTGCCATGGTTAATCCATTAAAAGCTCACTTCAAAGCAAAAATCAGAAAAATCACTCAAAACACACTGTTTTCTTCAATTCACAAACTTCAAAATAATACAAAATGCTTCCCACCCTGCTCTCAGGTCGAGGTACACCCTATATAGGTCAAAAAAAGTAGGTATGCCTCCCCTTGGTCAGACATGTCAGTTACATTGTGGCAAAGTTGTAAAATGCACCATTTTGCAACTTTTGCCAATTTTTAGTAAACTAAGTGAAATGAGTTTCTAAACTCATCCACCCTTCCTCAATTTCTATCCTAGAGATCAAACATATCCCTAAGCTATCTCCTCTACTCAATGGTCAACATGAACTTCATGGTAACACATCAAAAACAAAAATTCATCCTAGATTTCCTAATTGCCTAGTGTAACTGCTTAGTGTTTCCTAGGTGCTCCTGCACCATTTTCCCCTGTGAGTTGTTAGATTAGGGTAGTGATAGGGTTTTCATTGTGTTGGGTTAGACGAACACAATTGTGCTTAGTTTAGAAGAGGAAGTTGGACTTATCTAGGGATTCAATGTCATTCATGCAATGTCCCACAATTTTGAGTTTATTTCCATTGTTTCATTGGAACATTGAACTCTTGTTCAGTAGGGTGCAATTTTATGTGATAACAAATGAATTTTGGCTTGTCAAACACAGGTGACAATTTTTAGTCCACAATGGATGTCATGTTCATAGATTTGATCAATAATATCATCCTTATCTATTTGGATGACTTGACCATATTTTTGAAATCTAAGGGTGACCATTTTGATCACCTAGAAAAGGTCTTTCAAAGGTGTCAATAGTTTGATATTTCCTTAAATCCCAAAAAAGGTGTATTTGGGGTGCCACAAGACAAGTTGCTTGGCTTTGTGGTCTCCAAGGAAGGGATAGTCATTGAACCCAAGAGGGTGAAATCTATAATGAAACTACTACTACAAGTCAACCAAAAGCAATCACAATCCTTCTTTGGAAAGATCAACTTCATTACTAGGTTCATCTTAGATTTCATAGGCATTGTGAGACCTATTACACTAATGTTGAAGAAAGGCCTAGCTTTCAAGTGGACTAAGGAAGGAAAACTTTCCTTCGAGAAGATCAAGGTAGCCATTTCCATAGCTCTGGTATTATCAAACCCAGACTTTTAAAAGGACTTTGTATTGTATATCTACAATAGTGAATATAACATAGCCTTTGTTCTTTCATAAAAGGATGAGGAGGGAAGTTGAGAACACCCCATTGCTTTCCTTTCAAGGACTTTAAAGGGGTATGAAACCAAATAATTTTTTATAGAGAAACAAGCCTTTGTGATAGTTAAGAGCCTTAAAAAATTTTGATAGTTTGTTTCGTCCAACAAGATCACAGTCCTCATCACACATCCCAGCATAATGGAGTATATCATAGAGGGAGAGATCATTGAGAAAAGGGCCAACTGGAAAACTAAGATCATAGAATATGATGTTGATATCTGGACCACAAAGCTAGTTAGAGAAAGAGGCATGTGCAAGTATCTCACCAAAGAGCTCAGCTCTAAGGAAAAATTTGAAGAGACCGATCAGATCTTCGTGAACCAATTCAAGGCAGATGAGTCTTGGGTGGATGATCAGACAAGATTCATATAGAGTGGAAAATATCCATCCAATATCCCAACACAAAATAATATATTACAGATTCCAAGGCACCAGGTATGTTTTGATTAAAGAGCTTCTGTTCTAAAGGAATTTCGATGGAGTCTTCCTTCACTGGGTGAACAAGGTACAAGATGATAGAATTTTAGGTGGATTCCATAGTATCCCAAAGAGTGGACACTTCTTTTCCAAAACCACCACCTTAAAGATCATGTGAGAAAGGGTATTAATGGCCAACCATATTTGCAGAAGCCCATGATCTAGTGAGGAGGTGCTCTCAGTGTCAGTTTTATGTCGACAAGTGGAATAACTATGCTATGCCTTTAAACTTGATCATTGTTGATGAAGCCTTTTTACAATGGGGGTTGGATCTCATCAAGATGTTTAATCCCATCTCCCTCTTAGGACATAAGTGGATCTTAATGGCCATTGATTATTTTATGAGATGGATGGAGGTGGCTCCTCTTAAGAATTCCATTGAAGCCAATATCGTCAACTTCCTTGAAGAACTAGTAACAAGGTTCAGTTCCCCTAAAACCATAATCTCGAACAATGCATGAGCCTTTTATGGGTCTAGGATGTCAAATTTTTCTATCAAGCACAAAGTCTATTTGAAGAATTCATCAAATTACTATCCATAGGGGAATGGAATGGTAGAATCTACAAAAAAAACTTTTATATGCCTGATAAAAGGCATTGGGTTGGAACACCAGAAAGAATGACACAAGCACCTATGGGAATATTTATGGGTAGACTACATAACACCAAATAAAATCATAAAGAATTATCCCTATGAACTAATATATGGGAAGGAGGTGGTCCTACCCATCTCAATGAAGATTCTAGTGCTAGAACTGTTAAAGTCTTTGGATATCAAAGAAAGTGGCAAAATGGAAGTAAGGCTAGCCAAACTACTAAGCCTTTAGTAACAAATAGAAAAAGCATTTGATGCCATGGTTAAATTTCAATAGGTGGTCAATGGTGGTTTGAAAAAAAGGCCTCCAACCTATGATTCAAAGAGGGGAGCTTGGTCCTAAAATTCGATGGACAGGCCGCTAAACCCAACCAACATGCCAAATTCGATTCTTTGTGGAAGGTTCCCTTCCATATTTCTAAATGCAAAGCCAGTAATGCATATGAGCTCGAATATATGAATGAAAACAACCTGGGGATACTAGTAAATGATATTCTTTTGAAACTATTTAATTAAAGGCTCATAGTTCTTAAAAAATCTATGCTTTATGTACCATATGTATAATTTTTTTGTAAATATTATTTTTGCAAATAAAACAAGTACAAAATCAATGAAAAGATATATTATATTTATAAGACAAAATTTACATATAGTTTGAGGTGGTATGACCTATTTTCAAGGCAGCTCGAGAGCTCAAAGTAAATATATAGAAATATTCTTTTTAAAACACCTAAAATTGATATCCATCATTATAGCCAAAATGTTGGAGGTGATAGCATAGGGTAACATGAATTTTAACCTCCAAGCTACATTGAGAAAAAAACATGGTGATATCTTTGAAGTCTTGGGCTTACAGTAGTAGGGTCTTCATCACATTATTTTTTAGGGACTGATTGGGGGTCAATAATTGACATTGACCACCACTCCACCAGGGTTTTACACCAAGTGCTCAAAGGTAATGAGCCAGTCTACACCAAAAATTGGCTCAACATTGTTTAGACAGAGGAGGAAGGAGTTTCCAATTGGCGATTTCAAGCAGGGGTCATCATTCAAAAACTATAAAGCAAGGGAAGCCATTGCACCAACTCAACATTATCCATGTACTGATAGAGGTCCATGGCAGAGGGTATGCCAAGTCCTGGGACTACCACAACAACTTCCTCAAGGCCTATCAAATATTATTTGTAGAACATGGCCTTACAGAGTTGCACTATATACAACTTCATGACATTTAAGTACAATAGGGAAGTGACAAATCAATAAATGATGTTTGTGTTCATGTAGTAGTAGTTTTTTCCATGAAAAATTCCCTTCCCAGCACCCACTTAAACATGATAATGGTCAGCTGGAATTTCATCTTAGGACCCTCTTAATTATTTCATTGGTGACCTCTCCTACAAAGGCCACTTGGTTCTTCTGAATCATGGGTCTGATCAAAGTTCCCATGCCTTGTGAAATACAAAATAAATAAATTATAGACTTAATGAATATTTTCATGTGAATAACACTCTATTAGCTAGAATGTTTGTAAATGGAAAATATTTTCCTTTTCAGAATGACTATGGGAAGTACAATTTGATGGAAATAAATAAACTAGAATCATACGTATGGGATTTGAAAAGGCTCTAAAAATTGAATATAGGTATTGGTATTAATGACCTTCTCCAAAAACTATGTAAGCAATATACTTAATTCCCTTCCCAAAGTGAAGGTTGTGCTTCCCATGAATGTAGGCATTTAAATTATATATTACCTTTGCTAGCACCACTCAAGAGGCTAGTAATAATGGCCATGCATTTACTCATAACACATTAGTGAAAATTAAAAAGATAAAGAAAAAAAGTTTCTAAGTGTGAGCCCTTGGCAGAGGTGAAATTTCTATACGTGTAGAGGCAATTTTTTGTAGAATTTTTACAAAAAAAATGATAATGGTTGTTGAAGCATCATCCTCTGGTAGGGGTACCAAAATTCCCTTCTCTCAGCCAGTGTATGTCAACATATTTGTAGATTTCTCCTTCGCTAACGCATAGATGCTAGAGGAATGGAGTTTTCCTCATACCATAATTGTAGTGCCTAGAACCCATATCAAACAAGAAATAGTCAAGGATTTGAAAGATAATATTTTCAACCCAAAGATGCATACCAATCATAACAGTCTACAACAAGGGACCTTCTAGATAAGGGTCACTAGGTTGCAAGCAGGAAATTTCTAGATTCTTGGAGTAAGACTCTGGCATTGTGTTCTACCACATTATATCCTTCCCTTTTCACGCATTCATGATTGGAGCTGGTTGATATATGTGCTAAGAAGTTGGATAGGGAAAATGGGTTCATCAAGGGTGGAGAGTTAAAAATCAACATCAATGTCACAACCATCAGGGATATGTTATGTATCCCTTCTAACATGGAGGTAGATCATTTCTCACGGAGAGGCAATGAAAAAATTTTGGAGGTCAAGGAGAGATAAGAAAATGTTCTATAGGATTGAGATAAATTGAGGACCTAATAGTGAGGAGCCTACCTTCCCTTTGGCATTTATTCTGTCTAATTTAGACTTACAGCATGTGTTTTCAATGTTGGCCTTCGTATATGGCATGGAAATTGATGATGAGGTTCTCGAATATCAGATGGGCCTGGACTTTATGCTCAAAAAGGAAAAAAGAAAACATTGATACAACTTTTCCAAGACAATTCCAAATAGAAAGCTCAAGAAATTGAAGGAGTACAACCATTCCTTTAAGTTCAAGTATTCCTCTTTCTTAGTACATTTAATATTCCGCCAAAACCCTAAGTTCTTCGGTTGTTGGGGATTGTCACTCAACACTTGGAGTAGATCAAAGTTGTTCAAACTAGTTTTAGTATGGACCCATGTGCTTTCAAGCACATGCAACTATTATACATTTTCCAAGTATTTTTTGAGCCTGGTTCTTCAAGGTCTATCCCAATAGCCTCTATGTAGGTTCCCTCCTAAGGATCTAGAGTGGATGAGGAAACATGAGACCACACTTGACTATTTCATGGGCTTAGGTTTTAATTTCATTAGATACCATGGGTTTACAAGAGAGCCTTTCTAGATGCCAAGATTTGTAACAACTAGGACACTTGCCCTAGAAATATATCAAGCATTATCAATTGAAAATTATGACTATGATTGCAAGAAGAAAAAGACAAAGCTTCATGTCATCCCTCTCACCATTAGCAAGAGAAAATTAACTCTTATCAAGAGAGAATGGCTACATATATTGACCAACAAATTGTCTTATCTAGGCCTAAGGCTTATCTGCAGCCATATTAGGAAGAAAGAAAAAATTTGACTGACTGAAAAAAAGATGCCTATGTCCACTTAGATGTTATACCATTTGTGTGGCCTCGGTGGCTTGCTTTCTACCAAGTCATGGCAGAATTCAACCCAAGCATGCCAATGAACAAGTCCATCAAGTAACAACTGAAGAAGAATTGGTGGTCCGAAAGAAAAGTGGCCGATTTCTAGAGATATTGGCATAATTTTAGGTAAATAGGCCCCTTGCATAGAGGTCTCCCCATGGAAAAATATTTTCAAGAGATTTATGATAAAGTGGCCAGGTTCGATTCGGATCAAGGGTCTGATTGTGACCATGAATAAAAGTATGTCCAAGGTTTTGATTCACCATCCTAGGTGACCAAAATAGGAAAGGGGAAGGGAAAAGAAATATCATGACAAAAGGAGCCACATGTCTCCTCTTCCACTAGTATTTTGACAAGAGAAAAATGGACCCAACAATTTGTGATGAAGTCTTCAGTAGTTCAAGGAACCTAAGGTTCATCAGGGTTAGCAGATGAAGGGTCTAGAGGAACTAGTGCACCCTTTGCAAAGAGAAGGAGAATCCAAAATTTTGGTGAAAAAGGACCTTTGAACAAGGAAGAAGAAGAGGTGAATTTCACCCCACAAGCATCTTTAGCCCCTGTGGTTAAGGTAAGTTTTGCAATCATTATTTTTCCTTCCATTGCTTCATTAGTATCTATAAAACCCCCATCCACAAAGTAGAATCCTTCGTCGATTGATTCCAACCTGCTTATCCTTGATACACCCTCTGCTATGATTAGTGATGACCCTCATGTAGAAGCCTCACACATCAAACATGCATCTTTTGTCGCAACTATGGTCAAAATTTTAATTGCTTTATCTAAGGAATAGGCTTGAATTTTAGAGCCACCCATGTTACAGGTTTCATCACCTTTTCCTGCTTCTAGACCTATGCCTCTATTTTCAACCACTACACCCCTTACCCCAATGAGCACTTTGTAGTCCACACAATATTTACAAGGCATCCCACCCTTCTCACCAATAGCTTTTCCCTTTGCCTCCCCCAAGCCCAAGAGGTCAGAAGCATGCCCTATGTAATCCTTTATGGTCTCCCTAGTGGTGTCCCCATCACTGCACATAGTATTGAGTTGCCATAGAACCTCTAAAATCAAATAGAGTTGAACAGGAAAGCTCGAAAGGAGAGGAAGATGAAGAAATTAGAAAAGGCCTTTGTGGCTCTAGATACCTCAAGGTTGGAGACATGATTCAATGAAGAGTGGAAATCCTTGATGTTTTTAGCTATGAAACCACTAGTCTCCAAGCTAGAAGGAGAGATGCAATACAAGGACTATGAGATTCAAGCCATTGCCCTAAACCTAAGTGAGGTGTTTCCCCATGATAAGATAGGCCTTGCCAAGGCCACAGAGAAGGTGGTATATGCCAATTGCACAAAGATGGAGAAGAAATTAAATAAGTAGGAAGTGGAGTTAGAAAATGTAAAGGATATGGTTGACAAGCACCAGGTGGAGATAAAGGAAAAGGACATGGAAATTTCCTAGCTAAGGTAGGAACAAGATTTGCAAGGAGACTTGTGACTATATCACTTGAAGCTACTCAAACTGAAAAGGATCGACTTATGGTCGAGGTGGAAAAAATGACACGGAAGGTCAAGATTGAGTGCAAAATAACAAAATATTTAAAGCACTAAATGCAGAAGGCTACAAAGGAATGGTAGCAAAAGAAGAAATATTTCATTGACATATCAGGGTGATAGGACACCAGATGTGAAGAATTATAGAAAGACCTACAAGAAATGTAGGGTAAATGGTCTGAAGTTACAGACCAAATTAAGAAGCTTCGTGAGTAATTTTGAAAAGAAAAGAATGAGATGTAGGGAGAACTATCTAGCGCCTAGTCTCAAGCAATGAAGGAGCTTCAAAGGGCTTAGATAGAGAATGACCAATTAAAGGAGGAAATAAGGGCTAAGGAGTCTCAATTTTAGTAGGAATTGACTATAGTAAGAAGATCCAAAATCCTTATGGTGTTACAAGGCTTGTTTTCCTCTCATTGGGAAAAATTAAGGTTGCAATGACTACCCTAAAGCCAACAAAGGTTGGCCTAGTAGTCCAAATCTTGAACATAGTTTCCCCCATTCTACTAAGTTAGGTAATTTAATAATCAAGTTCTATAAGGAAATTGAGGAGACTCTACCTAGTGCTAGGATTTTAGATCAAAGAGTAGTTGCAGGAAGAAAAATGAGTTCATCATGTGCAACTAGGCCACCTAGAGGAGTAAGAATTTCTAGCTAGCACTGACTAAGGCTAACTAAATAAGAGAGGATTTCAAAGATTTTTTCCAACTTAGTTTACTCTCCCCATTTTAACCTAATGTAGTAGTATTTACTAAGAAATAGCTCAAGAAGGCTTTAGAGGTCAAGCATAGGACCAATTAGAACTCCAAAAGTTGAGCTCACCACCTATGGACAAAGAGATTGAAAAGTTGCTTCTCCCCTTGGCCCACCTCTACTTCCACATCAGGGTGGCACAAGAGAAATGGGGAGGAGTCTCCTTCAAGGATATAATCAACCTACATTAGGCTTCTAAGTTGTTGCATACATTAGCTCTGCCTTTTGATGAAGAATGGTAGTATCTGCATTCTATATTCCTAAAACTCTAAGGGATTGTTGATTTCCTTTATCTTTTTATGTTTTTTTATTTCTTTAGGTTCATTCCTCTGTAGGTGAAGGCCCTTATGACTTGCTAGAAACTGTACAAAAAAAAATTCTCTTAAGTATGTTTATTTTTGTTAGCTTTATTATTTCAGCCCTGAGGCCCTTATCTTTTCTGCTTTTGTTATTCGCCTCACCCCATGTCACACTGTCACATCTTTTTGGAGTTCGCGGGTTAATTTTGGCCAAAAGGTGCACAATGGTTCCATGTACTGGCTGCACAACCTTTTGAAATATCACCTTCCTTTCAAACCCAAAGCAATACACATGGCCACCCCACAAGGATTTTCCATAGCCTGCTCTCTTAATTTTGAGGAATGCCTACCAGTGTGCCACACCATCCGTATTTTGTTAGGGGAGTTTCTTTACCATAAGAGAAATGTCTTCCTAGACACTACCGAGTGGAAAATCATATTGTTCCTTCACAACTTCAAGGGTCATCTTCCTTTTTACGACACCATTACTACCTATAGCAGATCAAATAAGATTTAATCAAACATTTACAACTAGTATCCTCCATTTGATAGGAGATCTACATGAAGCTCTTATGGCATCCTATTCATCGAGTTGTTGCACTCATCGCCATTATTGAGGAAACACAACTTTTATTGTTATGATCTAATCTTATTTTGATCAGATTTTGAGGTTGTCTTGTGATGAAACCTATAAGGGTTTTATCTTTGGCGGTGGAGAGTTCTCAATTCTTCTATGCTTCACTTGTCTTATAAAAGGGAATTTCCAGTAGCCTATCCACATGATCAATGTAAGAGATTGGTAGTAGTAGTAGTAGTATATACATAGAATAGGGTGTAAAATATTTCTTACAGAGCTCTGATTGGTCTTTTGTAATCAGTAGACAACTATTCAGATTTGTGATCTGACCTTAGTATTTTTTAATTTTGTAAAATCAAGCAATAAAAGAAGAAGATTGGTATTAGATTATGCACATGTGACCTTTATTTTACATTTTATTCTCTATTCTATATATGTTGAAATCTTTGTGTCTCTTTATTTCTGCATATAGTCCTGATAATTGATTCTTAGTTACTATCTTTTATGTTCTTCTAACTTAAATTCTCAAGAATTGAACCATGTTATGATACTCTTTCATTTTACTATTGAAATTATTTTGGATTTCATATTATGTTGTTAAGCATAATAGTTATGTAAGGATTTGAAATTTCTTGTTTGAGCTTGGGTTCCCTATTTCTATTTAACCTTAATATGTGTTTCCCATGAGGGGATTTGAATGACTATTTTGTGCCTATATAGGCTTTAGTTTCTCATTTTCTTTTCAACAATGAAGGCTTTGTGGCATTCTATGCTCACTTTATCAAAAGTTGGAACCTATTAGGGTTTTTGAAATGTTGTAGAAGCTTTGGAAAATTGCCATGAGTACTTTTTATTTTTGTATTTCCTTCTACCTTTCCTGAAACACAAAAGATGAGTCATCTTCTTTAAAAATTGTGGAGTTTATTCAATGGAACGTGAGTAGGTCTCCCATTCACTAAATTTCCCATAAGGTTGTTCAGAGAAGCACAAGCTTTCATGATCAATAGTACACCTCCCAAAACTAGTTATCCTTGCTCCTCAAGTGTTAGGATAAGGAAAACCACACAAAATACAATCATGTTGCTTCCATGGAAAATATGGTTGAACTTAAGATTGTACCATCATCAATGACAATAAGAAAACACATAAAGATAAAAATTCCACATTGTGAGGAGCAACACAATAGAATAAATATCATTATTGTTTAGAGTGTTTAGGTACATCAACACATGGAAGAGCATCAAAATCATTAATTTTGTGTATTTCATTACTGAATACCTGGAATTCATTAGTAGAATGACCACACACTTGATGATATGCACAAAATGAGTTATTTTAATAAAATTTATTTCATGTTTTTAAAGGAAGAGTAATCAAGCAGTCTTTGAGAAGCCTCAACAAAATATGCTCTTACTCAAAAGGAGACATTCCTTTTTTCTTTGAATAAAATCTTTCCCACTTACTAGAGGATGTCATAAATACAGTAGATGATCAAGCATTTGATGAAGATGAGGATGAAGGTTGGAACCCTAGACCCTATTAAGAAAAGTACAATATAGACTTCATTTGATCCTATTGTTCTTTTCATATTTGAATTATATCCATTTTAAGAAATAATTTTGTATCCAAGCCCATAAAATCCTTCCAACTTAGATGAAGAAATTCTATCTACATGCTCATGAGAAGAATTGCTTCTTTCACAAGCACACAAATCCATCTTAAGCTTTTTAAAGTTAGGAATCTTCCATAGATGAGGGATGAAATTTGAAGATCCCCCATCACCATCATGGGGTGATATTTCTGGATTTGTTGATGCAAAACAAGATTGATAAAATGAAACACAATAATCCTTAGGAGTAGATTGTGAGATTTGGTACTCTCCCATAAAGGGGATGTAAAATATAATGAACCAAAATCATCTATTAGATGCATATGATAACTGAGAGTGGGCGTGAATCAATTGTATACTTTTAAAACATTAAAAAACCTCATTAAAATTTAGATATGCATTAGTTCATAAACCCTTATCCACCATTAAAACCTTAACATGCATTAATAGAATGTAAACATGTAAAGCAGTAACACAAACACATCAAACCCATAAGAACACCAAATTTACATGGAAAAACCAAGAAGGGGAAAAATATGGTGAGGATTATCTCACCAAAATATGAATTGCAACACTGAATACAATAAGTCTCACTACCAAGGGCTCACTTCCTAGAAAGATAAAGAAAGGCTCACTATCCAAAATAAGAAGAAAGGAGTGGCTCAATACCAATTTTAATTGATAACAATGCATCTCTTATATGCCTAAGGTATAGTTCCATTGAACCACAAACAACTTATCATATAAACTAAAATGTAGACACCTTTTCCTCACTGCTTTAGGAAGTCACAAGCATTAAGGCTTGCACTTAGATCAACAAACTTGATCACTTTCACATCTTTAACATCACTCACACTTCTCTTTATCCACACAACATTTCATGCTACATTTATACCATCTACGACCTAGAACAATCTCAATTAAGTTTTCCTTAATGAAACATATACACCTCAACCTTGCAACATCAAATAGGTCAGTAGCCAAAAATTCCATAGTATAAATAAATGAAATAAAACCTCACCAATACTTAATTAGGAACCAAACTTTCACAAACAAGCTTCTTAGCACTTCCTCAATCAACAATTATCCTCCACAATTAGTGCTACCATGCCAAGTTAGCCAAATATGCACTAACACTAATAAGTGACACCAAACACACCTCTCAAGGTCTGGAAATATCTCATGGACCACACAATAACATTCCAAAACATCTATGCAACATATCAAAATATTCCAACATCATCAAAAAATTATTCACAACTATTGCATCCACTTGAAATTTAAGAACACCTTCATTCTGTTCAACCAAACATATTGATACTGACATACTGCACACTAGAAAGCTTTGTGGAACAACTCAACACCTAAAAATTCAAGGGAAGGTAGATACAAACATATAAAAACATTCCTATATCTACAACACTAGAAAATTTACTATAAAGAAATACAAAGTAATCTCATTCCTCCCAAACACCTTGTTTTACTAGAAAGGCATACTATCAAACACATCTTCCATTACATAATGATCTACAACATAAACCTCAAGATATGGAACCTTTTAACACCTATAATCATCACCAAACTGTATGGGAATATATTCAAGAATGAAGAAATGTAGAGAAAAATAATGAACACCACTTTGTCACACTAAACTATATTTTATTGAAATTTTCTCCAAAGAACTTGGATACCAAGTGAACCAACTTCATTAGAAACATTACTAACACCTCTACAACACTTACAACATGCAATAATTTCCAACTACAATAATCTCATCACACACAAGTTAGGCCAACAAACTCTCTAACTATACTGAATTAAGAAATCAATGACAACACTAGAAATGTTGTGTTGACATCAATACCAACAACTCCAACCTTCCAAAAATTGTAATGCTAGGGGTTGATATCATCAATACCAACAGAATTCCAACAGTCTTTTCATACAAGGGGTTGACATCAATGAAAAAACCCAAGAAACTCACAAACAAATCAAACTTCTAAACTTCCAACAATCTCCCCCTTTGTCATTGATCGAAACAACTAATTTTTGAAAAACCATCAGTGACAAAAGCAACCAATAGCAATACTACAATGAGTAGTATTCCACCTAACTATGAAAACTCTTTACTCTGCATCCTCTCTCTTCACATACTTATTTTCCTATAACATCAAAAACACTCACTCTTCTAGATCACTCTCCTCCTTTTCTCCTCAAACAACACTTTCCCATACTCTCTCCAACTATGGTCTTCAGACCATATTGATTTTTACATTATCGTTTCTCAACCACTTCAAATTTTTAAATTATTTTTAGATTCTTTCTACCCCTTTAACATCAATGGAAAACAACCATAGACTAATCCAACTCTTTTTCTCTTCCCCTTTTCCAAAATTCAAAGGCATCACCTACACTTTATTTGGATACACCACTTGTAACACCAACAAGTAATTGCACTCATTTTTATACACTTTTATGCACACTCCCCTTAGGGGCACACAATATGCTCCATCAGACTACACCAACCAACAACCACTACTACCTACTCCCCCTAAGAGGTATCCTTTATCATTAGTCTAGGACCAAGAATGTAACTTGAAATGCTTCCAAAACAAATACACACTTATGAATCTAGTTGAAATAAGGTGGGTCAATAGCCCCTAACTTATCCCAGAGATACTCAAAAGTATCTTTTGGAAGAGCCTTTGTGAAAACATCAGTAACATGATCCTTAATAGGAACATACTCCAACTTCACCTCATTCTCTACAAATTTCTCTCTCAAGAAGTGATACTAGATTGAGATATGTTTTTTCTTGAATGCATTACCAAATTATTTTAAATATTGATTGCACTTGTATTTTCACACATGATAGGAATAGGTTCATCATATGAAACTATGAATTATGATATCCTTCACTTTCATCCACAACACTTGTGTATAGCATGATGCTACTACAATGTACTCTACTTCTGCAGTAGATAATGACACTGAATCCTACTTATTACTTAACCATGAAACCACCCTACTTCCAAGAAATATAGGACCATCACTTGTACTTTTTCTATCATCTACACATCTAGCCCAATCTGCATCTATATATACACTCAAGAAGAAGTTAGTATCTTTAAGATACTACAAAACATAATCTAGAGTGCCCTTAAAATATCTAAATATCCTCTCACTGCTACAACATGATATTCTCTTGGGTCTTCTTGAAATCTATCCATAAGATAAACTAAATGTATGATATCTAGTCTAGTAGTAGTAATATACAATAGTCCACCAATTATTGATCTATACTTACTCTGATTTGTCTTGACATTCATCTTTCTTTCTTAACTTACAACCACTAACCATAGGAGTACATACCATTTTAGAGTCTTCCATTCAAAAAATCTTCAAAAATTCCTTAACATACTTAGATTTTGATATGAGTATTCCTTTCTTTGATTGATTGATCTACAAACCAAGGAAGAAATTCATCTCCCCACACATTGATATTTCAAATTCTTTCTGCATTTCCTCTTCAAACCTCTTGCAATATCTTCATTTCCTTGAATGATTATGTCATCAACATATACTACAACAATTAAGATTTGTTCTCCTTCAACTTTGAAATATAGATTGCTATCTATAGTACCTTTTTGAATCCTTGTTTCAACAAGTAATTTTCTAACCTTGCATACCAAGCTATTGGAGCTTGCTTTAGTCCATACAATTCTCTCTTCAATCTATAGACCATTTGCATATTTTGAAAACTAAAACCTTCTAGTTTTTCAATGTATACCTCTTCTTCCAATTCACCATTCAAGAATTTATACATCACATCCATATAATATACTTTGAAATCTGTATGTGTTGTGAAAGATAAAAACATATTGATAGCTTCCATTCTTGCAATTGGAGAAAAAGTCTCTTCAAATTCTACACCTTCAACCTCTGAGTAACCCTTACACACAAGTCTAGCCTTATTTCTGACAACCTTTCCATCTTCATTCATCTTGTTTTGGAATACCCACTTAGTACCAATGAAATTCTTATATTCTAGTCTCAAGGCCAATTCCCGAGTCAATTTTTTCTCTATCTATTCTAACTCTTCCTTCATTGCTTTGATCTAATTCTCATCTTTGCATGCCTCCATAACTATTTTTGGTTCCATATTAGAAATTAAATAAAAATTTACTTGTTCTTTTGTCATAGGTTCTTTTCTTCTTGTCAACACACCTTTTCTCTTATCTCCAATGATCTAATCTTCTGAATGATTCTTTTGCACATACTTCAAGGAGAATTAATATTTTTTTCTAAAGCTTCCTCCTCTTCAATTTTTAACTCTTTTCCTTTATCTTCAACCTTTTCTTCTTACCTACAAGGGGATTCATCAAATTCATATCCTTCTATTAGCATTGAAATTAGACGTGTTTCTTCATCCGCTTTAACACTTGCACTCTCAACAATCATCTTCAATATTTTTTGTAGCGCCAGTAGGCCTTTCTTCTTGTAGAGTATCTAAGGAAGATTCCTTCATCATATCTTGCATCAAACTTCCCTAAGTTTCCTCCATCTCTTATAATATAAAATTTTCTTCTAGAAACTCTAAAATAATTCATAGTAGCGGGTTTACCATACTATAATTCATAGGGAGTCTTTAAACTATTTTCTCTTGCTTGACCTTCATTATGAATGTAGACTATAGTATTCAATTTATTATCTCCAATAGACATTTGAAAGATTAGCTTCCTTCATCATTGTCCTAGCTTCTTCCTGAACTATTCTATTTTTTCCTTTCCACAACTCCATTCTATTGAGGAGTTCTAGGGGATGAAAAATGCCTCTTTATTCCATGATCTTCACAAAATTTTCTAAACTCATTTGAAGTGAACTCACCGACTCTATCAAATATAAAACATTTTATTTCCAGGTTCATTTCTTTCTCAACCATAGCCTTAAATGCTTTAAAATTGTCTAGAGCTTCTAATTTTTCTTTAAGAGATTTACCCCAAGCCATTCTAGAATAATTATCAATTAATAACATGAAATAACTATCACCACATGAGCTTCTAATTTTGGTAGGTCTACATAGGTATATATGCACTAACTCTAGGGGACCTGTGGTAGAATATTCTTTTATCTTGAATCATATCTTTTTTTTCTTTCCAATTTGACACTCTTTGTAGATTGCATTGATAGGCTTTGTAATCTTTGAAAAATCTCTCACAACATCACTAGAGCTTATCCTCACTAGGCTATCAAAATTAATGTGATATATTCTTCTATTCAATATCCAACTTTAATTAGTTTGAGACATAAATTACTTTGGACCATTACCTTTGAGTTGATAGAAATTACCTCCAGTCCTTGTTCTAGTAACAACTAGAATACAAGAGCTTCCTTTTTTATTTCACAACCACCATTTTGAAATATGAGATTATATAATTTTCTACACATTTTTCATACACTTAAAAGATTATGTTGGATTCCCTTGACATAAAGAACATCATCTATATTATGCTTTCCACCAAAACTAATTCAACCTTTTCAACAAATCTTAGCATATGTATCATCACCAAACTTAACAAGACTACCATCATACTTTTACAGATTAACAAGCTTACTCTTTCCCCCTTCCATATGATTTGAGCTTCCACTATCAATTATCTAGTAATTCTACTCTTCTCTAGTATGAACAGCAGTCAAAATAGTTCCTTCAATGCTATGACCTATTTTCAGAGCACTTTCCTTCACACATCTTTCAAGATTAGTAGAATTAGTTTCAAATTTAAAATCCATGAAAAAGAATTCATCACTTCCTTCATCTAGATAATATGATTCTTCATCATTAGATACACCAATTTCCATTTCAACATAATAAATACTCCTGACAAATTTACCCTGATGATCCTTTTCTTTGTCATTAGTAAATTTTATTGGACATTTAGATGCATAATGACTTGTCTTTCCACAATTAAAAAATTTGAATGGTATCTTACCTCTATATTTTCCAATACCCTTTTTCAATCTCCTCACAAAGTTTTTTTCTACCTCATCAAGATCATCTGGTTTTGATCCATCATCTTTTTCCACTTTGCAGACTTTAAATGCAGTTTATTTGTTTGTAGTATCTTGACCAAACTTGTAATACCCCTCATATTACTGATACTCTTGATACTCATTGATATTGTGGATACTCTGTGATACTCTATGTGGTGGATTGATATTTGATCATGTGTGGTTTCTTAGTTAACTGCTTACTGCTCTTTACATTATGTGTGACATTTGATGATACATTATACATTGATGATTTGATTCGTTATGCAATGTCATCTTTAAATTTATATGTGATGCTGTATTTCCATGATATTATGTTATGATGACATGTTCAGTGTATCTTGGTGAAAGGACGGAGTAGTACCACTCACTCGCGAGCACCCTGCTACCCCGCTATTACCTTTCACAGTGTGTTTTTCAATGGAGATTATATGTTACTTGACGTTTATCTGTTTGTAGAAATTGCAGGATTAAAAGTCTCGATTCCACCTACTTTGGTAGGACAGGGTGAGCACAATATGAACCCAACGGGTACGATGTTGTTAAAAAGGAGTTGTTAAGGAAGTGTTCCTATCCCAAGTTCGTCTCTTCGTTAGGAGGTTGTTGAGTCATGTGTAGACCTGGTCTTGTCTTGGTATTTTGATTTTTGAGTTAAATGGTTTATTTAATTTATTTATGGTTTGGTGATATTTAATTTAATTATTTTATATTTATAAGATTAATTAAAGTTATTTTATTAATTATGATCTAGTAAGTATTGAAGTTTAATTATATTTAATTAAAAGTTATTTATTTATTAAAAAGCTTGTTTTAATTAAATTTTAGAAATAAGTGGTGGTGATTAGAAATTATTGTTTAAAAAGTAATTAAATGAGAAAAGCTGGAGATATTCTTGTGGGGGTTATTCTGAGAATAAAATTTATTAATTCTAAATCTATTTTGCGTGAAGAGGAAGAGGAAGAGGCAGGGGGCTGTAGAAAGGGTGATTTTGTATTCTTTAAAAAGGATAGAAAAGGGGTATGCAGGGGGATTTTAGGAGGATGGTCTCAGATTTTGATTTGGAAAAAGAAGTTGCAGGAGAGGATCAGCGTTGAAAAGAGGAGGAAAGCATCTGAGTTGGGATTCTTCTACAAACGAAGGACGCCAGGTTCCTTTCAAAATTTTGTTCTGTTTGTTTATGCTTCTGTTCTTTTTATATACTCTTGGCTGTACTATTTGATGAGTTTAAATCTCTATGTGTGTTTGAATTCTTTGATTGAAAATTTTTGTCTGTATAAACCTTGCAAATTTTTCCTATAAAACCTTAGGGAAGACATCGTCTAAATTTCTTCAATACAATTCATTTGTAAAAACCGTAGTTGACAAAGAATTGTTAAAACATTATTGTTTGGGGTTCAACCCAGATCTTGAATTTTATTTGTTCAAAACAAATTATTTGATTAATGTCTGGGAACCAGAATTAAATATGGGTATTTCTATTTATTTCTATAAATACAAATTCACTGGTTATATATATACATATGTAGATATAATTCTTTCTAATTTACTAGAAAGTATTTTAAAATTTGTGAGGCTGGGTAGTTTTTATTTAAAACAGAAGAGGGTTAATTTTGGTACCCTGTGTACGAATGGCTGGGTTTCAAATCTGTGAGTTTTATTGTTTTGTTTTATTTTATGAAATTCATTTTATATAAAATAAATATATATATATCGATATTGGGTTTATTTGCTTGATTCGTTCTTTTGTATTTGAGGAAAGTTAATGTATTCGTTCGGAATTCGCATATTGATGAACCCTGGCAATGTTTTGGATTGTCGCGTCCATACCCCAATATAGCATATAGTATGGTTGATAAACCCTATCCCTTACCCTGTATTGAAATTTTTGAATCGCTAATTTTATACAGATATTTGTATATTATAAAACATAATGTTGAAAACTGTAATATTTTTTTTAATCCTTGTGTGGCCACTATTTTCACGCCCCTATGCTTCTGCTTTGTTATTTAATTTATGTGTGTTTAAGAGGGGTGTGGTCGGCGGTAGTCACATCACCCTGACTCCCAAGGAAAATGCGTTGTACATACTACTATGCAGTGATGAATATGTATGTCGAATGGTGCTTGGTATGAATTTAAGTCTCCGTATTCGGGTGCCTTGTTATCACGTTTAGAGATTTCGTAACATGATAGTTTCCTCAATGTGAGATTTTATTTGTTTTTTTTTTGGCTACAGATCTTCCTTATCATGTTTAGTGCATGAGGTATTTTGATTTCGTGATGCGAGAAATGTTTCAAATTCATGTGTATATTATGGACTTTGTTTTATAATAAGTACGATATGTATTGTATTTGAGTTTTGAGTATTTAAATAAGTATATAATTATATATATATATAGAGGATAATATTAATATTGATATTATTGTTAATGTTAACACTAATATATATATATAATATATATAGAGGTTAATATTAATATTAATAATATTATTAATGTTAACACTAATATATATATATATATTTAATAGATATTGTAACCTTACTATAGGTTAGTTATTAACTTGATAACATGATTGAAAGATAGTTTACATTTATTTATATTATTTAAAATTCATTGAATGTGGTGTTTTAAGAAAATAAGTGTAATGGTGAAAGGTAGAGATAAATTGGATATTATTATTTAAATGGAGTTTTGTGTTACTGAATTACATTTTGATGAGAATTTTTCCATGCTTTGAGACGTGTCTTATGGTATTATTTGTTAGTGATTCTTTTGAGTTATATCATTTCATGTATTATGGATTTTCTTTTGTTTGGGGGTTTATGTCCTGCAAGGAAACCCTAGAGTTTTATCATCCTATTTAGGAACCTAAGTGATTCCAGAGGTGGGGTAATGTGGTTACTCTTGATTTCAAATTTGAACTTGGATTTGTGATTCTTTTGGATCGGCTTTACTTTGGGTTGTACCAGGCTATGAATGAAGAAATAGACTGTGATTATATAATAGGTCGAGGGTTATTTCTATTTCATAAATAATTGATCTTGTTACATATGAAATTGATAATTCAATTATGGAGGGTGATTTGGAAATAGGAAATAGTCTTCAAATCTCATATATGAGTTAGTTATGTAAAAGGTCTAAGGAATCTAAATTACATTTATATAGATAATTAGTCTACAAATAGGAGTATAGATGAAAAGGGGAAAACAAAGGAATAGGTTAGTTGAGTGAGAATTTGGAAATATTAATAATAAAATTAATATTAAGGGAAAAACAATGTGTTTGTAAAAAGTGAATTTTGATCATTATAAATTATGTCCTAATATTTTAGATGATTCCATCCTGTTATCTATACATTATATGTTCATGAAAATTAATGCTTTTGATTTATTCTAGGAATAGTTGTTAATGAATTTGTGAATTTGTAGAGTGAAATTAAAAAATATATATATTGGAATGAACTATTATGATAAAGTTAATTCTTAGTTGAAACTTTAATACTTGAGTTCAAAGTAATTGATACTTTGATATTAGAATATCGTTGTGTAAATTGTTAATGTGATCAAGTGAGTAAGTGGTTTATGTTATTGGATTTGTTTCGTGAAGGGGTGTCGTGTGAGGAGAAAACAGGGGTCTCCTAAGGATGCCCTATTGGTTGTTTTCCCTGAGTTATTGTGATTGTTCTAGTAAAGACATTTATTAAGTCATTCTTCTATGTGGTTGGTCATGTTGTAGTATTGATGTTTGGTTATGGAAGTCATTTTCGTTTGTTGATTACTAGGTTGACATGACATTGTATTTGGGTAATATGTTTATTAAGAGAATTTGGTGTCTCGATGATGTTGTTGTAGTGAATCTACTTGTTGGTAAAGTGGAAGTCTTCTAGGGGCTTGATTATTTTATGGTTGGTTGAAGTTTCTCTCTTTATGTGATCTTGATGGGGCTAGTGTTTTGGTGTTTTTGTGGAAGAAGGGTTGTACGGGATTTTATTGAGACTCTAATTTTATACTTGCTTGGGCGAGGTGGTTATGCCCCGTGTTTATTGGTTGGTTTAGTACTTATTGTGGGTACAATCCTCTGTGTTGGATTTTTGTATTTGAATGTCTAGAGGGAGTGGCTCTAAGTGGGTGGTTGGCGCACAAAGGGGCGCCAGGATAGCCCTCGTTAGAGTGAATTTAATAAGTGATAATTTAATTAATTAATTAGGGGGTGGGTAGTAAAACATTAAAAAGATAATTGTTGCCTCATCCGCCTTTTAGTGCTACCAAGACTAAAGGGGATTGAGAAGGCCGTGGTTGGCATGATCGTTGCCTGGATTTCATGAAAGGTAACGGTTCCGCATGAGCAACCCTATGGGGCGGTTCCTTGAGATAGGTAGCCTGGCAAACCATAGATGGGGGTGGTTCCTAGCGCTTGGTTGCTTGGATAATCCGTCAGTAGATGGAGGCAGTACCTTGCAATAGGTAGCCTGGCGAATCCATGTTAATCCATGCAATGACACTCTCCTCTAACATTCTTATTTATGTTGTCTCTTGGAAATCCTCTGGAATTGGCCTCTTTTCTTGTATTGATGATTTTTGTTGTTGTTTGAATTTGAGTGGTCTCATGTGTTGAATGATTTTCATTAGCTGGTTGTGAGTCTTTTTCTAGATGTTCTTGGTCAGGAACCCTTCCTTAGCGACTCCTAGCATGGGGGTGGTCGGGTGGATCGTGTTTCACACCCCATTGGGATTCTCTCTTTAATGCAGATTCATCTTTCAGTGCTGAGTTGCAGTAGCAGCTGATTCCTTGTTTGTGGGTTCCAGATTTATGTACTTATGTTATTCTTATACTTATGTATCACTCCCATCTAGTTGGGAAGTTTTGTAAATTATTGCACATGGTGCTATTGTGATGTAATCTCATGATGATGATGCATTGTACTTTTATTGTAAACTTGGTTATGAAAAGGATTTATAATGATGTTATAACTTTGGTTATTATTCTATCATATGTCTCCATTGTTGCTACTGATGTAATTATATCTATGGATGTTTGAATATGTGGTTCATGTAATGGTTAATTAAATGTTCATGTTGTTAAGGGTTAGTTCTTAAGTAATGTCCTTGTCTACCTCAAAGGATTAAGTCATGTAAATTGAATAATGGTTACATTTTGTTAATTAATGTTCACTCCTTTGTTTAAAAAAAAATTGGTTGCATTTTACTTAATTCCTTTGGGGTTGCGTGGCGGGGCGTTACAAAACTCTCTCATTTCAAAAGAAGTTATAGAACCAAGCATCTGATCTCTAGAATAATTATCTAGATTCTAAGCTTCCTCAATAGTAGAAACTTTATAAATATAAGCTTTGGATGGAGTTCTTAGTAACTTTTTCACAAATTTTATTTCATCAATCTTTCCACCAAGACCATTGATGGCTTTGACAACTTCATCAACTCTAAGCATGTAGGTAGTAATATCTTCATGTTCAAACATCCTTATGGTTTCAAAATTTTCTTTATACATTTGAATCTTCACTTGTTTGAACTTGTCATCTCCATCATATATTCCTTATAAGTTTTTCTAGATATATTTAGTAAACTTGTAGTTCATAACCTTCACAAATTCTGAATCAATAAGACCACTCAGGATTGCATTCCTTGCTTTTCCATTGTTCTCATATGCCTTGATCTCATCATTAGTTGATGGTCCATTTGTATACATAGTATAACCTCTTTGAATAGACTACCAAACACCAAATCCAAGGGAGACCTCATGCAATTAAGCATCTTCTTGGGAACCAAAGATCTAATACCAATTGATAGATGCACATGACAACTGAGATGGGGGTTGAATCAATTTTATACTTTTAAAACATTAGAAACCTTCATTAACATTAATTTTTTCATTAGTTCTTAAGCCTTTATCCACCATTAAACAATTAACATGCATTAACAAAATGTAAACATCTAAATTCATAATTCAAACACATCAAACACATAAGAATACTAGATTTACATGGAAAACCTAAGAACTTGGGAAAAACCACAATGAGGATTAGATCATTAATATATGAATTACAACACCGAATACAATAAGGGTCACTACCAAGGGCTCACTACCCATTAAGATAAAGAAAGCCTCACTGTTGGTGGATTATTGGCAAAGAACTCACTATCCAAAAGAAGAAGAAAGAAGACCAATTTGAACTACTAACAATGCATCTCTCATATGCCAAAGGTGGAGTTCCACTGAAGCACAAACAACTTACCAAACAAACTAAAATGTGGACACCTTCTGCTCACTACATTAGGAAGTTTTAAGAATTAAGGCTTTTACTCATACCAACACACTTGATCACTTTCACATCTTTCACATCACTCATAATTCTCTTTATCCACACAATAATTCACCTTGTATTTATAACATCCATGAACTAAAATAATCTCAATTAGGTTGACCTTAATGAAATGTATACACCTGAACCATGCAACATTAAATAGGTCAACACCAAACACTTCTACAATATAAATAAATTAAACCAAACCACACCACTACTTAATTGGGACCCAAGTCTATACAAACACACTCCACAACACTTCCTCAATCAACAATTATCCTCTACAATTATCGCTAGCACACTAGGTTGGCCAAACCCACATTAACACTAACAAGTGACATAAAAAAATGTCTCAAGATCTAGAAAAATATCACAAACCGCACAAAAAACTCCAAAACATTTTTGCAACATCTCACAATATTTGTGATGCAAGAGCATCTAGTGGTGTAAGGGCAATCCTGCATCACCCAAAAAAAATATTTTCATTTCCTGTTTGTAGTTTCTTAGATGTTTTTGCAATTTTGGATACCCTTTTCATCATAATGCAATTCCCAACTTTAAGTTTTGCTTTTCTACTTATTTTGGTCAACTACTATTTTTAGCAAGTATTGGAATTTGAAGGTATTTGGGGAAAAAATTTATATGGGAGGATTTAGAACAAAAAAATAAGAACATTGGTGAAAGAATCAGGAAAAAATCATTCCCATTTTGAAAGATATTGCAGTTTTAGTCTCCTAGAATTGCACCTAAAAACATTCCAGATTAGATTTGAGGCATTAAACGGCCCCAAAATGGCCCCAAAACTTGCTAAAATCAGCATAGCAGATTTTAAGCGTATTCTTGACTCCAAGATCTTTCCAATGGTTCAAACGGTTTAAAAAATGAAGTCCCAGATAAAAAGTTATGGCTCTTGGAAGTTAGTGCACTTTCAAAAATGTGCTAACTTTTGAATAAGGTTTTAAAATTTGAATTTCAAACTGCAATTTGCAGTGCCAAACAATGAAAAACTCATAATTTGAATGCTGTTTGGCTCCAAAATAAAAAAGGAGCTATTTATGGGGGGTTTTCTGATTTTTGGTAGCTTTTTGGGGAAAAGATCGCATACTATGAAAAGGGGAATTTTTGTAGCTTCTGTAACTTGCATGTATGGATGAACTCGAGGATTTGAGATCCTTTGCATGTAATCTTTTCACATTCTGAATAATAATAATATTATCTAGTTGTGTGTGATTTTTTGGTTGAACCCTCGTCAATTTGAGCATCATCAAAATATTCTACACAACTACTGCATCCAATTTAAACTCAAGAACACCTTCATTATGTTCAACCAGACATACTAATATAGACATCTAACATGTACCAGACAATTTTGTGGAACAAATCAACACCTAAAAAATAAATGTAAGGTAGATAAAAGGATTATAAGCATTTTCCTAGATTCGCAACACTTGAAACTTCACTACAAAGAACTATGGAGCAATCACATTTCTCCTACACACCTTATTTTACCAAATAGACATGTTGTCAAACACATATTCTGTTGTAGAATGATTTGGAACCTGAACCTCTATATATTACACCTTTTAAAACCTCTAATCATCACATCCAAACCACATGGGCATATCTTCAAGCATGAATAAATGTAGAGCAAAACACTGAAGACCACCTTGTCATAGTGAACTCTATTTTTTTTTCAAATTTTCTCAAAAGCACTTGGAAACCAAGTGAACTAACTTCATCAGAAACATTACTAACACCTCTATAAGACTTGCAATGTGAAATAATTTATAACTACAATAATATCCTCAAGAACAAGATAGACCAACAACCTCTACAACTATACTAAAGTAAGACACCAATGAAAACACTAGCAACATTGTGTTGACATCAATACCAACAACTCCAATGCTAGGGGTTGACATTATCAACACCAACAAAATTCCAAAAATCTCTCAATACAAGGGGTTTACATCAATGGAAACACCCAAGCAACTCACAAACAACTCAAACTTCCAAACATCCAACATCATCATCTAAGATTTTTGTTAGTGTTGAGATACAATTATGATTATCATCAACATGTAAAGGCTCCATATTTGAATTTGGTATCAATGTGTTAAGAAATTTGGAAGTTTTATGATCATTTTTAACTTGTGATTTTATCTTTATTCATCCACTTTAACTATATATATCTTGTTGTTATATCCATACTTCATCTCACAATGGAGAGTAGACATGACTCCCTTCATGATGTCAATCCACTATCTACTTAGGAGAAGATTATATGAAAGAGGTCCTAGCATGATATGGATAGGGGTAGGAAAAACCATAGGTCTGACCTTGATGGGCAGTGTGATCACCCCTAGTGGTTATTTATTAACATTATCAAGGCCACAAATAGAAATATCATTAGGTTGTATAAGATTCTTATCCACACCAATTTTATCTAGAAGATAAATTTTACAAATATTAAGACATAATTCATTATCTATGAGGGTATGCCTAACTCCAATTTTATTAATGACCACCATTATCATTAAAGCTTCATGTTTTTTTTGGATCTCAAGTGAGGGTAATTCATATTGAGGGAATGTAATACCCATTTTTTTCACTTGCATACAATCAAACAAGGTGGCTACATCATTTAGTTTAATACAATTTGAGACATCAATCTTTTGAAAAGCCTCTTGGAGTATCCCATGGTATGTAGGTGATGTTTGAATCAAGTTTCAAAGGTCTGAAATATTAGTTGGAGTATTATGAAGTTTCTCAACAAGATCATATCATTTACCACTACATTGAGGAATGTTAGGTGGGGGGGTGGAAATTATGGTTGAGGTAATGGGATGGATGTTGGTGTTTTCTTTCTTGCTTATTATTTCTATTGTTACATGTGTGAGAAACTATGTCATACCTTGTTTGCTACGACACAAGATTACTAGTGAGTTTTTTTTGTAAAGTTTAGGGTGTGGCCATGTGGTTTAAGAGGTTGTATAATGAGAGGTGATTTTGGAGTTCCAATATTTATAGATCTAAATGTTAATTGTGTATTCATAACCTCAACAAAGTTAACTAATTGTTGATGATATTCTAACAATGGGAGATCTAATGTCACTTTAGAATCTTCATCTATGCAATCCATATTACTATCTTTTGAAATAAATGTATCATTTATTTCATTCTCTTGTGACACAATATCTTCCCAAGTAGGAGAGGTAGAGAGAAACATACATGATTTTCATAACGCTCAATGATTCAATCTTCTAATGCCAAGATATCTTCTTCACAAGTAGGAAAGATATCAAGAGAATAACAAACATGATTATCATCATTGTAAATTATTGTATTCTCTTGCACCAATCCATCCTCACAAGTAGGAGAGATAGTGGGAGAGAGATCAATTAAAAATAACAAAAGAGGAGAAATAAACTTATTTTCACATGCTTGTAACAAAAAATCTTTGAATTTCTTAATGTGTTTGACAATAGAACATGAATTATGATAACACAATATTTTTTCAATGAAAACATTATGTTATGTCCTATGGATCAATTTATAAATTCTTAGCAAAATGATATAGTTGTAAGAACAATCTTTCAAAAAAATGAGACTAGATCTAAGTAGAGACTAAAGCCAAGGTTTTGCACATAATATTTAGGCTCAATTTTTCTAGAAAAGGGTGCCCTAGACCAGAGAGTTGAATTTAACAAATTAAAACATGGAAAAATCTATAATGTTTGAGGGTCTTGTGCTTTAGAGGTTTAACTCTAGAAGTGAATGGATTTCTTGAAATGCACCAAAACCTAATTTTTCTATATGAAGCACATGTATGCATGCAATTTTGGATATTTTTAAGAAAATTGAGTATGCTCAAATGATAATTTCTAGAAATTAAATACTGTAATTGAATGATTCTTCCAAAAAATATAGAAAAGAAATGCTATTTGACCTTTTGAAATAAAAATACTATACAAATTTGTCACTTTTTTAATGTTTTCACTAAAATTTACATGCACAAATAGTAGGATAAATCTGAAATTAATTTTACCAATCAAAATAATTCATATCTACACCCTAGATAAGGAAAATCATATCTTTTTTTTTTTTTTTTGCAATTTAATTCCAAGTAGTTTTCAAATTTTCAAATGAAAAACTAGTGAACATGGATAGTTTTTTAAAAATAAATATAAATTAACATCAAATAAGCAGAGCACATATGTTTTTAATTTAATTTTTATACTTTGTGCAATGACAAATCAAAAAATTGCAAGTGTAATAAATGTTGAGTTCACAAAAATTTAATGTTGGATAAGTGATCGTAGGGTTTAATTAGGATTAGCTACTTTTCACTACAAAATATTAGAATTGAGGATTGGAAAAGGTATGAGATTGACTTGCAACCTAAAATGTGAGTCAATCAACCTGTGATCTAAATTCTTTCAGGGGTTTAAATGGATTTCTGATGAAATGTAATGATGCAACTAGTTAACTATCAACAAATTTGGGCTTTAGAAAAGAAAAAGGCAAACACTCATGTACCTGACCTATGAATTTGAGGTAGATTTTACAATATAAAAGGGAACCTATGGCACCCTGGAGTGGAGAATTGAAACCAAAATCTACTTTCATAGTCCTCAAGTCCTCGATCTATGGCTTCTTCCTTCTAGATCTTGTTGTTAGATCTTAATCTATTGCTGAGATAATTAAGTTTCCATATCTTGTTAAGTTACAAGGCTTGAATGCATAAAAATAAAAATTATCTTCAATCTCCTTCCAATTTTCTTCATATTATTAACCTTTAGATTTAAAGGGAGAAGAATGGTTGTGCCATATGTGGGCTTGCTTGGGTCAAACCCCGTGTTGGTATTTGATGATAAAGAGAGCTTATACTTTTGAGGGATAGAGGATAAATAATAATAGAGTTATGAATCAACAACATTTTGCAACTCACCACTCAAATTTGATCTCCTGGAAGGACTGAAGTCATGCACATCAGCTCAATGCTTGACTATAGTTTGGCTTGAATTGACTTGAATACCTAAAAGAATTAATACTCAAAAAACAAACGATCACAAAATATTAACAAACTTACATGAAAACACGATGAAGTCTTGACATGATTCTTGATTGAGAATAATGTTGTAATAATGCTCATAAATTTTCTCTTTACTACCCTTTACTAATTTTAGGATCTCCAATTTATCCCCAAAATTTCTTCTTAGGATTAAATTGGTGAGAACACTATGTATCTATATGTAATTAATCTAATTTTATATCAGATCTTATCTCCTTGAAGCACTAAAGTCACCAACATGACCTCAATTCTTGATTAAAATTTGGCTTGAATTGACTTGAATACCTAAAAGAATTAGAACTCACAAAAAAATGATCACAAAACATGAAAAAACTTCCATGAAAACACAATGAAGGCTTGACATGATTCTTGATTGAGAATAATGTTGTAATAATGCTAATAAATTTTCTCTTGACTACCCTTTACTAATTTTAAGATCTACAATTTACCCCCAAAAATTCCTCTTAGGATTAAAATGGTGAGAACACTATGTATTTATATGCAATTAATCTAATTCCCCCAAAATTAAATCTTGATAGTCAACATTAAGGATTTGAAATTCAAATAAAAAATTGTCAACCTCGACATATTTAAATTTGGGGCTATTTTAAGAGGAAAAAGGCTCCCTTATCTAGACCCACTTTTTTTGAATCTAACAAGCCGGGGGAAAAATATTAAATGCCTATTTTTTTTCGCATTGGGTTTTTCAATAAATGTTTAAAATGGGCCATGGAATGCATAAATTAGGAAATTAGGAGCAAGATTAATTCCAAGCACATAAGAGGGAGAAAAACCTAGTGTGAAATTCCGAAGGGTGACAATTTATGGTGCTACACTTTTATTTAAGATTTTAATCAACACAGTTCTATTACACAAACTAAAGAGATATATTTAAGACACTAGAAAAATTAAAAACTATGTTAGAAAAAATTACCTTAAAATGTTAGATAGCAGTATTTTAAAAAAGTGATGTGTATAACATACACCATAACAATATTTATATCAAGAATAAACTTATAAAAAATTAAAAATAGACTCATAACATCAATATAAAGAATAAATATATATCTTTTCTTTAAAATAATTACATAATTTTAAATTATTTTTTGAAGTGAGATTAATTATAACTTAGAGATATCATTATACCTTATAACATAATTTTTTTGTATATATTCAAATTAAATTCTTATTTTCATCGAAACAAGGACATCAATACCTAGCACGTACAAATATTTTTAGTTTTTTTATATCTATTTTACTATTTTTTCACATATGTGGAAAACAGACCTTGACTATAAATGAAAATAACTATGCTCACTAGAAAATTAAAACTAAATATAATAATGAAATAAAATATATTAAAAATAAAACCCATTGGAATACTTGTGCTAAGTGTATGATCCTACAAATTATCTTGTCATGTTGAATCAATTTGAAGGTCCAACTAGAGGTTTGAAACTAGTAATTATAAGAAAAATTTGAGACATACAATGTGAGAGGCCATCCAAGGAACTTTCTTTAAAATTATAAAAGAAAATCTACACACAAAATCTCAAAAATTTGTAGTTTACATCATCTTCAAATTCTTAATAATTAGTTTCTTTAGGTGTTACAAAATGAAATTTTAGTTTAAATTTTTTATTCTAATGTCCTACTTTGGATATAAAGTGGAACATACTATTGTGGGCTCACCCAGGTAAACCTTCAATCCATATTTATGGCCAACATTTGGTTATGTTTCTAGGACTCTACTTTATTGGTACATAAGAGTAAACAATAAAGAGGAATAATATTTCAATTAATAATAATACTTAAGGGTATGTGCAAGATCATCATGGAAAAAATAGGCCCTTAAGTGGCAAAAAATTTAGAAAAATCAAAGTTAGGCAACTTGATGTAAAAAATTGAATAAGTTATATATATATTATTTCAAAAATATGTAAGAATAGAATCTGTAGCAAATTGAATGTAGTTTCTAAACTACTAGGTTTATTTTTTTTAAAAATCTATTTGTTGAAAATTCAAAATTTCAATGCAATAGTACTTAAACTTCAAGGAAAAAATAAGGAGGTGTCTATCTGACCACCCTAACCACAATAAAATGATAATATTTTTTTATAAGATTTTAGATAAAGTAGAGGACTCATGTCCCAATGTGATGCATATTTTTTTATAAATTTTTTCCAAGTAAATAATTAATTATGAATTTTTTATTATAAATTTTAGAAAATATAAAAACTTGTATGTCTGACCACCTTAACTTGGTCAAAACTTCATGAAGTTCATTTATTTTTTAATCCTATAGTATGCGAAGCATAGAATGTGACACATGTTTTGGATTCAAAAAATGTGATATCATTTGAAAGTTATAGATGTTTTTCAATCAGCCTATCAATCAAGACTTTAGTCATAATTCAAATGGAAAATTAATAATAATTATTTATTAAATTCAAAGTAAAGCATAATTTATATTGGTGGAAAATGGAGAATCTCCTTTAAAAACCCTTTTCGTTTCATCAATTTTGGGTAAATAAAAGTCATCAGCCACATACCCTACAAATACCCATCATATCGCCACTTTTTGGCCCATCATGACCCTGCACATACCCTTATAAAATACTATTGAACATACATAATATAATAATGAAAGAGTGTGGTTGTAATAATGAAAGAGCATGGTAGCACATACTAAGTTCTAATCCTTGTTGAGTGTTGGGAACCTAGGGGTGATGATAGAATGGGACAAATATAAATAAAATAGTGAATTTTTTTTTGTCTAATTCTAGGAGATGAATAAAAAGGTATTAACGATTAATATAAATTATTATTATTATGCCAAAGAGAAATAGTAAGAGAGAAAGATAAATTATTGTTGAGATTGAGATGGGTTTGAATGTGAATAAGAAGATGATCATTGAAGTTAAGAATGAAGAAGATAAGAGGTTGAAACAAACCTAACACAAAGAAGATAGATGTCAAGAAAAGGACTAGATATAGGATGAAAGGAATCAAGAGTGAGTGCTAGGAATGATATAACTAAGGAAAATCATAATATTAATGTAGGTGGGTGCTTAATATACCAAAACTTAAAAAATATTGAAGAACTAGAGTGGTCCACAAATCTAATTCAAATAATAAATAAAAGTATAAGAAAAATTATGAACCATTTAAAATAATTTGTTAGGTAGAAACAAGTATGAATCAATCAAGGAAACTTTGTTGAAATAAAATACAAAACTAGTGGTGTTTGAAAATACTAGTGATACCATACACATCATAATATTACCTTATATAGTTTACCCTATACAACAAACTATTTATAGTACAACACCAAGAGAGTTATACATCACAATAGACTAGAATCAATGTAGTAAAGAAAAAAAGAATTAGACATTCAATAGAAGTATACATGAGGTTAAAAAATATCACATACACCTCACATATTCCATCTAGTCCATTTATAGACCCACATAAAGGTCATTTATCTCTGAAAAATATTTCAATTTAATATGCTAATGTAAGCTATAACATGGATACATATTATGGATGAAAAGCTAAATTTGTGGGTTAAAAATAACTAAGATTTATTTTGGAAGTTAAGGAAAAGGAATCATAAAAGATCATTACATTACTATATATGGAAGGAAAAGTGAGAGAGATTGTTGTGGATCGTATATGAGTGATTTGAATACATACATGTCATATATATATATAACATATCTATGAGTATGGAAAAAGAAGATATATGAGAAAAATATATATACAAAAGATATTAATAATATATGAGATATATATGGTGAATGAATATGTGTATATTTTTTGTTGCATATTATTTAATCTTCACAAATATTATAATTATCTTTATTATCCATCACACTAGTGATAATAAAATTTTAACATAGTTATTTGATTTATATTTTCTTATCAATATTTAGTTCCAATGTTGGGAGCTCAAATTTTCATGGTAAGGAGAGGTATAAACCAAGGGGGATTGTTGTGGTGATTGAAGCATTAAGAAGAGTGATTGTAGATGACAATAGAAGTGATTGTGATTGTTTAGTATTTCATACTAGCTTCTATACCTTAGGGGGGATTAGACACATAAGGGTTGATTATGGACCATGTTGGTTCTCGAATGTACATATCATTGAATCCTAAAGGTGTGTCATATCTTATGCTCAAATTCAAAGCAATATTTGGCCAAAAAATAGGAGATTGATATGAAACTTTTCTCCCCTACACTCCAGGCTCTGCAAAACCTAGGTGGGTCTCCCTATATGGTATTGATTGTGGATATGAAACCAAGTTTTATTTCATCACCTAGCAGATAAACTTCACACAAATAACAAGGGTATTTGAAATATGGAAGGGAAAATCCTTAATGTCTATGAAACCCAAGTATGAATTTGAAACATAAAATAACTCTAGACTTAATTAAAGCAGGGAAATGGTTTTTGAAATTGAAGATTGTTTCTGAGATTGAAAGGAAACCATTTGAAATAAAATAGAGCTTATCTAGGGCTACAAAGTTAAAATTCACATACACATACTTCATCAGATCTAAACATATCTTGATGATAATTTAAGCATTAACATCTTATGCTAATTATACCAACTAATGACTAATAGTGCAACTTCTACTTAATAATCCAACTTGCAACAAAATATTCTCATTATTTTCATTGAAAGAATTTACATTTCTCCTTGAGCAAACACTAACCCTGAAAAATAATCTAGATGTAGCAAATGTGCATGGAAAGCTTTACAATCCTTGATTGTATTTTTGAAAAGAATACTTCATGAAAGACTACAGAAAAGATACACTAAAAGCATGCAAGAGCATGCATTCATATATGCTACAATCAAGATATACAATGCAATTACAAGAAAATTTGTATAGCATGAGTCTCTCTTTTCCTATACAAAACTAATAACCTACCCCTTACAACTTCTTCAAAATCCTAGAACCATAAAAAATGAGACAAAGATAACAATATAAAGATAATGAAGAAACTCAGATTTAATCTCTTCTTGACACCTGCCACAAGTCTAACCCTTTGATTTTCAATTAGAATATGCCACTTTACACATAAATTTCCCTCCTCATATTTCTTCATTCTTGCAACTAAAATGTTCTTTGACACTTTTTTATTGCAAGTCCCATGAATTATTTTTACTTGGGTGTAAAAGTGATTTTGTTGCTACAATTTCACTTGGCGGGTCAAAAATATTACCTCATGGTAAAAACCCATATAGTAATATGTTGAACAAGACAACTAAGAGTGGGGGTGAATCAGTTGTAACAAATGTAAACCTTTAAATCATTCACTGTCCAACAAATCCTTAACACTACTAAAATGATTAAACATTAAGTGCAAGTTTAGAAACTAAAAATCATCACACAAACACAACACCAGATTTATGTGGAAAACCCAATAAGGGAAAAACCACAGTGAAGATTAACTCACACTATAGAGAATATCAAAATTGATTACAAAGGCTCACTACCTAAGAAACAAGGCTTACTACCAAAACAAGGACTCACTGTACGAATCAGGACTCACTGTCCAACAGGGTTAACAACCCAGAGGGCTCATTGCCACAAAGATACAAAGAAGATACAAGAGATATGTTAAAAAGAGAAGACAATGTCAATGCAACAAAGATTTCCACCACAATCTTCTCAACCACTTGCAGTCATACATAAATGATAGAGTACACCTTCAACTCACTACATCTAGAAACTCAACATTTAGACTTCAAACTGATCTACCACACTCGCATCACACATACCCACTAATTCACATCTATTTTGCATATGTGTGCTCTATTTCTTTGCACTTATCTCTTGTCCTTCTTTCACCACTAAATCATCCTATATTTATACCATCTTCAACTTTGAAACATATCCAAAGTTGGTCATCCATCAATAAATTCAAAGTAGGTCAGCGTCAAAACATCATAGGGTGGAATTAGAATGAGGGTAACCCAAACACACACTTGATGAGGACCCAAATAGGTCCAACACACTTCATCAACTTCAAAGATAGTGTTCAACACAAGGTCAACCAAAATAGTGTAAAACACATAGAACAATTAAGCATGATCCTTCCAGATACTGAAGTCATCTTCAAAATGACCATAACAACTTAAGTCTACAACCACAAGTCATAAGACTTTATCAAAGAGAAATCTAGACCAACAAAATTTCTCCTGGACCTCAACTAGAAACACAAAAAAACCATAGTTCACAACTGGTGAACATAACTTGCACTGTACAATAAATCAAAAGCAATAAATTCGGATATAGCAGCTTCCAACAAACATGATCAACATATATAAACCACACAAAAATAGGAGAAAAACCTAAGCAACCACTGAACACCTAAAACCTTTCTTCAATATAATTTTCTTAATATCCTCGACATGAACATACAATAACCTACATCCATGAAATTAATGAAAACAACAACCAGTTGATAACCAATTTACTAGTTGACATCAATGATAAAACCATCATTCTTGTAACAATATCCCCCTTCTTCATTGATTGTAACACATGACGTGAAAAACCATCAAAGACAACATACTAGCTCTGACTACACTTCTCAGGATTTTTCTTTCTATTTCTCCCCCTTAGTAGATAATTTTTTCATATTCTTCCTCTCCCCCTTTGACATCAATGGCAAAGGAAAAATATATTTTACATTGATTTCCCATATGACATTAAAAATATAATACTCATACAATGACAACACATGACACTACCTGCTCCCCCTAAGAGGTAGCCACCAAAACATTAGTCAAGAAGAAAGATCCACTAGAATAATGCATCTCCATATGCATCTAGCTCAAGAAAGGAGGGGGAATGACCCCTAACTTCTCTTAGAGATACTTAAAAGTATATTTAGGAAGATCCTTCATAAATATATAAGAAATCTAATCCTTCATAGGGACATACTCAAGCTTTACTTAATTGTCTACAACCTTCTCTCTCAATAAATGATACTTGATAGATATATGATTTGTCAGGTCAAGTGCATCATTGTATTCTTTGAAATGTTAATTGCACTTGTGTTATTACAGAAGATAGAAATAGGATCATCATACACCATTGTAATAACTTTCAATGTCTGTTTCATCCATAGAACTTTGTACAACAAGATGCAACAGTAATATACTCAGCTTCAATAGTATACAAGGAAAGTAAATCTTGATTTTTACTCAACCATGCCACCAATCTGCAACCAAGGAAGAATGCACAATCACTTGTACTCTTTCTTTCATCTACACATACAACCCAATCTGCATTTGTATAAGCTCTTATTGAAAAGTTAGTATCCCTAGGATACCATAAACCATAATCTGAAGCGCCATTCAAATATCTGAATATTCTTTTAACAACATAAACATGTTTTTCCTTAGGATATTCTTAAAATATAGCCACAAGAGATATAGCATGCATAATATCTAGTCTAGTAGCATTCAAATACAATAGTCCACCAATCATAGATCTATATTTTCTCTGATCAGCCTTAGGTGAATCATCACTTTACCTAATTTGCAACCAGTCACCATAGGAGTGCAAACCTGTTTGGAACCATCCATCCCAAAATTCTTCAACATCTCTTTCACATACTTAGACTGTGAAATAAAAATTCCTTTCTCTATTTGATTAATTTGTAGCCCAAGAAAGAAATTCATCTCTCCAAACATAGACATTTCAAATTATTTTGCATCTCTTCTACAAGAATCTTGCACATAGTTTCATTTCCTCCAAAAATAATGTAATCAACATATGCAACTACAATCAATATTTTTTCATTTTTAATTTTAAAACATAGATTACTATCTATTGTACCTTTGTTGAAACCTTGTTGAATCAAATACCTATCTAACCTTACATGCCAATCTCTAGGAGCTTGCTTCAATCCATATAAAGTTTTTTTAATCTGCATACCATATCCAGTTGATCTGACAACTGAAATAGTTTGGGTTGTTCCATGTAGACCTCTTCTTCTAGCTCACCATTCAAAAATGTAGACTTCATCCATCTGATAGACCTTAAAATCTTTATGAGTAGCAAATGATAAGAACATCCTTATAGCTTCCATTCTTGCCACTGGAGCAAAAGTATCTTAAAAATCGATGCCTTCTACTTGTGAGTAACCTTTACACACAAGCCTTGCTTTGTTTCTAACCAATTCTCCATTCTCATTCAACTTATTTCTGAATACCCACTTTTATCCAATAATGTTTTTGTCAACCAGTCTTGGAACCAATTACCTACAAGTTTTATTCTTCTTAATCTGCATAATTTCTTCTTTCATAACTTCCATCCAATGTTCATATTTGCATGCTTCACTTATAGTCTTCAGTTTAATCTCATAAAGTAAACACAAATTTACCTCACCAGTAGTAGCTCTACTTCTTGTCAATATTATTTTTCTTGTCTCCAATTATTTGACTTTCTGAATGATTCTTTTGCACATATCTAGGTTTCTTAGGGGACACCACTAGAGTTTCTTCTTCTTTTTCATTTTCTTCATTTTGCTTCTCTTGCTCATCCTTTTCTTGTTCTTCCACTATTTCTTCAATCCTTATGCAATCAGGTTCATCAGATACATACCCATCAACATCAATTGAATTCTTCATTGCTTCATCAACCTTGACATTTTCACTTTCTACAATATTTCTCATTCTTTTATTGAAACATATGTAAGCTTCGCTTTTAGTAGAATATCCAAGAAAATTTCCTTCACTTCTTGCATCAAAATTTCCTAAAGTTTCTTCATCTCTTTTTATAGAACATTTGCTTCCAAATACCTTGAAATACTTAAAGTAGGAATTCTTCCACACCATAGCTCATAGGGGGTCTTTGTACTATTTTCTCTTGCTTAAACTTGATTGAATACATAAACAATAGTATGAATAGCTTCTCTCCAGTAAACTTCCAGTAAACCAACCTCAACTTAATGATTGTTCTAGTAGCCTCTTGAATTGTTTTGCTCTTTCTTTAAACAACTCCTTTTTGTTGATGAGTGCTCAAAGCGGATAACTATATTTTTATTCAATGCACTTCACAAAACATATTAATCTCATGGGAGGTGAATTCTCCACCTTTGTTATACCTTAAGCATTTTATCCTCAAATTTACTTTATTTTAAACCATAGCTTTGAATGTCTTGAATCTATCTAATGCATCAAACTTCTCTCTAAGAAATATAACCCATGTATATCTAGAATAATCATCAATCAAAAGCATAAAGTACCTTTCACCTTCTATACTTCTCACTCTTTTAGGACCATAGATATCTGTATGAATTAAATCCAGTAGTTCAATAGTAGATTGTTCCTTCGATCTGTAATAGATTATTCCTTGCTAAATCCAAACTAAGAATTCCTAAAAATAACATTAATAGGCTTTGTAATCCTTGGTAAATCTCTCATGGCTTGAACTACACTAATCCTTTCCAAGTTATAAAAATTCATGTGACACATTCTCCGATGCCACAACCAATTGTCATTAATCTGAGTCATAAAGCATCGTCCATCAACACCTTTAAGTTGATGGATATTTCTTTCAAATTTATTTCCTACAACAATCATTATTCTAGATCCTTTCTTGATCTCACATCTCTCATCCTCAAATACAATATTATATCTTTTACTGCACATTTTTCCAACACTCAAGAAATTATGCCTTAAACCCTTAACATGGTAGACATCATCACTATTATGCTTTCCATCAAAACTTACTAAACCTATCCCACAAATTTTAGCACCAGTATCATCTCCAAACATAACCAAGCCTCCATCATATTTTTCAAGTTTAACAAACTTACTCTTATCACTATTCATGTGATGTGAACAATAATTGTCAACAATCCAATAGTTCATTTCTTTTTTAGCATGTAGGGCAGAGATTACAATACCTTCATTTTTCTCCTTCTCTGGAAGGCATTCCTTCACCTATTTTTCAAAATTACTAGAAGTAGGTTCATATTTTATAGCCAAGAACAAGCATTCATTGTCATTAGGATCTCCATAATTAGATTCCTCATTAGATATTTTAGCATCCTCATTCACATAATATGCTTTGTTGATCTTCTTACCTTTCTTTTCTTTCTCATATATTTGTTTATTCCTCTTGGCTCTTTCCAGACACTTTGCAGCATAATGACCTATTCCTCCACAACTAAAGCATTTAAAGGGTAACTTACCTTCATACTTGTCAGAGCCTTTCCTCATCCTTCTCACAAAGTTAACTTCTACTTCATCAAGATTTTTAGGTTGATCTTTAGCTTTTGTAGCCTTAAAAGCAGTCTCTAATTTGAATCCATTTCTACAATGCAACTTTCTCATCTCATAGAGTTTCCAAAAATTGATCTTTACTGTAAGTCTTATAATAAATGTTTAATTTAATAGAACATACCTTTTCACTGTAAGCATCAAGGAGAGCTCTAAGATCTTCTTTACAATCCTAGTTTAATCTATAGTACCACCAAGTCCTCGCATTCCATCTACTACCTCATCCAATCTCTGTACATAGGCTTTAACATTCTCATCTTTAGACATATGTAGGAACTCAAACTATGTCTCCAAGTTATGTAATTTTTCCTCTTTGAACCTTTCATCACCTTCATGCACCTTTTCCAAAGCATCCCAGACTTCCTTAGCAGTCTTCAAATATTGAACTTTAATCAACTCAAAACGTAGAAGACTATTCTTCAAAATGTACTTTTCCTTATTGTTCACTTCATGTTCCTTGATCTCATCAGCCATACTCAGACCATTAGCAAGAGGAGTGTAAGGATTCTTGTAAACTTTCTCCACATCATATCCACAATACTCTAGATATTCTTCCATCACTATTTTCCAAACAGCATAATTAGTTCCATCGAACCTTAGATAATCATGAGTAACTCTTCTAACCATCCCAAACCTTCCTTAAGCAGTTAAGCTCTACTTCAAGGAACCAAGCTCTGATACCAATTATTGAACAAGAAAATTGAGAGGGGGGGTGAATCAATTGTAACAAATTTAAACCTTTAAATCATTCACCAAAACAAATCCTTAACACTGCTAAAAATGATTAAACATTAAGTGCAAGTGTAGAAACTGAAAATCATCACACAAACACAAGAACACTAGATTTACATGGAAAACCCAATAAGAAAAAAATAATGGTGAGGATTAACTCATTCTATAGAGAATATCAAAACTGATTACAAAGGCTCACTACCTAAGAAACAAGGCTTACTGCCAAAACAAGGACTCACTATTTGAATCAGGACTCACTGTCCAACAATGTTAACCACCCAGAGGGCTCATTGCCATGGAGATACAAAGAAGATAAAAGAGATATGTTATATAGAGAAGACAATATCAATACAATAGAGATTTCCACCACAATTTTCTCAAGCACTTGCAGTCATGCATGAATGATAGAGTACACCTTCAGTCACTACATTTGAAAACTCAACATTTAGAGTTCACAATGATTTTCTACACTCGCATCACACCCACTGATTCACATCTATTTTGCATCTATCTACTCTATTTATTTGTACTTATCTCTTTTCCTTCTTTCACCACTAACTCATCCTATATTTATACCATAGACTTCAACTTTGAAACATATCCAAAGTTGGCTATCCATCAATAAATTAAAATTAGGTTAGTGCCAAAACATCCTAGGGTGGAATTAGAATGAGGGTGACCCAAACACATGCTTGATGAGGACCCAAATAGGTCCAACATTCTTCATAAAATTTGAAGATAGTGGTCAACACAAGGTCGGCCAAACTAGTGTAAAATACATAGAAAAATTAAGTACGATCCTTCCAGATACTGAAATTATCTTCAACATGATCATAAAAACTTAACTCTAGAACCACAAGTCATAAGACTTTATCAAAGAGAAATCCAGACCAAATACATTTCTCCTGGACCTCAACCAGAAACACAAAAAAACCATAGTTCACAGCTGGTGAACATAACTTGCACTGTACGATGAATCAAAAGCTAGAAATTTTGATATAACAGCTTCCAACAAACATGATCAACATATTTGAACCACAAAAACATAGGAGAAAATCATGCAGCAAAACCCAGAGCAACCACTGAACACTTGCAACCTTTCTTCAATACAATTTTCTCAATATCCTTGACATGAACAATCAATAACCTGCATCCATGACATTAATGACAACATCAACTAGTTGATAACTAATTGATCAATTGACATCAATGACAACACCTTCATTCATGCAACATAATATTAAAAAAATGCAGTTAACTTAGCACTTTTTACCAATTGAATCCCACATAATCCCTTTGTTTCCTCTATGATCAAATCTTGCATGTTGTCAAACAATTAGCTGATAGCTATTTTCCTACACAAAACTAATAGCCTACCCCTTACAACTTCTTCAAAATCCCAGAACCCTCATAGTAAATAATATATAAAAAATGTAACAAAATCTAACAATAAAAATATTTTAATAGTAAATAATCTAAAATATCTATCTTATTCTTCAAAAACTCAAGTATTTAAATAATAATTATTTCTTTTAAAATTAAATCTACCACTTACCCACTAACAATCAGGATTAAGATAGAAGTAAAAAGTATTCAAACTAAAAACTATCTAAATTAACTAAAATTGTTAAAATTAGTATTTTGACATTTTTAGCAAGTTTAAATTCAACCAAAAAATTACATATTAATTATCACATATCCCATTAATATCCTAATATATCTTGAGGGTAACTTTAAACTAAATTCATACACATATACAAAGCCATAAATGTGAAAAACACTTTAAAAAAATAATATAACATTTCAAAATATATATATTTGAGGCCTTAGATGGTTGAATTAGGACCAAAACATATTGAAATGAATGATAATAACTACATAGATATGGGGGACAAAATTCAGATCAAAAGTGGCCACCTTTCTTCTTTGAAATGAACTAAATTTAAACTTTGATGAGTAATTTGAGATGTGTACATTCAAAATTTGAAGACATGATAAGAACAATAATTGTTGCCTTCAGAATCTAGTTTCGAAACTCTTGAATATTTTTTAAAAATTTTACTATTAAAGAGTTTAAATTCCAAGTGCACACAAAATTATTGATATTTTTATCACTAAAATATAACATATTATCTAAGTTTTCACCAAACTTTTTTTCCTCAATACATATTTTAAAAATATAGTTGGTGGAAACATAGCCAAGGATGATTACTAAAAGTTTTATATTTTTTATATTCTTATTGAATATGCATACACACATACATATATACATATATTTTTTTAATTGGATGTATCTTTTAATTACTTTACTAAATTTTGGCATGAAATCATATGCATAAAGATAATTGAAAAAAAATATTTTTTAATGCATATATAATGAAGTGTAGAACAATCCTCATATATATATATATAAATTGTGGTTCCAATGTTATTAAAAAATGCATATGCACTAGATTACTCTGAAGAGACTCTTTAAAGAAATTAAAAATGAATACATTAAATTATTCAAAAAATAAATAAAAAACATGAATTTAGGAGATATAAGGGATATTCAATGGAAATCAAGGCTTTAATGTGTAGGATCATAAAAATATTCAATTTGAATAATTAAAAATGTATGTATAATAAAAACATGCATGTATTATGGTTTTCATAAAAAAACTATGTTTTACTAAAATTATCAATGCTAGCCACTAATTTTCCCTCATTCCTATGCACTTACCTATCAACTAAAAAACTTAGGCTATAGGAATATTAAATTTACAATATATTCATTCTAAAATAATGAACTTTATTAGCTACCAAAGTTAAAAATAATGGGACCTAAAAGCTATTCTCCCACATCATTCTCCTTTGGTTGAAAAAAAACCTCTTACAAGTTGTAAAAATGAAATGCCTACTATTTTCTCCTATCTAGAATTTTTAATTTCCATTCTAATATATAAGGGCTATTCTATTGTGATAATCCTTGTTAGTATACAAAATACATGTTATAATTTTACCATGCACCTTTTGTTCACTATATTTTGTCTATTACCTATGATATATATTCAATATTCTTTATGGGAACCTACTACTCACCGTCTACTTCTTTTTCCAAATAAAATTCATTATCTTCTCTATTAAATCCATAAAAAATATGAAATATTAAATAATGGAGAACTATCAAAATTTTGTCTCAAATTTACTCAATAGTCATTGCCATTTTTTCCTTTGTAACTTTGTATGGATTAGTCTTCTTATAGTTTAACTTATTATATGTCCCTTTGGGAAATATCTATCTTCTCAAATATACTATTAGATTTTGAAAAAAGACAAAAAATAGTCAAACAACAAATAAGAACACCTTCCACACATGCGAGTTGTAAATAATAATTTTTTATTTCATAAAAAAAGAAAAAACTTATAGAATTGAAGAGCTTTGACTAAGCTAAATAATACAATGAAGGAGAGCTTATAAGAGAAAAATATAAATGAGAAAAGGATCAGATCATGACAAGTGTGATTAGATGTGATGAGACAAAATGATCTAATAATAGAATAGGAAAAAAAACTCCTAAGTTTAGCTTAAGTGCATAAAGTGAAATTAGCCTAATAATCAATTAAATATTAATTAGTTATTAGCTAATAAATAATTACTCTAACACCCTCCTTAAGTGTAACTAAGGGAGTAGCTAAAAAATATAGAAAGAGAATGTATAAAAAGAAAAAAATTCATGAATGGGTCTTGAGAAGCAAGGTCTATTGAGGTACCCATGAAAAATTAATATAATCTCTCATTATTAGTGAAAATGAGAAAACCTCAAAAGAAAAAATCCTCTCCAAAATACACAAAGGTGAATGAAGGACTAAGAAGCCTCAAAATTGCAACATGAAGAACATTGTTGAAGCATGAAGAAGCTATAGAAAACTATCAAATGATGATTGCTTTAGTGCTAAAGTGAAGAATATCCTTTAAAAAAGGCGATGTTTAGGATCAAAAAGATAATTTAATTTGCATGAGTACCCATAACAAACTACTCAAAAAAATATTAGATGACATACAAAGGAAAAAAATTGACAATTGAAGATACAAATGACACATGAATCGATGTGAGTGACCCTAATGACATTACTCAACCATAAAAGATGCAAGTTAAAAATATAGGTGCCAATAGTATGAAGAGCACTAATCAAGTGAAAATAGAAGGTTTCCTCCAAAAATAGGAATGCAAGTGTCTATATGATAAGTATTGCATCTCACCAAAATGCATCATGTGTAACCAACTATTTGATCTACCTAGTACATACGAACAAATACAAGATATATATCTAACTCCAAAGTGAAACCAAGGAAGCATTAAACCAACAATAGAAATCCCCTCTACTATTGGCAATGGATAGCTGATAAGTCCACTAAAATGATATGTCACCATGTAGTGCATAAAGAAAAAGAAGCATATGAACATGCACAAGAAAGTACCTACAACTAAAAAAGGGTATATAAAAAAAGGCACACATGCATGAGGAAAGAATCACTTGGATTAATTGTTGTCATGGAAGGGATACTCACTTGAAAAAGGTGTGATAGATAAAATAATGAACTATGAAACCCACAAATGTCACTTTATAATATAATGAGAGTATAAAACAAGATACAACATGATGTGCAAAATCCTCCAGTAAAATACACCAGAGTGGCACTTTATCTCAGTACATCTATAATCAAAAACATGCATAGAAAAGATGTATATAATACCCAAATAGGAAAAATGCTAGAAATACATACAAAACAACTAAAAAATGTCATCCCATACAAAAACATAGTTTCTAGGATCTGAAACATCCATGTAATTCACTAGAATGTGAAAACACAAAATCTCAATAAAATGTACTTGGAGACAAATTTGGAAAAAGTGCATGGATAGCTATGAAGAGTTCTGAAAGACCTTTACAAATTCACAATAATAATGAAAATAGAGAAATTGGTCAAAAATTGTGAGTACAAAGAATAAAAATAGCACATCTATATTTGAT
This sequence comes from Sequoia sempervirens, assembly GCA_007258455.2. NCBI lineage: Eukaryota > Viridiplantae > Streptophyta > Pinopsida > Cupressales > Cupressaceae > Sequoia > Sequoia sempervirens. The sequence continues at coordinate 9,937,847 of VDFB02358134.1, read as the reverse complement.
AGGGTATACGATGTACTAGTGACAATATATGATGATGTGACTCAAACCACTTAAAAGTACATGAAACAAACTTTTCAATAATATCTTGTTTGACTAATTTTGATATCATATGACTGATTTATGGCCAATAGTAAAAGAATACTAATTTAGCGCCAAAGGGGCTTTAGAGGGAACCCTACCTGCATTTGTATTACTAATGTCATACTGAAATTAGTATGATGTTAGATAAATATTTAAATAAATATTCCCCTAAGATGAAAGAAATCCATCTACCAAAAAAACTAGAAGCTATCAAAATATTTTACAGAGATTCTTAGGAATAGAATATGTAGAGATTTGATGGGATATTTTGTTCATTCATAGAGGGATGTTGAAATTTTTTGCATGGTTAGAAAATTCAAAATTCCTTCATGCACATTGGAGATCACCATTAGTTGAATTTTGCATTGTCAAGTAGCTGCATGGGCCACCATTGAGCACACAATGTTGGTTAGTGGGAGGGGAAGGGCTCCACTTGGGGACCCACATGGGAGTACAAGCCCATAGTCTTGATATGGTAGTTACCTACGAGTACCCTACTAAAATTTCCCCCTTTAATTTTTCTTTTAAATGTATTTTTTTATTATTTCAAAAAAAAAATGGAATAAAAAACCTTGATTATTTTAAAAAAATTTCCCACCTTATTTTTTGATTTTTTTTTGTAGTAGACATATAGTACAACTTGTACAACTTTGTATTCTTACTATACAAATTAAAAAATTATCTCAAAAAATCTCAATAATGGCTATGAGAAAATTTATAGTCATTTTTTTCTATTGGCCTTTTGAATACAATGGTCATCTCCATTTTACTCAACATACATCAAAAGCATGCCCAAGTCTAAAATAAAAAAAAATATGAATATTCTAGATTTGATGCCCCTATAACCCGATTTGAAGAAAACCCTCAAAATTTGATAAGGGGTTTGCTAAATCCACACTCTAATACCACACTAGAATTATGAAAGCACACAAAAAGCAAGATAAAACAAAAAATGAGAACACCTTCCACACATGAGAGTTGCAAATAATGATTTTTGATGCAGGAGCATCCTAGGTGAAAGTGCGATCAACATCAACCAAAAAAGGAGTGATTTAAATTTTATTTTAATTTGATTTTAATAATTTTTGTGTGAGAAAAAAATGTGACACTAAGGCCAAAATATGGAATTAAAATAATTTTCCTTATTATAAGGTTGTAAAAATTGTGGTGTTGGAGAGAGTTTAGGAGGAAATTTTTTATTGTTTTGAAGTTCAAATAAGGAAAAAGACAATTTGGGCATGTATTTTTGGGAAAATACAAGTGAGGACAACTCATTATAGTACCTTTACTATAGCATGGAAGATTTGGATGCCCAAGTTGTGTAACTATCGATTTTTTCTAAGTTGAGCTCCTATTTGTGAGGAGGTGGCCACTTTTCTTGGCCTAATATTTTGTGGGACTATTCTAGAGCTTGTAGATGCATATTTCATATTTTATTTCTTTATTTTTGATATTTTTTCTAGGTTGGAGGTGTTACATTTCTTGGGAGTTATATTTTGGTTGAAAAAGTCAAATAGGAAGGCATGATGGGAAGGAGGAGATTCATTATTGCAGGCCATAATGTGGAGTGGGAGGAGAAGGGCACAACTTTTTCTCCAAGGGATGTTGGAAGACATTTTTTTGCACATATGAGGGTTTGAAGAAAACAATTTCAAGTTTTGAGATCATTGTGCAAGATAGGAACTAATATGACTTTAAAAAAAATTACTAGTTCTAGGATTTCTTTTCAAAAAAATTGTCATCCATTGGTTCTCTGAGGGTTAGGGTTTTATTTTCCATTTGCTAGGGTTCAATTTTATGGTAAAAAACCTACTAAAGCCCTCATTTATGCAAAATCCCTAACATTTTTTTATTTTGTCATTGACCTACATTCACTTTTTCGTGGTCACTTCAATCATAACTTAAGTCATTGACAATGTTGGTAAGTTGGCCCCTTCTTCCTAGCAAAAAAAATGCTCACATTCACTTTTTAATTTTTTCCTAAATGCCCTAAGTTTGAGCAAATAAAATTTTATAATGTTTTTGTTTACACTTTAGGCTAGGGTCAAAGTATTTTATTAAAATTCCTAAGTCTACTATTTGTGTCGACCTAGGGATGTCCCCTTTCTAAGTTACAACTTGAAGCATGTGTAGTAAAAAGTTCTTAAAGAAACAGCCTGGCCCCTCAGATTTAATCTCACCATTACCTGCTAGCTTGTACCATTAAAATAATCTCAAAATATATCGTGAGGGATAGAGGGCGTGTGCCATGTGTCCCATCTCTTTGGTAGGCCTCGACATCTTTTAAGGTAGCAGTGATGGTGGGCCCAAGATCTAAGGGATTAGAATGCTTCTGATAGTTAAATCTTGACTATTGCTTGCTAGCCCATAGGGAATCTATCTAAGATGATGGTACTGCAAGGGACAATGGGAAACTAATGCATGGTGTAATCTAGAGTGTTTAAAAGACTATTAAAGATATGAAATATTTTAGTAAATATGTAATGCCCCTCCGCATGTCATCCTGGTAGTGTAGCTGTATGTGGCTTGGTTTGTCTTTGACGATGTCGTTAATTAGAAGTCTTTGTTAAATCAAAGGAATTAAATTAAAATATATATTGTGGAAGTATTTATTTAATTTTAATGAATTAGGACTTATTGTTCAAAATGAAATATTTAAATAATATATATATTATTAATGTGTTTGTTTCATTGCAAGGGGTGATTTAAAATTATAAAATAAAACAAGTTGAGTAAATGTGCTTAGTGGGGAAAGTTAAATGAAAAATAGATTAAATGTGGAGAGAATAGTTACAGAGAGTTGTAGAGAATAAATTAATTAAGTAGTGGAAGTTAATTGACATAAGGGCAATTGGCTTATTTTTCTCGAGGACAAAACTAATTATGGATTCTTTGCCGAGAACTTTCTTCTAGGGGGCTTTTGCAGTGGGTGGAATCCTAGAAGGAGAAAAAGCTGGATTGGTAGAGCTCTGCATCAAAATTCAGCTCTGACAAGCATATACAACCAGGTTCCATTGCTATTGTCCTTCATCTCTGCAAAACTTGAATTCAAATTGTTAGTAAAGGGAATCTTCATAAATACTTTGAACTTTTCTGTAAATTACTTTGTGCATATGTAAGGTTTTTCCTCAGAAGATTCTGTACTAGTTTCTTAGTGTGAATTGTATAAGTCCATCTCCATTCTTCTCTGTTTAAGTCTCATTGTAATGGCACACTATGCTCTGTAGTTGTATTCTTGTATGTTCTATTTAAAAGTGTTTATGTGCTTTGTAGATTATCTCACCACCTGTAGGTGGTGTAGACACTGATAGCTGGTTTAAGCCTGAGACTTCAATATTCTTAATAATTCATATTTCTTCCATGGTCATGATTAAATAATTTCAATTATTTAATTATTCTCTAAGGTCTTCATTTCTTCTATTAATTAAATAATCTTAAGTATTTAATTAATTCACACTTTTCTTTATTCCATCTGATTAATTAAATAAATGCTTTTTATTTAATTATGTTACTAATTTACCTTATCCTTCTTCTTCAATTAAATAAATTCTTATTTAATTTACCTTTATCATATTTCAACTATAATTAAATAAATCCTTTATTTATTTAATTATTCATTAAAATCCCTTCATCACTTAATTAAATAAATCTTATTTAATTAATTATTCTTCAAATATCAAATCTTGAATTAAATGAATTATTTAATTCATAAATCCTATTTTAACGCATTCCTCTATATTTAGATAATTGTGCACATTATCTAAGTATTCACTTTTACTCGACTCAAAGATCTATTTTAATCACTTAGTTAACTCTTGATTTAATGTCTGAGTGGCTTTCTTGAGTAATCTCTTCGTCAAATCATTCAATTGTCCAGTGCTAACTCAATTGTGTGTACATGCAGATTAATTAAATATTATTATTTAATTAATTAAACCGTGTGCATGCATTCAAATAGAGAGTTGCTTTAATCAATCTTTATCTTTGTCATGCAAAGACAATTCTTCTATTTTCAAATACCAAACTTGAAGATTAAATCATTTATTTAATCTTTAATTCTATTTCTAATTTGTATCACTCATGTCGCTACTAATAGTTATCATAATGCATGTCTAATCAGTCAATCTCAACCGTCTGTTGATCTTTCAATCCTGGCCTGTCGTTCGAATAATCAATTTTCTATAAATTGATCTATCATTCTTCATTCCAATCTCTCTCGAAATCTTATGACTTTTTGGAGGAACTATCTTGAATCTTTGATGTTTTGCTAAATCACTATCATAGGCTATACTTGCATGAACTTTGAAAATCTGAGGGAAATTATACTACAACGGAAAAATGGAGAAGGGAAATCAAGATGATACATGGAATTACATACATATATTGGGTGAGATTGTTCAATTTATTTACGTTTTTACTTTCCTTTGTTCTCTATTGCTTAGCTTAGATTGCATTAGAGTTTTAGATTGCATTGCATGTTTGCTCTGATCTATTTCTTCTAAATTTTCTAGACATTACATTTGGTGAACCCGATGTGAAGACACCATCTTCGCGTATCCGTAGACTTTTATTTCATTTTGCAAGGTTTTGTATGGAATGACGCATCTGCTTGATGAAACACCGCAATTGAAATTCGGAGATGCATCAGCTTGATGAAACGACACAATTGACATTCCTGACCGCATCTATGAATGGAAATGACACATCTGAAAAGGAATCAAGCATCTGTCATTTTTTGAGCCGCAACTGACTAGTAAAATACTGTGATGCATTTGACAGAGAAAACAACACATTCAACTGGTATATTTTTAAGTTTTAGACTTTTAATTTATAGTTTCCTTTCATGTTTTTATTTTTGATAATCTTCTATTTTTAGCATGTGTCTTGAGGATTTAACGAGTTTTTGCAGGATGATTGATGAAGACAATACTGAAAACTACTAATGAATCTTTCTGCAGAACGCATGTTGAAGACCCTAGTTAAATTTTTGAAACAAATTGTTTGGAAAATCTTTCATTTGGATTAAAATTAACAAGTGTCTATTATGTTTGGTGCAAAAGTATAATTGTGTAATTACCCTCACGATTTGGTATATCGAAGTATCCTCTCCCCTTGTGCATTCGTGTGATCTTGGGTGTAAGAGAAATGATTACTAACTCTAGAACTTGGGCCTATTCTAGTGGGAAAAAGTACTCACCACAGGACGATTCAGACCAGTAGCACCCTGAACCCGAGGGACTTCCAACCAGTATATAAAAGTGGATTATTGGGGAAAGCCCAAGAATCACACATAGGTTCTGATGAGATGGATTTGAAAGGGGACTCTTGTCACATGGATCATGCCCTATGAACAGAATGCCCATACTAAACACCTTTTGTTTTAGAGGCCAACCATTTTTCAACCATTGCTTAGTATAGTGCAGGGTATTGTATCATGCTCGAAGACACTCACTACTAATCCCATTGAGTAGAGATAGCAGTTCTTGGGAAGTCACTACCCAAGAATCTGAAGTTGGTGTGCTTGAATGACATTAATGAGCCGTGGAGGGGAGCCAATGCCACCAAACTTCTAAGCTATCTACTCTCGAGAAGGAAAGGTGTTTAGCACCAATCTAGGGTATATCGGTGGGCTATACCAAGTATACAAACCCTTGGCCTATTGGCCTATTAGGATTGTACTTGTCTTATGTGTGCTTGCTTACACCCAAAACATTGTGCTTGTCAAGTGCTTGCTGGATTTTTCAACATTATTCACCACATTTACCCTAGTGTTGCATCTGCCAAATTAGCTCGCATTTGCAATTGTTTTGTCGAGTCGCATCTATTTACCCTAGAGTCGCATCTACCAGATTAGGTCACATTTTCTCTGAAAACTGCATTTGTCTTTGAAAACCACACTTGTCATATTCTGTTATGCATCTCACAAGGTGAGCCACAAGTATAGTCTCAAATGACACATTTGCCACTATCACAAAAATTTTACCAGTGCGTAAGTTTAGGAAAACCACATCTGATATAGTCTGAGTCACAATTTCCATTACAAGTCACATCTATGAGAAACTTAACCACATCTTCTAGATTTAGATGTTGAACTTTACCAAAAACACGCAACTAATTGATGAAAAACCACAACTATGAAACATAACCGCATTTGATAAATTTTGTGATGCATTTTCTAGATTATTAGAAAACTAGAATTCATAGTCACTATCCAGTCAACACTGTCATACTAGTCTTTGATCTATCTTACTTGTCCTTGGACAGAAACCTGAAATGATTTGCTCAATTTTTGCATCCTTTAGGTATCATTTAGTCATTACTATAGTTGTCTCGATTCTAAGTTTTACTTTCATCTTTGGGTACATATTTCCTTTAGATTTAAAATTCTAGGAAGGTCACTTTTACAAAATTTAGGACAGGTCCACCATCTACACTTTAGAAAAATCATAGCATCAACGAAATCTATCATTGAACCTAGTCCTATCATCTTATCATTTTTCCTACAGAGAGTCCTCCTAGCTCATCAGTCTAGTTAGGAAACTCAACTTGTCTTTGATCCTCATCCTACATTGGTTCCTTGACTTAACTAAATTGATGCCTTGGTTAGACTTTAGGTAGTTGGTCCCCCCATCTTGGGTTTACATAATTGATTACCTTAGAAGTTTGCTTAGACTTTGCATCTTTAGATATTGTCATTTTAAACTAGTGTCATCTTAGAACATTCCTTATTTTGCATTCAGAAAATCCCAAAAACATAGACTAGAGTCATACTGTCCATAGATGTAGTTTTGCATTCCTTGCATATTGAGCTTATCTTACATGGTTGAAACTATATCTAAGAAAAGAGAGAGAGAAAAGATGTCAAACCCAAACAAATTCATCAATCCATTCTCCACAAGACCTCACAGGACTTTATTAGACAAATTCACCACTAGAAACACTCAAGGACACATTACAGTAGAGGGCATAGAGGTTGCGACACAAGATCCTGAGTTTGCCTCTTTTGTAGATAAGTACCTAGCAAATGATCGACAATGATACTTAGCCAAATTGCTAGCTGAAGGCACTACCTTACCCACAAGATTCGATATTAGCACCTTAAAAACTCAACCTACACAAGGGATGAATACAACGACTTCCAGTACTACTATACCTTAGGTAAATACAACCATACCATCTGGAATACCTACACAGAGTGCGACAGTCCATACGTCTCCATTTGGTACACCTGGCATGACATAAGGATTTAATTTCATTGTGGGGGCATCATCATCCACTCCCTTTGATCCTCTTGTTGGGAGTAAAAGATCTAAAACATCAGTGTCTACACCAAATGTCAATGTCACGAGTAGCATACCATAGTCCACAACCATACCTAGTGTTCACATCACAGGTACCATACCTCAGTCAATGACCATACCTATTGTTCAAACCACTGGTATTATACCACAAATTACACAAACAAGAGGCATTCCCTCATTCCAATATGGTAATCAAAATCCATCTTCCCATATCAGAAGTCAAAATACATTCACACAGATTCCAAATCAGAATCCATTCTCCTAGATGGTTAATAAGAACCCATTCTCCCAGATTCCAAGTCAACACCAATTTACACAGATTCTGAATTAGAATCCCTTCTCCTAGCACAGTACTCAGAATCTGTTCACACAGATCCCAAGTCCAAACCAATTTATGCAGATTCTGGACCAGAACATGTTTACCAACATTCTAAATCCAAACCCACCTCAAATACCAATGTTCAATCAAAACCTATCACGAGACCTTGGATTTCAGAATACATACACAAATCCGCATAATCCACCTAGCACATCATTGACCCAGGTTGACGTCTTGCAAACACAAATACATGCACTACAAACACAAATGGACAACATGGTGGTGTCAACTAAGAAATCCTTTTCAACAAAGGACATATGCCCATTTCCCTTTGATAGATCATTTTACATGACCCCTTTCCCTCACGGGTATGTCATATAAAATCTCCCTAAGTACAATGGCAAATGGAATCCAATAGAACATATAAGGGAATTTTCTACCATATGCATAGATGTCGCTTATGACCCCACGTATCTTATGAGACTATTTCCAAGAAGTCTTGTAGGGATTGTACTAGAGTGGTTTTCAAGTCTAGACTATGGCATCAGATCTTGGGGTGAACTGGCTGAGAAGTTTGTTGAGCAATTCTCCTTCAACATAGACCATGAGATAAATATAGCAACCTTGTGTCACACAACACAAGATGAAGGTGAAACATTTATCACTTTCTTCCAGAGATGGAGGACTATAGCTAGCCGATGTCCTATCGAGATACCTGAAAAACAAAAAGTTACTATGTTCCAGGAAAACCTTCATGCAAAACTAAGGAGTAACTTAAGCATACATTGTTGTACATCTTTTTCAGAACTAGTGGAAAAAGGGGTTATAATAGAAAAGGATCTCATTGAAAAAGGTGAACTTAAGACATCAACATCCAATAGAAATCTGATCATGCAAAACACCCCCAATGATAGAAACAGATTTTGGTCTCGCAACAAAAACGTCACCAATAATGGGGTAGTTGATGCTAAAACTGTACAATCAGGACCAATCATTACATTACAAGGACCTAACACTTTTGCCAACATGCTTAATGTTGTCAATCAACCTCCCAACATGGTCCAAAACACTCAACATTCGCAACAACAAAGGAGGTTTCAAAAACATGAGTTCACTCCCTTAGGGGAACCCATAGAGTCCGTATTCAAGCAATTGTTACAACATAATCTTATACAGTTGCAAGAGCCAAGACAATACAATCCAGGACAATTTAAACTAGTTTGGTGGGATGACAATGGCTTTTGTGATTATCATAGAACTAAGGGACAAAACCTACAAAATTGTCACCAACTGAAAAATATCATACAAGATCTTATCAAAAGGAGAATAACTGAAGTTAGTGGATAGAAACCAAAGTCATCAAACATTGATCATCAAGTATTTTATGATCCACTACATGACCATGGGAAAGGAACTATTCCCAGTTCGAGTACTAAGGCCAATATGTCATCCAACTATGCGAGTATCAAGTATGATTATAATAGTTGCAAAACCATTCATCACCTTCGCACCGCCGATGAGATTATTGATACCATTACTATCAATACAAATCTCGAGTGCGCGATCAATACTCATAGTAAAAAAATCACTATCCAAGGCCCTCCATCGCAGCAAACACCACAGTCTTCCAAGTCACAATATAACCTACTTGACCAGTTGGGGAAGACCCCAGCCCAAATCTCAATCTTGAAACTGTTGCGTATTTCCCCTTAACATTGATCTATCTTAGATAAAGCTTTACAAAACACCACTATCCCAAATGACATTGATGTCAATCATTTCTAGGAAATGGTGGGATACTTGACCAATAATCATCATGCCACATTTTTTGAACAAGACTACACAACTAAAAAGACAAACCATAATGACCCTTTACATCTTGAAGTCCTTGTTGATGACACCAAAGTTAGATGAGTTTTGGTAGACAGAGGAGTAGGGTTAAATCTGTGCACTTTAAAATTTATTAAGGCATTAGGTTTCTCATAAGCATGCGTAGACACAACCAAAAGTATTGTCATTAAAGCTTATGATGATGAGGAATGAAAATCAAAGGGGGTGGTAACACTTCCTATCAGAATTGGTCCTGCAGTAATGGAGACAAAGTTTCAGGTCTTGGATCTCACCCTTCCTTATAACCTTCTACTAGGTAGACCATGGATTCATGCCATGAAGGTGGTCCCTTCCACATATCATCAGTGTCTCAAATTCCCTTACAATGGCACTGAAATAACTATAGATGGTGACCCAGATCCATTCCAATATTGCACCAATCTAAAAGAGATCCCCCAACGCCAAGTGCCAGTAAACCAAGAGGCTTCATCGTCCAATCCATCTCCCTATGTTGATCTGTCTACACTCGAACATCTATTTCACCCTCAATTCCTACCACTCCTAGTGTTGAGATCCAAGACAAGGGTTGTGGAGAGTATTACATGAAGACATCTTATTATGTTAGCCATTTGATTCCTCCTAAGTCATATAGTTTACCTGCATCAGACAGGAGACAATCTATGGTCACTATACACGTTCCTCCCACACCAACTTTCACTAAATGGGGAGAATTAAGCAAAGAGGTCATAAATACAGAAGATGTCACCTCTTGGCTGTATAGAGAAGATGATGAAGAACCTCTCTCACTTTCTCACATTCCTACAAATCTATATGGAAAGGGTTTCACAATCATGCAAAGCAAGGGATATAATGGACAAAGTGGTTTAGGCTTAAATCAAGATGGGAGGATTGAACCAATCTTTGTTTCTCAGTGGCCAAAAGGTGTAGGGCTTGGGTTTCAACTGATTTAGATTGGCGATCCTAGTACCACATCACCCTTAATTGAGGAAGTAAGTGCTTCAAAATATATTAAGACACCTCACGAACCATCATACCAATATCAATGTTACTCCCCCAACTCCAACAACAATGAGTGGGATTCCCTATCCTCTACCTCTTCCATGGACCTTGACAAGCTATTTGGGGAACTTGACTTATTGTTAAGATCCTCACCAAATCCATTGAATTCCTTTCCACCAAAGAAAATGACAAATGAGGAATGATTTAAACACTACTATTGGAAATCACTTGATCCTACCTCTTGGCAACCTGATACATCTGTTTCATATAACAAAACCTTGGCATTAGGCCCACCTCTCAATCCACCTAGATCTAAACCTAAGAGAAAACATGACTTAGTACAAGACTTTTGTGACCATATGAACAACTCAGTCCTTACCTTGACCCCATTAAACTTTGATAACTTCGATGATGACATGCCCCTAGTGTATCCCCAACTAATTGATTGGGACCAACAAGACACACCTGTCTTAGACATTTTTGAGAATGACGAAGCAATTGTTGAGTTCCTAGGATTACGAGAAGGAATACCTAGCAGTGATCACAAGGATGGTTTTACCATTGAATTGGACAAAAAATCATATTTTGGGGAATCTGTTCAACCCTCTAGTCATAAAAATGAGAAAAAAAAAACAAGATAAAAAGGATGAGTCTCTAGGTGAAAACCAAAAGGCACCTTTAGATGGTGAAAAAGTAAAAGGAAAGGATGCATCCGAAGGAAAAAACCTCTCTGAGGCACCTAAGGATGGAGGTTTGAACGTTCTCCCCATTGCACAGGAAAGTCACCCATGCTTTTTGAAGAATCAGTCGAAGTCAACATAGGCATAGAAGAGAATCCTCGACTGGTTTATTTTGCAGCATCATTGACAACAAAAGAGCAACCATAATTCCACAACTTCTTTGCACAGAGATAGATAAATTTTTCTTGGTCATATGCAGACATGCCTAGGTTGGATCCTAAACTTATTCTACTTCACTTACCCTTACAACCAGGTGTCAAACCAGTAAAACAAAAATTGAGGAAAATGCATCCACATATTGCTTTACTGGTCAAGGAAGAAATCAAGAAACTGTTAGACATTGGTTTCATTAGATCAATCAACTATGCAGATTGGATTTCCAATCTTGTACCAGTCACTAAACCAATAGGGGGCATCCACATCTACACTGATTTCAGAGATATCAACAAGGCTTGTCCTAAGGATGACTTCCCTTTTCCTAACATAGACATGATAGTAGACATGACAATAGGTTATGAGATGTTGTCCCTTATGGATAGATTTTTAGGATATAATCAAATCAGTATTGCAACTAAAGACCAACCTAAGACATCTTTCACTTGTCCTTGGGGAACGTATTGCTGGAATGTTATGCCCTTTGGACTCAAAAATGCTGGAGCAACCTATCAACATGCCATGACCACCATCTTTCATGATCTAGTACACACTCTTATGGAGGATTATGTCAATGACCTTATAGTTAAATCCAAGACAAGGGAAGAACATTTAAAATTTTTAGACAAGATATTTCAAAGGTTAGAGAAGTATAAAGTGAGACTCAATCCCAAGAAATGTGTGTTTGGAGTCAAGTCAAGAAAGCTTTTAGGCTATATCATTTCTAGATGAGGCATTGAAGTGAATCCGGCCAAGGTAAAAGAAATCATAGACATGCCCCCACCAACTAATCTCAGTCAACTAAGGAAATTACAAGGAAGACTACAATCCATTAGAAGATTTATAGTGCAGTTAGCAGATAAGACACATCCTTTTCAACATCTACTTAAGAAAGGGATACCCTTTGCATGGACAGCTAGGTGTGGAGAGGCTTTTCAACTGATTAAGGAATATTTACTCACACCACCAGTCTTAATGCCACCTGTTGAAGCATGACCATTGATTCTTTATATTACAGTAAACCATTCATCACTCAGAGCATTGCTTGCATAGAATGACGATGAAGGTCATGAAAGGGTAGTCTATTATATCAGTCAGACTTTGGTAGGTTATGAGCTCAACTATTGTTCTATTGAATGTGTCTATCTTGTAGTAGTATTTGCTACCCAAAAAATAAGGCACTATATGCTAAACCATCAAACGATGTTGATTGCTAAAATAGATCCTCTGAAATATCTTCTTAGCAAGGTAGCATTAACAGGGCGACTGGCCAAATGGGTTATGATACTTAGTGAGTATGATATCCAGTATGTAGAAAGAAAGGCTATTAAAGGACAAGTCATTGCTGATCAGTTAGCTAATGCACCACTACAAGCAGATCACCCATTAGTTGCAAAATTTCTTGATGAGTTTATATTTACAATTGACACAAACATAACATGGAAACTGTACTTTGATGGCTCACATACAAATCATGGCTCAGGGGCTGGTATACTGTTTATCACGTGCCACAAGGTGATTCCATCCTGAAATCATTCAGAATTGCATTCCCATGTACTAACAACATAGCAGAGTATGAAGCTCTAGTGACAGGGTTACACAGGGCAGTTAAGTGGAAAATTAAGAACCTACAGGTATATGGCAATTCTCAACTAGTAATCAGACAGGTAAATGATGATTATGAGACTAAGGATAAGAAGATTTCTCCATACAAATGCATGGATGATAGCTTTAAAGAGAAATTTGAAAAGTTGAATTTCATCAGATACCTCATGTTTTAAATAGGGCAGCAGACACTATGGCTAAAATTGCATCACTTCTAGACATTCCTAACAACGTGCCTAAGTTTGAGTTTTTGGTAGAGCAACTTTTGGTCCCAGCCTACGATATCCCAGATTCTGAAATGGTATGTGACATTGTTGGTCCTGATTCCCCATGGTACAAAGAAATCTATGACTACCTTCATGTCGAAATCATACCCACTAGCCTCTCAAACAACCAACATAGGAAATTCCTTTATAAGTCAGCCAAATACACCATCGTCAGAGACACCCTATATAGACGCACCTTAGATATACCCTACTGAGATATATTGATTTTAATGAAGCACAAGCAACCTTGCATGGGGTGCATGAGGGTATATGTGGGTCCCATTCTAGTGGTCCTATCTTAGCCAAAAAGATTATGAGACTGGGATTTTATTGGCCTACTATTGAAAAGGACTCATATGTCTTTGTAAATAAATGTCGCCAATGCCAAGTTCATGGAGACTTGATACATGCACCAGCATAGGAGCTTCATCCTATAACGTCACCATGGCCCTTCGCCCAATGGGGACTCGACCTCATAGGTAAGATCCATCCCACATCATCTAATGGCCACAAATTCATCATTACTGCCACTGAGTACTTTACAAAGTGGATTGAGGCTATTCCAATGACATACATTACTGGCACACAGATCTCTAAGTTTATTCTTAACTATATCATCTGTCGGTATGGTGTCCCTTAGTCCATAATCACCGATAATGGCCATCCATTTAAGAATTAAGAAGTCTGCCATCTTTGTGATGAATTTCATATTCAACATCACTTTTCCACTCCATACTACCCACAAGGTAATGGCCAAGCAGAGGCATCTAACAAAACCATCATTAGAATCCTCAAAAAGATTATTAATGATGTTGGCCGTGATTGGCATTTACAGCTTAATCTCGCCTTATGGGCTTATCATACAATTATCTGTACTCCCACTGGCACCACTTTCTATTCACTAGTATTTGGTTTTGAAGCCATTCTTCCTATTGAGGTTGAGATTCCTTCCTTGAGGGTATCCTTGAAAGGGCACATTGATGATGAAGAGTACCGAGTATCGAGAATCCATGAGCTAGAATTCCTAGATGAGCGAAGATAGAAGGCACTAGACCATCTCCAAGCATATCAGAATCACCTTTGTCATAGCTATAATAGGAAGGTCTTGAACATAAACTTTGACATTGGTGACCTAGTTTTAATGGAGAACCCGAAGAATCAAGCAGAAAGAGACAAACCAAGAAAGTTTGAACCTAACTGGTTAGGACCGTATATTGTTACATAAGCCTTTGGATCAGGAGAGTACCAACTCTCTACTCTTGAAAGGGAACCATTTTCCTCGCCAATTAATAGTCTTCATCTGAAGAAGTTCTATGCATAGCTTCTAATGGCCTTGTCTTAATTAGCCAAAAATAAAAATAAAAAAATCATAAATCAAAAAAATCATTACCAAGGTGAAAACCTGGAAAACAGGCATCTTGGTAACACCAAAAAAACTAGATGATCTAGAAAATAGTAAAGACAAATAATTCATCCAATAGTGAAAACCACTTCGGTGGCACTTTGGATAGGTACCATGGTGAAAACCTGGCAAACAGGCGCCATGTGTAGTTGAATCTACTCCTTTGTCTACTATTATTCTAATCTAGCATACCCTATACATAGTCCACTACCCTGTACATAGTCTACTACCCTATACATACTACCTATCCCTATACATAGTCCTTATCCCTGTACATACCATCTATCCCTGTACATATCACATATTTTTCCTATCTATCATTTGCACATACCATTTGTAATAAGTGGTAGTCTTTCCCATAACCTGGAATGATTGACATCAAGTGCATTTCGTATCCCCCATTTTACCCTATTCATAATCATTTGGTCTTATACTCGACTAGGGGAAAACACTTGACGTGCGTCATATTGGTTCTTACATTGGTTATGATTGAAGACATAAAACCATAGAAAAATCCAAAAACATCACAAAATGACCTGAGAAAAACACAAAAACATCAGAAAACTTCAAAAGGAAAAATAAATAAAAACATGTCAAAAATTCAAAAAATAGAGTCAGAGTCAGTCGCACTTGTCAGTCTTTGTCATTAGTCAAAATACATTGCCTCTGCGACTAGACATAGGCAAGGCCATTTGACGATGTGCCCCCAAGGCATTAGGTCAGTCCGTTTAGGTTTGATTATATAAAATCATGACTCAATCTATATGTCTATATGACAATGTCATAGGTTGTGTCGAACTACGAGGTCTTTGCATGTATAACGTAGGCAAGGCCATCAATTGATGAGCCCCTGAGGCTGCACTAGGTCAGTCCATTAGGGTTTGTCACATTCACTATCACACACGTCTTTTATTTGTAGTCAGTCTTGTCAGTCCAAGTCAAGTTGAACTACGAGGTCTCTGCATGTATAATGTAGGCAAGGCCATCAATCGATGAGCCCCTGACACCACACTAGGTCAGTCCTTTAGGGTTTGTCGTCACAAATAGTCAATTGTCCACACATCATATCAAGTCATGCATCAATCTGGTGAACAAGTTAGCAATGTCTCTAGGTCAAATCAAACAAATTGATAAAGAAACAATCAAAACAAATCAACTAATGTCTGCTACAGGATGTGTCCTTCTTGGAGACAAACATCATCAAAATAATCAACCTCTATCTTATTCAGGATGAGTCCTTCCTGAATATTGATATCAACAAAACAATCTATGTCTTATACAAGATGAGCCCTTCCTGGATATCGACATTGTCAAACAATCAAACATAGCCTTACATAGGTTATCACATCAATGACATCTGACTCAACATCTTATATGATACATGTCTTTCTAAAACCAGACTTTGTCATGCCTTATACAGATAGTCATAACATCAAAATCATACTCAAAGTCTTATCCAGTATGCGTATCTCCTGAAATCGGCTCTATCAATCAATCCTTCTATCAATCAAAACGAATCAAACAAATAGTTCAAGTTTTGGAAAATATTATATTGGATTTTTGACTCTCTGACTTATTTATCTTATCTTTTCATTCAACTTTATGATGGGAATTATGTTACTAGCTTTCTCAAGGATGTCCCATGAAGGATTTAGAGAAGCGACGATGTATCAGAATTATGTTTTCTTTGACTGTTGTCTGTCAACTATCTTTTAAATTTCATTTTGAGTCATGTTACTAGTTTCCTCAAGGATGTCCCATGAAGGATTTGGAGGAGCGATGACGTCTCATGACCCGTATTTTACTTTGTTTGTTGTCTATTGTTTGTCTTGACAAAAAGACAGGGGCAACTTGTGCCCTTAGTATGAGTTAATGACAATCCTTGTCTGCAACTGTCTGTTATTAGCAAATGGATGACCTTTCACACCTTGATCTATGTCATATCATGGTGTTTTTCTCCATTTGAATTAGTCCCTCCCAATGGTGATAAAGTGCAATACCTTTTTTGATACAGCGAAACATCGAAGATTGCTAATACTAACATCCATCTCATTTCTTTTATTATTTCTCAATCTTTCTTTCCGCACTAATAGTTCTTCCTCCTTGCATTATGACGGAGTCTTGTGACACATAAAAAGTATATAATCACCTGCATATACACATACATGTTAGAAAAATACAAACATATAGGCATTTATCATATCTAGGACATCATGGCATCATAGACATTCATCATCATACAATACATATCATAAGCATTCCAAGTACATAACAAATTGTAAATACATGTATCACATTACATTTGTATAGAATCACATGTAGAAAGCATTGCACATATAACATCACATTGCATCTCATAATTATAAATTGCATACATAACATTCATTGACATCATACATATTAATACATACATCATCACATAGAATCAACGTCATATCATTAGCTGCATGAACACATCATAAAGTACATACAATCATCTATCACAAGGAATATCATATAAAAATCACATGTACAAATAAACAACTGCATAATCAATAAATAGAACTGCATATCATGAGACTTTCCACCAAAATCATATATATATATCGCTCAATAGTGTCACATCACAATGTCATAATGTCTCAATAAATATGGAAGCCCGCAGGCTATATAATCATAATACAATATCTCAGTACATATCAAGAAGTGTCCCTATCCTGAACTGCCACTGCTATCATGGCTCGAGTGTGTGGATGACTGATGCTGGGAAACTGATGACCTGTGACCTAAGTGGGGCCTTTCATATGGACCAGCTTTGCATGGTTGCTCAACACCCTCTGTGCTAACTATCTTGGAGTGGGTCCTAGTCTGAGACCTCTCACTACGTGCCTCTGAAAAACTTGGAGCCTATCTCTCTGGAGGAACTATTGTCTCATACAAATCCCTGTAATAGGTGGCCCTCTCCCGGGCTCTGACTAACTCTCTGGAAAATGCAGCTACCGGCCTAGTACATAAGGCTCTAATCTTGTGAATCTCTGCTCGGTCTCCTGTCTCTGAGCTATGGCCTAATCTACGTCCATGACGGCCCTGTCCCTCTCCATCTGTACCAAATCCCTCTTAGACATCATGACCCTATTTGCTCCTCCAAGGATGCAATCTAGGCTCAAAGTGTAGCAGTGTCGGAATCAACTACCTCTATGTCAACCTCTCACCCTTGGTACACCATCATCCTCATCCTCCAAATCCTCTAGAAAATCCTGTCTCGGATCTCCCACTCATGATCATCATCCTGATAGGCACCAAGTAAGCCAAGGGCATCAATCTTTGCCTCCTCTCTATCTACCTCCTTTGCATGAACCTCTGGGAAGGCCTCCTTTTTGGGATGCTCCTCCTCTTCGCTGATCTCCACGTGCACCTCCTCCCCACCTCTACCAATATCTGGCATGGGCACATCCTCCTCTCCTCATCCCTCCTCCCGAATCGGTGATAATGGTGGCCCTCATCCCCTCTGTCCATGCCTCCCTTTCCTACCACCTTGCCAACCACCTCCACCACCATCTCCATCATCACCACCACCCCCTCCACCTCTCTGACCTCTACCTCTACCATGCTTGTCACACAGTCCTATCCGTCGTCGCTCTATCGGCGCAACCCGATCTGGATCTGTAAGGGGAATCGGCCTATGCATAGCCCACCACTGATCGTAAGTCTCTGTGGTACCTAGGTTTGTCCGCACCATCTCTCCATCCCCACAGAACTACCTGCAATCCATCAATATCTACCTCCACAGTGGCTACTGGAATCTATGGACCCCATAGGGGGATCTCTTGCGAGGACCTCGCGAACTCAGCCCATCCTTTCAGCACATCCTGTACCTCTTCGAACTATCGCAATACATGATTTGGTAAATATCACTCAATAATGTGGACATGTGAAATAGTCTGCCCAATTAGGTACTGAGTCTGGTGCAAAAAGGAAAATGCTCATCCTCGTCTGACCACTCTGCACATCTCAGGTATGATCTCCATGTAAACTAAACCATAGTATCTATGGCATGCCTGAAATACCCAATATCTCCCATGTGGTGCTGAGTGTTCACCCCCACATAACGGAAGGCATAAAGGTGCTCCATGTTGTACATCGACTGTCATCGGTGGCCAAAAAATGTCAATGTGTTCCCACGCCCATACCATCAGGAGCATGGTACCACAACTGATGGACTGAGCCTTTCGATAGGCTATGTCATGCAAGTGAAAATATAGCATGCCAAGGAGACAGGGACCCCAAGCATATACCTCCCATCACTCTAATATACCTACTAGCATCTCCCCCCAACCCACAGGAAAACCATGACCTTGACGGTCAGGAAGCACTATACCACCTATCAATGTACACACTAGACAGTCTAGCCACCTATACCTCTGTGCCAGTACATGCCATCTAATCTCATAGTGATCAAACCCTAACTGTCTGACATCGGCGTGAGGGTAGTATCTATACATCTCAGTAACACCCCTCTAGGTATCGTACCTCACCCTCGTGGCTCTGATGGGAAGTCTCAGGATCCTGTAGACGTCCTCTAAGGTCACTGTCGCCTCTCCAATAGGTAGGTGAAATGACGAAGTCTCTGAGTGCCACTGCTCGCACAACGCTGTCAATAAACCTTGGTTTTCCCGAATCTGGGGCATGTCTATCACATGTAGAAGACCTAGGTGCCATAAGAATCATCGCTCTGCACTCTGGAAGCTGTCTCGGAAGTGAAAAGTTGTAGGTCTCGACTCTCGCATATATACAATGTCTAACACAACCTGCAATGACCTTATACATGCATCATGTCAGCATCAAACATCAATCCTAGTGGAAAATGACAAAATTCAATGCTATTCAAATACGTCATTCTTTTGCACATGCATCATTCTATTACAAATGCATTGCAGAAAACCAAATGCGTAATTTAATTTCACACATGCGTCATTTTTTTCAAGTGCATCACTTTAATATGAAAATGGGTGCAAAATTACAAATGTGTGTGTAAATCAAATAACAACTGCGTCGAAATACATGCAAATGCATTGAAAAATAAACACATGCGGCTATTTTAAATACATATGCAATGCTATTTATCAAATGCATTGAACTAAAAAACAAATGCGTCGAACTGCAAAAACCCTATGCTAACCATCTACATTATTTTACAAATGCGTTGATCCACATGCAAATGCGTCGATTGTGCACTCACATGCAGCTTTTCAACAAAGTGACGCATAACAAAAATATCAAATAAATGCATAAAAACTCATGCAAATTAAAAAATTCAAAAGTCAAGTTTAAGGTACATACCCAGGGGTCTGTGTCGGCTAGCCGCCTGAAGGTTTGGATCCTGTATGCTCGATGGTGGGTGTTCAGAACAAGAGACATCGTCACTGTGGTTGCAGAGCAAAATCTCAAATCTCAAAGCTATGTGGATTAAAATGAATAGGTTTTTACCCCATTTTCTATTTATACCTAGGGTTTTGGTGGCATTCTTTTCTACTGGCCGCGTCAGCTTCCAATTTCAATCGACCCGTACTCGTCCATTCCATTTCCAACTTCCATTCTGTCAACTCCACTGCATTTTTGGCTATCCAATGGACTAATCAGGATTATTTCCAAATTTTTCTAAATTTTTTTGAAATTTTTTCAATTTTCTCGAGGGGGCATACCTTCACCTGTTTACACCGGGGCATGACTGGGGCATATTTTTATCGATTTTCTTTGACACAATGCCGAAATGACAATGTATCAAAGAGGGGCAAATGTAGACACCGAAATCTGGTTTAAGCCTGCGACTTAAATATTCTTAATAATTTGTATTTCTTCCATGGTCATGATTAAATAATGTCAATTATTTAATTATTCTCTAATGTCTTCATTTCTTCTATTAATTAAATAATCTTAAGTATTTAATTAATTCACACTTTTCTTTATTCCATCTGATTAATTAAATAAACTCTTTTTATTTACTTATGTTACTAATTTACCTTATCCTTCTTCTTCAATTAAATAAATTCTTATTTAATTTACCTTTATCATATTTCAACTATAATTAAATAAATCCTTTATTTATTTAATTATTCATTAAAATCCCTTCATCACTTAATTAAATAAATCTTATTTATTTAATTATTCTTCAACTATCAAATCTTGAACTAAATGAATTATTTAATTCATAAATCCCATTTTAACGCATTCCTCTATATTTAGATAATTGTGCAAATTATCTAAGTATTCACTTTTACTTGACTCAAAGATCTATTTTAATCGCTTAGTTAACTCTTGATTTAATGTCTGAGTGGCTTTCTTGAGTAATCTCTTCGTCAAATCATTCAATCTTCCAATGCTAACTCAATTGCGTGTACATGCAAATTAATTAAATATTCTTATGCATGTCTAATAAGTCAATCTCAACCATCCATTGATCTTTCGATCCTGGCTGTCATTCGAATAATCAATTTTCTATAAATTGATCTGTCATTCTTCATTCCAATCTCTCTCAAAATCTTATGACTTTTTGGAGCAACTATCTTGAATCTTCAATGTTTTGCTAAATCACTATCATAGGCTATATTTTCACAAAAAATCACTATCATAGGCTATACTTTCATGATTCACGAACTTTGAAAATCTAAGGGCAATTATACTACAATGGGAAAATGGAGAAGGGAAATCGAGATGATACATGGAATTACGTACATATTGGGTGAGATTGTTCAGTTTATTTACGTTTTTATTTTCCTTTATTCTCTGTTGCTTAGCTTAGATTGCATTAGAGTTTTAGATTGCATTACATGTTTGCTCTGATCTATTTCTTCTGCATTTTCTAGATGTTACAGGTGGTTTATACCACAGCTTGGGAGAAGTTTCTTTTGCTTCTTTTCAAATTTCTCCATCCCTTTTTTTATTTGATGGAATTTAATTAAGGCCAATAGTTACCATATTGGCTTTGTTTTTTTTGTAGAAGCTGAAGTTTCTCCTGAGTCTCCATGTAGGTCTCTCTGCCTTTTCATACTCTTTCATTGCTGCTAAATGTCTGAGAGACTTAATTATCTATGCCACATGGTAGGTGTGCTCTGAATCCTTGGAGGTAAAGGAAAATTCCCTTGTCATGAGCACCGCTAAAGAATTTTAGTGATGGAATGTGGTTAGTATTTGAGCTGCTACCTGGAACAATTGAAAATTATCTTTATTTAGGAATTTTCTTTCATCCAACTCGTTGGCTTGTAACATTTGCAATGGTGGGTACATGAAATGGATCCATGATGTTGTATGTGTGTACCAAACAACAATATTTTTGCATCAACCTAAAACCTAAGCTCTCTTGAAACCTGATACATCTTTCTTGTTTATTTCCTTTAAAATTCGTAGGTTTGTGCCAAGCTTCGTTGCTCAATCATCTGTTTGGTTTCCTTTTAGAACTAGGAAATTTGAAGTAGTTCGCTGGTTTAATCTATCGCCCTTTCCCATTGATCTTACTACCAGTTCTTCATTTTATTACCACAAACCAGTATTTGCATAGTGTCCAAATTTAGTATACTTCTTCACCAACAGTGCACGTCTTGGTCTTGTCTTAATTCACAATAAATTATACTATTCAAGGTTGTTATTATATATATAAGCGATCTGGCTCGCATATCAACCATTGAACTTCTAGATATCTTGTATTTGATTTCATGTATCTAAACTTCCTGTTATGTGCAATTCTTATAGGCGTCAACATACTCATCCTTCTAATCTTTCTATAGATTCCATTAACCCCTGTTGGAATGTGATTTTGGATGTGTTAAAGCTAGAGTAAACTTCAATTTGCTTAGTTGGTAACATGAAATCACTACCAATGATATCTCATATCAAAATTAGTAAAAGGAAACCAGATGAATTCTGCTAATGATAACCATGTCGATTCAACTTTCCTTAGGTTCGATTGCATGTATTTCAACTTTCTATTCATGTTGTTATGAGGATTTCATTCACTGCTGGAAAAAGTGTATCTTAGACGCCAATGCAAATTGGTTACAAATTATAAATTGAAGATTCCATAGGAGTTACATAGAGAAAATAGGATAAATCCTTGTTTGTTGGGCGCACCGCATATCATTCTTTTAGTATTGGAAATTTCCAAATTCAAATACATTAAAAGTCAATTATGTATGTGGATATTCCTTAATCCTAATGTGTATTTATAATTGCATCATTGTATGAAGATGATTTGGAAGGCTTGATATAGTGTAGGCATCACTATCTTATTGGTGATCTAGTGGAATTTCGTTGATTAGAATGAATGCATAATTCAAATGCATGTGTTTTCAATGCATTTAGTATATGTCTATATTGTAATAATCGGCTTTCTTCATATATATGTGTGTATGTATAAATGTATGTAAGTATGGTTGTGCAGAGATAAATGTATACAAAATATTGTTGTATTCATGATTTAAAATTCATTACTAGCATTCTTAATAAATGGTTGCTCAATCAAATATGTGTAACATTTATACATATATTATGTATATGTTAAATGAGTGTGTATGGTAGTTCCTATAAAATATTGTTGTCCTAGTTATTTTAATTGTCTTGATAGTTATAAATGTAAGTTATAGAAAGTTAGATTATGACATTTATATTGATTAGTTTATACACCAAGGTATATTTACTCTCTTGCATAAGAGTGGTGCTATCATGGGTTCTATTTAAATATAAGTAAAGTAAAAGAAAATTCAGATGTAGTTATAAATTTTCAGTGAAAGATTATATTTGATTTAATTTGAAAATATGATATGATCATCTCATAAACTCGCTTTAGAATATGCTTTTCTATTATTGTTCTTTTGTGTTGTTAATTGTTGAGATCAAGCAAGTGAATGGATGTTAATAAGAAATGAATTGTGGGTCTATTCATGCATTCCATTTTCTTGTTAATTCACCCTTAGAATCTTCCAGAGGCTAGGGAGATTTGATCCTTGATGGAGATTTTGGTTAACTTGATATTGGAGATTTTCATTTTGATTACATTTATGATGGCCATTTACCTTGCACTATATGTCCACCTCATGATTTGAGTTTGAAACTTGTGAGAGGGAAGGGTGATGCCCCATTTTTTGATTTACTTGAGCCTTGATTTTGTGCAAGTGGTGTTATTTTCAGTTTCAGAGGTTTTGTACTAGAAGTGGGAGTGGCTCTCAATGGGGTTCGATGCACAAAGTGGAGTCTAGGACAACCCATGTGGGAGTTTCCTAATCAAGTGGAAACCTAATTAATTAATTAGGGGGTTGGATAGAATATCATTTAACTAAGATGTTCAAATGCCCTGTTAGCTCTCAAAAAAGTAGGCTAAATGCCTCAAGAGGCTGCCAATCTCTTGATACGTTTTAGGGTAACAGACAAGGTCAAGAGAACTCAACCTTCTACTCTTTGGGTGTTGCAAACCTTGGGCGGGTGTACCTTTCTGAATGATGCAGACTTAACTTGTGTTTATCTTCTTAAAACAATTTTTTCACAATGGCAATGGGAGGTGAACAAATGAAATCCAACTTGAAAAAAGTAACAATATTCTGATCTGAATCCTAAAATGAATGCTTGATTAACAGATGTAAAGAAAACTAAATAAGTTCAAATGGTGAAGTGCAGAGACTAGTGCCTTGTTGGGTATGTAGAGTCAAATGAGATCAAAATGAGCAACACTCTCTAGAGAAGACACAGATTATCTGGCATAAATTTTGTTTACAACTTGTATAAACATGCAAGAATGTGATTACTAAGCTCTACTTGAATAATCCAATTGAATCTTTTTGATTACTATGATTAACTAAAATGATCTAGTCTTTACTTGAAAGAACCAATCACTCGATCACACAAGTACAAAAAATGTGCACTGATAAATTGAATACAAACTTGTCATATCAATTTAAACAATTAGAAAGAATCAAACTTGGAGACAACTTAGCAATTCTCTTATTAAATTCAATAGGTAACTAATACCAGACATGTGCAACAACATCAATTGACATTCATAAATACCTCCATTTTAGAACATGCATCATAGCCTCTGATTTGATAAATTTACTATTCTATATCCATACAGTTTGCCTACTACATCAATTAACTGATAACTGGTGTCCTTTACAATTACAAAGATGCCAATTTATACACCAGCATGAGAAAATGAAACATATTGAAATATCATGTTGGCCCTCCATAAGATTCAGGCTCCAATCGAGCTAGCCTGCAATGGTCATCAAATGTATACATGTCGGCCACAACATTCAAATTTTTGTTTTTATTCACTAGTGAACCAGTCGCTAGGACAACACAAAAGGTATGCCGAAGGCAACTGTATCATCAATCGTTAATCATTGTGCATTCCTCTGTTCCTCGTGCTATTCGCTTTCATTGTAACAAACTATTTGCTACGCCGAAGTCAATAAGTATCCATTTGTCTCCATTATGTTTTGGTATAGCCCTGTGATATCAGGGAGATGTCATACAGATAACAAAACATTCTATCGAAATGTAATTCTTCACATGCTTTCATTCACTTAGATGCCAAATATCTCTCACCGATGAGTTCCTTTGGTTTTGATCATAGTCACCATAACATTCTGACATCGGCAAGACCTCTTGTAGATTACTATGTTTCACCGAAAGTCTTCAACCATCCCAAGTCGCTGAGAGAAAATATTTTTCCTGCTGACAAGGATCCTCTATCACTGTAACCTTCAACCCTCGGCGAGATGTCTTGTAGAGTAAATTGCTATACCGAAACAACCAAGCTCACACCTGTTCGCCAAGACATAGCCAATATCTCGCCGAAAGCCGTTCAGTAGAAACCCTATAGTAACCCATCAGTGAGACACATATACTTTGCCATGACCTCCTGCCGCAAACACATGCCTTTGTCGATGAACCACCACAAGCATAGTTGGGGAGACATACAGAATTCAGTGAGATACTATGCCGATAGAAGTCTCCACATTCTGGTCGCCAAGATAAAAGATAATTTCCAAGATGTGATGCCGATACCGCCAAGTTTGGCCAAAGAGAATCCATAATGCATTTGTCGGCAAGACCCAAAAAACTCACTATGACCATATGTCGATGCCGCAACTCCTGCCGAACAGTGCCTGTAAGCGAAAACCAATTTCCATGACAAATAATAAGTCTTGTCGATAGGCAACACAGACTTATGTTAGCAAAAAACATACAATGGGTCGGGGAGACAGAGGTATTCTCACATCGATATGAACTAGAATGTAAAATATGCATGACCCAATGGATTCAATGGGACAATATGGAAAAATATGGGTGAAATATGCATACGATAGGACCAAATCTAGAAATTTATGAGTGAAAACATATGTAAAAACATCAAATTTTTACAGTCCCAATAGTGGCTCCATCTAGGGATGAATGATAGTGAGATCATTGCAAGGATCCAGAATATTTGGGTGAGCAGACCAGACACAAAATGATGAGCCAGTGAGCAGAATGGAAATGGAAATGAAGCATGAAGGAATGCATGCAAAATGAATGCAAGATGGAGGTGCATGTAAGATGAGAGTGAAATGGAGATGGGAAAAATCCTACACTACTGTGCACGGAAAATAATTTTAAAGAGGATAAGCAAGAGTTGTCCATGCACTAGCAACCCTTAATCCTCTATGTTGCTTAAGAGAAAAATTGCTTCAAAAATTGCCCATGAACAGGCAATTCCTAATCTTCACCAGCCATGTTTTGTAGATAGTATGAGTCTTCACCCTTCTTTCCAACAACAACAAAAGGTCCTAGCCAAAGAGCTTCAAATTTACCATGCTTTCCTTTCTCCTGACACCTTGCATTCCACATCAACACCAAGTCATTCTCTTCAAATTTTCTATCCTTTTACTTCTTGTCAAAAAGATACTTCATCTGTGTCTGTAACTTCATGTTTTGACTTTTGGCCTCTCTCCTCACTTCATCAAGTTCAGCAAGTTGTTCCATTCTGTCCTCCATAGGCTCAGGAACTTCCAAATCTTCTTGTAAGACAAACTTGTAGACTAGCAACAAATTCTACAAAGGAATCCTAGCTTGTGCTCCATACACCAATTCAAATGGGGATTTTCCAATTGCCTTCTTCACAGTGATCCTATCAGCCCACACAAATAGTTTTAACTTTGAATCCCAAGCCTTCTTGTTTTGTCCCAACATCCTCTTTATAATCTTCAAGAGACTCTTATTGTTGGACTTTGCTTGACCATTGGCTTGTGGATGATAAGGAGCTGCATAAGAAATAGTAATGCCATACTTACCACAAAATATTTTGAATTCATCTAATCTGAAGCACATCCCATTGTCTGTGATTATCCTCAACGGTGTACCAAATCTGGTGATAATGTTGTCCATTAGGAAATTTGTTACAACTTTACTTGTAGCTTTGGTTGGGATTGCTTCCACCCACTTTTTAAAATAATCAGTGGCAACCAGTATCCATTTATGTCCTCCTCTTAACTTCTCCTGTATCTCTCCAATGAAATCAATTCACCATTGATGGAAAGGGGCATCAGCCTACAAGGGTTGAAGTGGAAAAGCACCCTGGTACTTCAATCTTCCAGAAAACTTTTGGCAGGCCTCACATCTTCTCACATGTGTAAAAGAATCATTAAAAACCTTCGGCCAATAATAACATGCCCTGAGAATTTTGTGTGCAATTGTCTTTGCTGAATAATGTCTTCCACAAACTCCCTCATGCATTTCTTTTAGAACATGCTTGGCCTGTGACTCGTCCAGACATAATAACAATATGCCATCCCTATTCTTCCAAAAGAGATCCCCATCCATAAAAACATATTTGGATGCCTACAACTTCAAAGTTCTCCTCTAGCTGTCACTCAATCCTTCTGGACACTTCATGTATTTAAGATAATGCATGATATCAGTATACCAAGGAGTGTGCTCAATGCTTGCAATTGCAATCCCTTCTTCAACATTACAGACTTGATTTGCTTCAATATTTGATTCTGCCATCAACCTAGCCAAGCCTTGACCTCTTACTAGCTTAGTGATCTGTATCTCCATGTCAAACTCTTGAATCTTGTTGATCCATCTGCATCTCTTTCATGTTACTTCAGATTGTGTCAAGATATCTTTAACAGTAGCATGAGGGACATAAGCAATCACCTTCACTCCAACAAGATATGGTCTGAATGCTTTTGTGGCCTTTACCAATGCAAAAGCCTATTTTTCCATTATGTCATATTTCAATTCAGACCCCTGTAATGATTTACTAAAGAAAGACAGGTTGTTCATGACCATCATTATTCTTTTGTAGCATAACAATAGCAATAGTGTGCATTGAAGCAAATGAAAAAATCTGAAAAGGCTTTGCAAAATCTGGAGACTTAAGTGTAGACACCTAAAAATGACCTAGGCTTGCAAGCTTCGTTTTTACCACTTTCGTCCTAGCATAATTATGACATTTAATTATGTCTTTGGTCCACATTCAACTATTGATTAAATAATTCATAATTATTTAATTAATTCATGTCTATTTATTCTTCATGATTATCAAATAAATAAATCTTATTTATTTATTAAATACGTCATTAATTGTCTAAGTCTTCCTCTAATTAAATAAATTTCTAAATTTGTTTAATTATCTTTATTCATTAATTCTTCCTAATTTTTAAATAAATGAATTTCATTTATTTATTTAATATGTCACTAATCCTCACAATTAAATAAATTCATTAATTTATTTAATTCTTAATCTTATCTTCTAAATTAAATAATTATCTTTAATTATTTAATTGTCAAAATTAATATTCCTCTCATTTTAAATAAATGAAATTATTTAAAATGTCATCACAATCTTAACTGACAGTCCATTTTGGTAAATAATCTGAAAAAGATTATTTATTTGTTTCACAAAATTCATATTTTGAGTTAATTGGTAGCTTTCTTCCAAAAATCAAATAAAGCAAGCAAATTCTTGATTTTTCAAATTTGCTTTTCAGTCCACCTCTTATCTTTCTGATTTTTCAAATCTCACAAAGCAGGCTATCTTTATCTTCTCAAATTTGAAAATCTTTATTTTCAAAATTAATTATCTCACCTTTTCTCCATCGCCGATCTGATTTTCTCAGATGACATCTTGACCGCTCACTTAAGGATTTTGCCCTAACCCTGATTAGGGATTATCAAGTGAAATCTTGTCCTCTAATTTTAGGTTTCTGTCAAGAGTCGATCTCATCCATCCATTCAAAATTGTGTTTTCTATAAAAGACAATTTTGTTCATAATTTTGGGACCACTTCGTTATTATAGGCATTATAGTCATTTAGCATTCATAGTTATTATTTTCATTTATTATATTGTCATAGGCATAGGAATTTAAAATTCAAATCCTTCAAAGCTTGTTTAGGACAATGGCATAGTCAAAGATTGCTCACACTCTCGATCTGAGGGCAACACAAATCAACAAGTTAGAATGTGTAATGGAGATCAGCCATGGAGATTGAAGACACTGGTGAGATTGTTCTATTTTCTGTGTTTTCATTTATTTTCCTTTGCACTTCATTACTTCTTTGGGTTTATTGTGCTTTCAATTTATTGAATCTAATCCTTAGAAAATAACCCTTAGTTACATTGGTGAACCTGACGTTTTGTAGAACAATTTGTGTGTTTTCTTGTTTGTTTTCACTATTTTGCAGGTTACAGCCAAGAAGTCATACGAAATCCCATCACCTTCTTTTGAGCATAGAAAAATGGGTGAATAAAATATTTTAAAAAATTTTCTAGGTTTTGTAGGTCTCGTTCTTAGCTTTCCAGAACTTCAAACAGTTTAAAATTTTGTTAAGAATTGAAAAAGTTATGGCCATTTTAGTGATCGCGATTTTTTAAGCTTTAGTTGTTAAAATGTTCGTTTTCTTTTGCCTATAACATTTTTTTTGTGCAGAATCTTGGAAAATACTTTATGGGTTTTGAAGGTTTGCTTTTCACATTTCCATAGATATCAATGATTTAAAATTTCGTTAAGTTTTAAAAAAGTTATCACTATTATTATCATTATTTTTTTTTTTTGGTTACTAATCTTTGTTGGTAGCATGTGGCATTGGAGTTTTTTGTGGGTCAAAGACATTTATTCAAACTACTGAAATGTGGCTTTGCAGCTACCTTTGTCAAAGATTTATCTCTCAAACCAATTGCTTGCATTTTTTAATTTAGGAACATTTACTTTGGTGCTCTAAAATGAATTTTGTTTGCAAGTGTCTGATTGTGTTTGAACAAATGGTAGGTGATTATGCTCTCACCTTGTGAAAATTTGGTGATCATTTTATTTGTTGTACACCCTCATGATTTGGTATATCGAAGTATCCTCTCCCCTTGCACACTTGTGCGATCCTGGGTGTAAGAGAAACGGTTACTGACTCTAGAACTTGGGCATGTTCTGGTGGGAAAAAGTACTCACCCCAGGACGACTCAGACTCCCCTAGCGAGACTTCTATATAAAAGTGGATTCTTGGGGAAAGCCCAAGAATCACGAGTTTGGTTCCGACGAGATGGATCTGAAAGGGGACTCTCACCGCATGGATGCCCCATCAGAATGCCCATATTAAACACCTCTTGTCTTAGTGTCCAACTGTTCTATTGGCCGTTGCTTGATATAGTGCAGGGTACAGTATCATGCCCGAAGACACTCACTAGTGATCCCCTTGAGTAGAGATAACAATTCTTGGGATGTTATTACCCAACGAATCCAAATTTGGTGTGCTCGAATGATGTTAATGAGGTATGGAGGGGAGCCAATGCCACCAAAATTCTAAGCTATCCACTCTTGAGAAGGAAATGTGTTTATCACCAATCCGGGGTATATCACATATAAGTGGCCTATTGGCCTTTTAGGATTGTACTTGTCTTATGTGTGCTTGCTTACACCCAAAACATTATGCTTGTCAAGTGCTTGCTAGATTACTCAAACATTATACACAACATTCACAAATCTGGACACAAACAATCGACCTTGGACAACTCAGACTTTTCAACAAAACATCAAAAAACAATCTCAGTCCTCATTTTGAACTTAGACTTTGCATTGTTCATCTTAGTCCTCATTTTGAACCTAGACTTCACATTAATCATTTTAGTCCTTCGTCAACATTATCGTCTTAGTCCACATTTGACACTTTGGCTTTGACAACATCGTCATCTTGCATTAGTCATTGCCCTTAGACATACGTCATTATCACTTTGCATTTAACAACATCATGATATCCACCACCTTGTCTTCCCTTCACCAACATATTGATAGGCTTGCTAGTAAAGTTGAATACCAATTACTCTGTAGAGGTCAATACCAACAAGCCTTAGACCTTAGGAGACAATTCCTCCAAACCGACAATCAATGTCCTTCGTACCAACAATCCATGAGTCCTAGTCCTCTGTCCATCTACCCTCACTACCAAAATTCACTTAATACCATTCATGACATTAGTCCACAACAAACAGCCATTACTCACCCTTATCCTAACTTTGACAAGGGAAATCAACTGTCCACTAGTCCATTCCAAGTCTCCATGTCATATGCTAGTCCTTCCCCTATCAATCCTATCAACATCTACATGCCCTATCAACCATCTATCAACTCATGTCAAGTCCCCACATCATACCATATCAATCCAGTCCAAGTCTCCACGTCCTATTTTAGTCAACCTTACACTAATCCAATCCAAGACTCCATGGCATATCCAGTCGAAGTCCCCATGTCACATCCTATACCGTCACATCCTAATCAAATCCAAGACTCCATGTCATATCCAGTCCAAGTCTCCATGTCATACCCTTGTCCTTCACATACTAGTCCAATGCAAGTACCCATGTCATACCCTAGTCCTTCACATACTAGTCCAGTCTAAGTCCCCATGTCCTATCCTAGTCTGTCATTCATTAATCCTTTTCAAGTCACCCCCTCACAAGCCACATCTAGTCATGAAAATTTTGTCATTACTCAAAGTCAAATCCCATTTAATAAACTTGAGGATACATGTAAAAATGAAAGCCCAAAGCATCACCTTATAATGTCACTCTCATGTCAAGAACAAGGTAGTCCATCCCATGACCCTATCTTTCAGTCCATCCATGAAGTCCTTCAAGACAATCATGACATCCAAAACACACCTCTCCTTGAAAACGACTCTATTTCTGATTGTATCATCGATGACAACCCCATCTTTGACCAAGACCCCATCATTGACCAAGAAGTCCAAATCCATGAAAACCCCATCTTCAACCAAGACCCTACCATGGACCAAGAAATCCAAAACGATCCACTCCTTGACCTTTATGCCATTCATGATCAAACACTTGCCAACCCTATAAAGGCCTCGACTATTGACACTTCCCACGATGAGACACTTGCCTTCATGGGACACATAGACGATATTCCTCCAAAACAAGAATCTTCCACTAGGGACATGCTTGCATATGATCAAGTTATAGCTAAAATCATTGGGCTCTATGACACAAAACATAATGATGGCTTCGACATTTCCTTGGAAGCACCAATAGAATCATTTGAACCTAACATGTCACACAATCAAACCAAAGATATCAGTCAGGAATATGTCCAACATGACAATGAAGCTAAGACACTTTATCAACTAGGGTCATCTATCTTTGTCAAAGCAGGCTTTCTTGCAAATGAAAATATTACAAGTGACAGTATCCACATACCTAATGATGGGTTAGCATCTTGCTTTCAAAACAACAAATACCCCATCGCAAATAGAATCTATCAAAGCATGCAATATCAAGGCAAAGGACTAGGCATACACGAGCAAGGCATTCTAGAACCAATACAACTTCAGGAAAATTGTAGACATCAAGGTCTTGGCTATTCCTCAGTTAGTAAATAAAATGATGTTAGTGGTACCTCTTCGATATGAGGGGAAACTTTGTCAGATACAAATGTCAAAATGGAGTCCATGAGAAATCCTTGTCATAAGATTGTTGCCAACACCCCCTCCACCCACACCATGAACTGTCATTCCATCATAAATAAACCTTCCCTTTGGAACCAACAAAAACAAAACTCTTACAAGTCAAAAGATCAAAATCAAATGTCAAAGGCCATTGAATCAAACAAAAGGACAAGTGGACAAATGAAATTAAAATGGATCCCAAAGAAAGATGGATCAAACAAAGACACCAAGTCAAATACAAAAGTCAATCACAATGTGGAGCCACAAGACAAGAGGACTCCCACATATAACACATGTCCACCTCCTTCAAAATGGTCAGCAATCAAGGCATATAAAAGTGTTGGTTCCAAACACCATCCCTCCAAAATCCGTCATCCACCATCCCAAGTTTGTAAAATAAAAAGTCATCCATCCAAACGTCCAAACAATCTTTTCACGTCTACCATCATTCGTCATAACCCTACATCTCGTCTAAAGTCTAATGATCCCACATCACAAATCTGTCACATCTTGGCAGCAACTCTTTACCGCAAGGACTCTCATGGCACTCTATCGCGATGTGCTTATTCTGATAAAGCCAACTCTAGTATCAGAAATGACCACAATGACATCGATCAGTTGTATACAAGTGCTACGATCCTGAAAAGACAACTACTTCAGATAGGAATTATTGGCATATCATGGCACCAGTCTGTACATCGGCACCGTCAATGGATTCAAAATAGTCAGTGGTCATCTAAAGCATCCAGGCTATCCAAAAAATAAAAATATAAAAAAAATTTAAAAAATTAAAAAATTATCAATGAAAACCTAGCAAATAGGCATCTTGGTGACAAAAAAAAATAAAAAATTCAAGAAAATAGTATCATCCCTGAAAACCTGAAACATAGCCATGAATAAACAGGCGTCATCGTCTATGTCAAGTGGAAAATGTCCATAAGGCAGAATAAAACTAGTAAAGAGAAAATCATTTTCCATACGGTGATACCTGGCAAACAACCCGATGCACCTATCTGGCTTCCAGGCGGTGTATCATCAAATCGGTGTGTAACTTGCCATTCCAAGTGCTCATTTTCCCATCCATACTCCACATGAAACATTTTGTCCATCTAAAGCATTATCGATGTTTCTTGGCCCACTCTGGTCTTCCATACTTCACACATGCATCCATCTTAGTTGACGGAGACATGTCTATCCTTCGATCATACACGATTCACGAAACATCATGTCATTGACCATCATAGTCTTATTGTCCTTGTACGACATAGTCCTTGAAAATTATATGACAATTCCCTTAGTCTCATGTCTCTCGTCCTTTACCAAGGCCACCTCTTATCCTTTCATGTATGTCACCTATCTTGGCTTTCCCTTGTCAAACGGTCTAAGGATAATCATCATCCCATCTAGTCCTAACCAAGTCATTCCAAATGCAACGAGTCTAATCCATACAAGCACATTATCCAAAATTTTACTTGACTGCATTCCTGGCCTGGCTGTAGACCTCCATACTTTTGTCACATTATCATCATCATCCTCACGTTGTTTCGGGATGCGTCCTTCCCACGTCAAACAACATTGTCATCACCTGTCAATTGGTATTCAGCTTGACTAGGGGCACAATCATTTTTTTCCTTGGATTCTCATGTGTAGGCATCAGTCATATGCATTTTTCATGATCCTCTTAAAACTTCAAAATCCAAAAAAATCATAAAATAACAAAAAGACAAAAACATCATAAAATGTCCTGAAAAAAGACCAAAAACATCATAAAATGTCCTGAAGAAAGACCTAAAAATCATAAAATGTCATGAAAAAAAACACTAAAACATCCAAATCAATGTCAAAATCCTAAAAATGGAGTCAAAGTCAGTCATGTCAGTCAGTCCATGTCATTGTTGAACTACGTTGTCTCTACGCATTTGCTACGTAGGCAAGGCCATCATTCGATGAGTCCCTGAGACATTAGGCCGGTCCTTTTAGGTTGGTCCAAATAAAATCATGGCATTTGTCACAATCGTCACATTAGTCAAATAAGTCAGACGTCGTCAAACTCGGACACAAGACAGTCATTCGAAACACCAATGTCAAAATTGGTCAAAATCAGACAACATAGTCCAATCAATCATACAGTCAACATCAGTCAACTTGCCAAAACATATTAGTCAAAATAATGTCAGTCTCGTCACTCTTTGGTCCTCTTCAAGATGTGTCCTTCTCGATTTGGACCTCGTCAAAATGTCCTTTGCCTTTTTCAAGATGTGTCCTTGACAATAGGCCCCGTCAAACTGTCAACACCATCAAATTGGCAAAGCTCTTAAACTTGTCAAAACTGTCAAACTGACAAGAAATCAATCTTTGGAAAACAAACATTGGCAAACAAAATTAAATGGCTGTTAATTTTTCTAGTCTATCTTGTCTTATCTTTTGACTATCTTGGCTATTTTGTCTTATATTTTTGTGTCTTGTCTTTTTGGTCATGTTACTAGCTATCTTGAGAATGTCCTATGAAGGATTTAGAGGTGCGATGACATCTCCTGGCCTTTTTTTTTTTCTTTGACTGCTGTCTGTGGATTGTCTCGACATAAAGAATGGGGCAACATTACCTTTAGTATGAGTTAGGACATTCCTTGTCTGTGATTGTCTGTTATTCAAGTGGATGACCTTGCACACCTTGGTCTACATCATATCATGGTGTTTGTTGTCCATTTCTATCATTTTTACCACCCAATGATGATTAAGAGCAATAAATATTAAAGTCCTATGGCAATGTTTTGAAGGATTTGGTCTAGGAACTAACATGCATCTCTTTTTGTCTTCTCATCTTCTCTCGCCTATCTCATATAGGCATTGCATCCATATCATCATCCATATCTTTCACACTAACATTTCTTTGTCTCTTCATATTCTATTCTTCTCATCCATTTCGAGAGCACACCCGTGTTCTTGGAACCTGTTTGTTCTCTCGAGGGGGCATACCGTAACCCTCCTCGTCATTCTTCCTCATCTTATTTTCACTGGGGCATATTTTTGACTTATTTTCTTTGTCACAATGCGACATGCTACATTATGACAAAGAGGGGCAAAAAGTAGACACCTAAAAATGACCTAGGCCTGCAAGCTTCATTTTTACCACTTTCGTCCTAGCATAATTATGACATTTAATTATGTCTTTGGTCCACATTCAACTATTGATTAAATAATTCATAATTATTTAATTAATTCATGTCCATTTATTCTTCATGATTATCAAATAAATAAATCTTATTTATTTATTAAATACGTCATTAATTGTCTAAGTCTTCCTCTAATTAAATAAATTTCTAAATTTGTTTAATTATCTTTATTCATTAATTCTTCATAATTTTTAAATAAATGAATTTCATTTATTTATTTAATATGTCACTAATCCTCACAATTAAATAAATTCATTAATTTATTTAATTCTTAATCTTATCTTCTAAATTAAATAATTATCTTTAATTATTTAATTGTCAAAATTAATATTCCTCTTTTTTAAATAAATGAAATTATTTAAAATGTCATCACAATCTTAACTGACAGTCCATTTTGGTAAATAATATGAAAAAGATTATTTATTTGTTTCACAAAATTCATATTTTGAGTTAATTGGTAGCTTTCTTCCAAAAATCAAATAAAGCAAGCAGATTCTTGATTTTTCAAATTTGTTTTTCAGTCCACCTCTTATCTTTCTGATTTTTCAAATCTCACAAAGCAGGTTATCTTTATCTTCTCAATTTTGAAAATCTTTATTTTCAAAATTAATTATCTCACCTTTTCTCCACCGCCGATCTGATTTTCTCAGATGACATCTTGATCGCTCACTTAAGAATTTTTCCCTAACTTTGAATAGGGATTATCAAGTGAAATCTAGTCCTCTGATTTTAGGTTTCTGTCAAGAGTTGATCTCATCCGTCCATTCAAAATTGTGTTTTCTATAAAAGACAATTTTGTTCATAATTTTGGGACCACTTCGTTATTATAGGCATTATAGTCATTTAGCATTCATAGTTATTATTTTAATTTATCATATTGTCATAGGCATAGGAATTTAAGATTCAAATCCTTCAAAGCTTGTTTAGGACAATGGCATAGTCAAAGATTGCTCACACTCTCGATCTAAGGGCAACACAAATCAATAAGTTAGAAGGTGTAACGGAGATCAGCCATGGAGATTGAAGACACTGGGTGAGATTATTAGATATTTTTTGTGTTTTCATTTATTTTCCTTTGCACTTCATTACTTCTTTGGGTTTATTGTGCTTTCAATTTATTGAATCTAATCCCAAAAAATAACCCTTAGTTACATTAAGTACATGAGCCTCCTTGATAGCCCTTTTGATAGATATAAAAGCATCTAAAGGTTCTACAGTGCAATCCATTTTTTGTCCTTTCTTCAACATCTTCGATATGGGCTTAATGATCTTAGCAAAATTAGAGACAAATCTTCTAACAAAATTAATTTTTCCAAAGAATGACTATATAGCCTTGACAGTTTTGGAAACAAAAATTTTATCAATATCCTCAACCCTCTCAGGATCTATCCTAATTCCCTCTTTTGAAACAATATGTCCTAAGAGCTTACCCTCTATGACTACGAAATGACACTTCTTTGGATTTAAACTAATACCATATTCAAGAGCTTTGATAAATACCTTTTCAAGATGCTGCACATGATCTTCAACCTTCTTTGAGTAAGCAGTCAAGTCATCCTAGTATACTACCATGATAACATTGATCAAGTCTGCAAATGCTACATCCATGGCTCTTTGGAAATTCGCTCCAGCATTAGTGAGACCAAATGGCATTCTTATATATACATATGTTCCCCAAGGAGTTGTGAATGTTGTTTTGTATTGCTCAGATTCCTTGACTTTAACCTGGTTGTATCCTAAAAACCCATCCATCATGGACAACAACTCACACCTTGTCACCTTATGTAATATTGCCTCCATGTTGGGTAGAGGATAATTATCTTTGAGAGATGCCATGTTTAATTTTCTGAAGTCCACACACAATCTGATATCACCATTCTTCTTTCTTATAGGAACCAAATTTGAAACGCATTTTGAGTGCCTAATTGGTTTGATAATTCCTCCATCTTTGAGCTTTGTCAATTCTTCCTGCATCTTAGGCTCCAGTGTTGGATTTATAGGCCTTTGCTTCTGTCTAAAAGGCTTGGCATCTAGCTTCAATGGTATCTCATGCTGAAATAAATCTTCCCTGTATGCTTTCAGATCCTCATAAGACCATGCAAAGACATGCTTGTACTTTCTCAACAATTCTATCAGCATTCTTTTGATTGTAGGGCTTATTTTCTTGCCTATGTACACCTTTCTTGGTGCTATTTCAGTCCCCAGATTAATTTCTTCAATATCTTCCTTTCTGACTGGTGTTTGCTTCATAAGGGACCGATCATTTCCGTCATAAACCCTTTCTAGTGCCACTAATCCTTTTGGAAGCTTATTTTTTTTTAGCTACAATATTTCTTTTCCAAACACTGTTTGCTTCCCATCAACTTCTTCAAAAAAACCATTGAAATCAATTTCCTGGGCTTCATATTGATCTATACAATTAAGGAATTTCAAAAGGTCAGTATCATCATTGAAGACTTTCCAACTATAAATGTTATCAGGAATAGCAGGCCTTGTCTTAAATTCAATTTGTGACACCCCAACCAATGTAATATCATCTCTTTTGAGCGCCACATTTGCTAAGAAATTAGCCATTATGTTCTTTGATCTGTCAATCCACTCAATTGAAAAAGCATCAAACAATTCAATTGTATCCCATACGAAATTCCTATATTATTTTAATCTTTTGTGCTTTGTTGCATATTTTGATTTGATTTGTGAAACAACCAACTCAAAATCGCCCAAAATAGCCAACAACTTGATTTTATGATTCACAGCTATGTTCAAGCCTATCAATAAAGCTTCATACTCTACCACATTGTTTGTACATTCAAATGCTAACATAAATGAATATTTAAAAGTAACACCTTTAGGTGAAACAAATACAATCCCAACTCCATTACCTTCTTGGTTGCAGGCTCCATCAAAATACATCTTCCAGACACCATTGCAATTCTGTACATGTTTTTCAATTGGATCACTATTGGTTAATTTTTGCTGAGCTGGTTCAATTTTAAAATTCCCAAGATCAACATCACAAAAAAAATTGATCTGATTATGTGGCACACAGTCAACAAGCTGATTCATTCTTGGCTTCCTATACAACTTGACCTCTTGACCATTCACTGGAATTGTAGCATAGGACAGATCAAATTGAACATTTCCACCAACAATTGTTGTCCATTCCCTTGAAAAAAGCATCCCAAACTGAGGAGGAGTACCAATGACTGTTATGTCTATATTATAAGCCACCTGTGGATAAGTAGCCAGTTTGACTTCAACATCTTTCATAATACCAACCATAGGAATAGGCCTATTATCCATTGCATAACACTTGCCTCCAATAGTATCAACCCACATGTCAAGCTGCTTCATAACTCCTACTGGCATAATGTTTATAGCAGCACCAAAGTCTATCATGCAATTTCTCAGCAATTTGTTATTTATAAGCAATGTGGTGAAAAAGGGATCAACTTGAGGGGGAGTTGATAATATATCACTCAAGCAAACTTCAGAATTATTTATTTTCTCCTGCCTACTGATTGCTTTAATAGCTATTTTACTTTCAGAATTCATACATTTTTCATTTCCACTCATTATCAATTGAATAGCAGTATCCCTATACTCTTTAATCTTC
This sequence comes from Sequoia sempervirens, assembly GCA_007258455.2. Taxonomy (NCBI): domain Eukaryota; kingdom Viridiplantae; phylum Streptophyta; class Pinopsida; order Cupressales; family Cupressaceae; genus Sequoia; species Sequoia sempervirens. Next base: position 9,898,376 of record VDFB02358134.1, on the reverse strand, counting down.
ATCATCTCAAGTAGTGGAATAGACATTTTTACCTAGCATAATGCCTGAGTGAAGTCAAAAGAAGAGCCCTCTGTCTTAACACTCTTTTTTAGTTCTGGCGCAACTCCTTTGATTTCTTCCTTTTCTTTTTTATTAGGCTGGCTAGGCGCTTGTGTCTCCTTATGTGAAAGATTATGTTCATCTTTATCAAGAAGTCTCTTTTCTAACATCTTCATAGTTCCCTGCATTGCCTTGTGATCTTTCATAAAAATTCCCCCAGGAACACCCTCTGTCTCATTCACTTTTCTGTTTCTCAACCAGTATTTACTTCTTGCTTCCTCAACTGCAGCAACATTTATTCTCTCTATTTCATCTTCAGTAAGTCTCCTCACATTGCATTAAGAAGGTGCTTCAACTAAATGTGGCTCAATATAATCCTCTTCACAATCTTCTTCAGAGTAATAGAAGATCTGTTGTTCAACCATATGGATGTTGTACTTCTGATTTGAAACATCATATTCATAGCCATCACCTTCTGAAGATGAGTACCTCTCCTCCACATGGTGAAAAGTATTTGAAGTCAAATACACTGTGTGATCTTCTCCATTGTTTTCCATCAACATTCCTTCTTGTTGCATTCTTTGGGCTACAACACAATAATCTAGGGAATGTGGCTGATTACAAACTTCACAGAAGTAATTATTACTCACCATATAAGTTCCTTTCTTGCTCAATGGATCAAGAGTCTCTTTGTTTCTTGTCCTTGCTTTTATAGGCTTTCCATCCTTCCAATCTATATTATAAGGCATGTCATGTAACCTTGGCCTCTCATTTCTGTTCTCATTTCTATATGTATTCTCCTGTCTATACTGATAATTATTATTTTGCTAAGAAGGCCTTGGGTAGTCTCTTTTACTAATTATACTAGCAACCTTACTATTATTTTAAATTGTCAATGCAATCTTCTGTGCTTCAGCCAAATCTCTTGGAAATCTATTTCTTAGTTCATACCCTATTTTGGGATCAAATGCATTTAAATAAACACTTAAAGCTACAAAATCTAGCAACCTTGATCCAGGAGGTTCCTTAGTCTATAATTTGTTGAATTTTTGGTTGAAATCATAAACTGAGTCATTTTGATTTTTTTGAATTCGCATCAATTCATGAAGAGCTGCATCTGGTGCATTTAGATTCCCATATTGCTCTAGGAATCGATCTTGGAATACTTGAAGAGAATTAATTGAATACGCTAGCAAGCTATTAAACCAATCCCTAGCATCTTCAATAAGTGACATCATAAATAGCCTCATGTGCAAATCTTCATGTGGCATACCTATTTCTTGAATGAACACATTGAAACTCCTTAGATGTTCTTCAACAGTGACTGCATTGCTCCTTGTAAACTTGGGAACTAGACTTCTCCAACTGCTATCCATAGGGTAAGGGCATATATGGAACCTTTCCAAATCAAACTGCCCGATCATTGTTGCGTATTGGTGAGAGGGAGGGATAGGTGGATATTGATACTAATGCATAGGATTATTGTATTGTGCATTATGCTGAGGGATGTGATGATGACCAGGAGGTGGATGCACATTTGTATGCTATGTGGGAATATGAGGCAGATGATTTGGCTTCTTGTGATGATTTCTCATTTGATGGTGAGGAGATACAGGTGGACTAGAAGGCCCTACACTATGACTTCCCTACTTATGAGGTGGCACATACTTTGGGGGGCGATCAACTGTCTGAGCATTGTTTTTATTTTTCTACAATTCAAATTCTTTCATTTCTTTTATCATCAGAGCCTTTTCCTGTTCTTCTCTCTCCTTCTTTTGAGATTCAAACCATGCTTTGACTTCCTCATAAGTCAAAGACCCATAATCAGTTTGAGAAATCACATTTTCATTAATCTAGTTTTGATCATTTTCCATCTTCTGATCATATTCACACTGAATTCTGATTTGTTTAGGCTCAAGTCTAGCTTCAAACTCAGCCTACTTTCTAGCTTCAAACTCAGCCTACTTTTGAGGATCAAGAGAAAAGAAAGGATTTCTTTGATCTTCAGGGGTACAAAGTTCTACACTTGAATCATCTCTCCATGTATCATAGCAATTATATGTTTCACAATGTGCTCTTGGTGCTTTTCCTTTGTCTGTTATGCACATGTCCTCATTGATCCTCTTTCCTTTATTAGCTCTGTCATCTTTGTGTGTCCATTTACTGCTGCCAGTAGGGGCTCGAGTATGACCTCCCCTATACTGAGATCTTCTTCCATTCATGATGAACAGCTATAAAATTTATGTCAGAGTCGCCACTCACTTTTATCAAAAATGAAAAAATACTTGATGTTTCTTATTCCTAGCGGAGTCTATATATAGTTCCTAACTCTATGATTAAGGCCTTGATTCTGAATGTATTCCCCAGCGGAGTCGCCAATTTGTTAGATCGCAAAAATGCAATTTGAATGCCTCAAGAGACTGCCAATCTCTTGATACGTTTTAGGGTAATATACAAGGTCAAGAGAACTCAACCTTCTACTCTTTGGGTGCTGCAAACCTCAGTGAGTGTACCTTTCTGAATGATGCAGACTTAACTTGTGTTTATCTTCTTAAAACAATTTGTTCACAATGGCAATGGGAGGTGAACAAATGAAATCCAACTAGAAAACAGTAACAATATTCTGATCTGAATCCTAAAATGAATGCTTGATTAACAGATGTAAAGAAAACTGAATAAGTTTAAATGGTGAAGTGCAGAGACTAGTGCCTTGTTGGGTATGCAGAGTCAAATGAGATCAAAATGAGCAACACTCTCTGGATAAGACACCGATTATTTGGCATACATTTTGTTTACAACTTGTATAAACATGCAACAATGTGATTACTAAGCTCTACTTGAATAATCCAATTGAATCTTTCTAATTATTGTGATTAACTAAAAGGATTTAGTCTTTACTTGAAAGAACCAATCACTTGATCACACAAGTACAAAAAATGTGCACTGATAAATTGAATACAAACTTGTCATATCAATTTAAACAATCAGAAAGAATCCAACTTGGAGACAACTTAGCAATTCTCTTATTAAATTCAATAGGTAACTGATACCAGACATGTGCAGCAACATCAATTGACATTCATAAATACCTCCATTTTAGAACATGAATCATATCCTCTGATTTGATAAATTTGTTGTTCTATATCCATATAGTTTGCCTACTGCATCAAATAACTGATAACTGGTGTCCTTTACAATTATAAAGATGCCAATTTATACACCAGCATGAGAAAATAAAACATATTGAAATATCATGTCAGCCCTCCACAAGATTCAGGCTCCAATCGAGCTGGCCTGCAATGGTCATCAAATGTATACATGTCGGCTACAACATTCAAATTTCTATTTTTATTTGCTAGTGAACCAGTCGCCAGGACAACACAGAAGGTATGCCAAAGGAAACTATATCATCAATCATTAATCATCCCGCATTCCTCTATTCCTCATGCTATTCGCTTTCCTCATAACAAACTGTTTGCTACGCCGAAGTCAATAAGTATCCATTTGTCTCCATTATGTTTTGGTATAGCCCTATGATATCGGGGAGATGTCATACAGATAAAAAAATGTTATATCGAAATGTAATTCTTCACATGCTTTCATTCATTGAGATGCCATATATCTCTCACCGATGAGTTCCTTTGGTTTTGATCACAGTCGCTGTAACATTCTAACATTGGCAAGACCTCTTGTAGATTACTATGTTTCACCGAAAGTCTTCAACCATCCCAAGTCGCTGAGACAAAATATTTTTCCTACCGACGAGGATCCTCTGTCGCTATAACCTTCAACCCTCGGCGAGATGTCTTGTAGAGTAAATTGCTATACCGAAACAACTGAGCTCACACCTGTTCACCAAGACATAGCCAATATCTTGCCGAAAGCTGTTCAATAGAAACCCTATAGTAACTCGTCGGCGAGACACATATACTTCACCATGACCTCCTACCGCAAACACATGCCTTTGCCAATGAACCACCACAAGCATAGTTAGGGAGACATACAAAATTGAGTGAGATACTACCCCGATAGCTAAAAAATACACCGATAGAAGTCTCCAAATGCCAGTCGCCAAGACAAAAGATAATCAGCAAGAAGTGATGCCGATACCGCCAAGTCTGGCCGAAGAGAATCCATAATGCGTTTGTTGGCAAGACCCAAAAAAATCGCTATGGCCATATGCCTATGCCGCAACTCCTGCCAAACGGTGCCTGTAAGCGGAAACCAATCGCCATGACAAATAATAAGTCTTACCAATAGGAAACACAAACTTATGTTAGCAATAAACGTACAATGGGTTGGGGAGACAGAGGTATTCTCACACCGATATGAGTCAGAATGTAAAATATGCATGACCCAATAGATTCAATGGGACAATATGGAAAAATATGGGTGAAATATGCATACAGTAGGACCAAATCTAGAAATTTATGAGTGAAAACATATGCAAAAACATCATATTTTTACAGTCCCATCATGCCCCACCCATTCCTAGAGTGCTCGATCAGGCTAAGGATGGGTTGGGAAAGCCTAGTTAGCAAGTCTGTTATCCTTGTCTTCACGAGAGGATAATTGGTCTCGCATGTGTTACCCTATGGGGTTGGTGTCGAATGTGCGACTGTCAAGACAACCATAGATGGGGGCCGACATCTAGAGGAAGACTGTCAAGACAACCCATGTAAAGACCATGTGATAACACTCTCCCCACTACAACCTTGCATTAATTGATTGGATTTTCCTTTTAATGTTTGTTGTGCCTCTGGAAGTTGTGTCACTGTTGTATTATGTGATTATGTTCTTTGCATGTTAGAATCCCTTATAGTCTTGTTGTTTCAGTTGTAGTCAGCCTTGTGAAGTCTTTAGTCCTTTGTTTTTCAGTGATGGTGGGACCCTTTGTTACCTCCTAACATGAGGGGTGAACCTTTGGGTTCACATGGTTGGGTGGAATGTGTTATGTTCTCCATTGGGTTCCCTTCTCTTTTACATGTTGTGGTGACTTGACTCAATCTAAAGACTTCTGCACTACATCTCTTGGTATTTGTAATCTTTGTACTAGTATTTGTACTATATCTTAAATATGTATCTTGTATCATGTTGTTAAGAACTCATCACATGTAACAAGGAGGTATCATTATACAAAATCTAATTGTAAAGATGAAATCGATGTATCTCTATTATGTGGTGAAATATGTATTCAATGATATCATTCATGTTAAGTGGAATGAATGTAATCAGTTATTCTTTTATTGTTATATTTATGGATGTATTTCATGGGTTACTTGATTATATGTTATGTGTAATTGATATTAGAATTTGGTTATTATTATGCTTTATGGTTTAGTTAGTTTTTTTGATGATGGGAATTGCATAATGCAGTTGTGCACCCTAGAGGACGTAGGATAGTACTTTAGTTTATGTTCAATTTCAATCGTGCAACATTACATTTAAAAAAAAAAAAATCAATTTTTGTTGCTTAGGTTTTGTCTTCTAGTGTTCTTAGTGGGGTGTTACACATGGTATTAGAGCCTAGGTTTAAACACTGGGTGTTCTGGGTATATAAATTACCCCATTAAGTTGTCTTAGATGTATAGCTTGAAGTTTAAGTTTTCCCTCATTGACCTCATCTAATACCCTAAATTTTTCCTTTGTGGTGTCTATGTAGGATCATGCCTAGGAGATGGCATAGAGGTCGAGGGCAAGGTAGCGGTCGAGGTGGTGGCTATGGTGGCTGTGGGGCCAATCGCTATGATTCACTTCCATAGAGTTCTCATGAGTCAGATCATGAGGAACATTAGGGTTCACAAAACAATCAGGGAGGCGTAGGATAGAATCTGTATTAGCCAGGGATGGAGGGCACATAGTTGCACCAATTACTAGAGGAGGTTCTTACCTGGCTTGGTTTGAGGTAGGAGGGTGAGCAGTTAGTGATTCAGGAGAGAAATAGGTCTCCCAGGAGGAAAGAGTTAGTTGTTGAGTAGGATTCCATTTTAGCTAGTCATATGAGGGACCTTCTTGGAGCACGTCCTTTGACATTTGATGGTACATGCAATGGTTTAGAGGTTGACTTGGTTAATAAATCTGAACCGATGTTTTTATATGCACCTATATGATAGCAATACCAAGGATAGATGCACCATTATGCATCTCCAAGGTTTTTCTTCCAGGTGGTGACATCTTGAGAAGTAGAAGCTCCATCTGGATATAGATTTAGTGTCATGGGAGATGTTCCTTGAGTGATTCAGAGCCCAATTCTCGATGGGTCATTGTTGCTCCTAATGGGTCATCTTTGCTCCCACCTCATTTTGCATGTCCCTTTCCTTGAGTCCAGGTTGGTCATGAGCCTTAAAATGACCAAACACTCCTTGACCAAATTCACCTATCTGAATTTCACTAAGTTTTTTTCCTTTGCGAAACTTGGCCCATAGATTTCCCTTGGCTTTTTTCCCTGGTGTCTGTGAAGCCTCGTGGACCCACAACCGCAAGTCTCCTCTTATAGATTGCCATTATTGTATTGCCTCTAGCCAGTGGCCAAATCCTAAAATCCACTTGCATGGCAGGTCCCACATCAACCTTTACCATCACATCCATCGGGCATCATGGACCTGCAACTGCGGGTCACCTCAGGTGGGTTGCTGCTTGTGTGTCACCACTAAGCAGCAGTTGACTCTTAGCTTCTACCTGCATGGTGGGCTCTTTGTTTAGTTTCTCTACTCAAGCCTTGGCCAAGCATCCAAATGAGTGCGGGTTTCCACATCTCACCTAACCAGGGTTAGCCTTATGAGTAACTATGCATACCATTAATGATGATTTACCTAAATGCACTTCTCCCTACCTGCCATTTTCACCTAAGGCATTCAAATTTGAGAAGACAGAAAATTTCCCCCACTCCTTGCGTAAAGCTTCCCATTAGAAGTAGAAAAAAATTTTAAGTCTGGGTAGCCTTGCGGGTTCACCCTTGTGCGTGGTCGTCCCCACATTGTTTTTTTCCTAATGGCGTAGCACCTGCGCCACTCCGCTATGCAGGTCCTACACATAATGTTTCTTCAACAATAAAGCTCTGTTCACCAACAAGGCGGTGGGTCAGATGGCCCTTGCGGGTCCACTCTTTCGAATGTCCATTTGTAGGAATCCTTTACTCCTTAGCTATTTCTTAATGACAAAATGTTGCTTCTCAACCATGCATGTCCCACATACATCTCTTCCTCAGGATGAAATCTTAGGTTCGCTGGAAAACCTTTTGGCTCAAAGCTCATCGGTGGGTCCACCTGCGTGGACCACTACTAGTGGGAGGCCATCACCACCACATCATTCCATAACAATGAAGCCTCACTACTTCCCTACTACACTGGCTCAAATCCCACCAACGCCATCAATTCAAAACACACAGAGTTGGGTTCTAAAGAAATTCTCATCAGAGGGCCCGCTCATGTGGGTTGCCATCATTGGAGCACCATCTTGTCATTTTGGGGGGGGGGGGGGGTTAAATGGAATTCTTCTATCAGCTTTCCATGGTCTCCTTGTCGTGCCTCTCTAAGCTAACATAAACCTGTATGTGAGTTGCCCCTTTCTACCACCGTCTTTTGCGACATTAACTCGGTCGCTTTTTGCATTTCCTTATCCACATGCCCCAACTTTCAGGGACTCCCATAGTTTGTAATCTAATGAAGAACTCAACCTTAAAAATCAACCCATGGGCATCAAATTTCATGAGGTTCTTATTATTGTGGGCCTAGTCGACGTGGGTGTCATTGGCCTCTCGACCATTTTCTAACGATAATTTATCATAACCTCTCTACACTCTCACATCTACAAATGACATTGTCAATATAGCGCCTTGCATTCAATTCCCCGCATCAAATCTTAGTCATAGAAGACATGGTTGGTGGTGCCATTACATAGCAGACCTACATCATTCGCTTACAAATGGAGGGACATTCTCATGGATTGGTCCTTCAAAGCATGGTGGCCTAGCATGTTCCTTAGATACAAAAATAGGAGTTACAAGCTATCATGATATATTACAAATGGAACATTTAAAGTTGGTACATGATCAATATATTGAAAAATGAACCAATGCGTGATCGTGTTGGGTGGGTCATGGATGGATGGCTCTCGGTGAAACAATTAATGCTAACTAGATTAACTCATGGGCATGGGGTTACCTTTATTCATGTCATTGGAAGTCCGCATGTGGACTTTCTCTATCCAAGTATTGTTGTTACTATAGCTTTCCCACCACAGATCCCTACATCCTCTTCCCTGCATGCCTCTGGACTTCAACTATGTGGGGGATGTTGTTCACCAGGCTTTTTGAAAGGGTGCCTTCACACAACCTTTTTTCTCTAAATCTCTACACTAAGGTTCCTCTTCCTTCACATGCAGGTTGATGTCTTGCTAAAGCTATTTACTGCATTTCCCAAATGGCATCATTTCTTAGAATCTCCGCACACTTCCTTACTTAACAATCCAAATAACCTCAATGGCCTACGTAAATAGATGTTAAATGAAGCATGTGAGTTCTTCAATGAGGAATAGTTTTGATTCTTTGGATATGAAAATAGAGCTATCATGAAGATGTTTCCTACAAGTCAGTAAGTATCATTACCATGGGTTGATCCTGGTTCCACCGCCATCATGGGAGCGCCTATAGCGAAGGATGTTCTTGATGCCATTTTCAGAGGGCAGAACCACCTTGGATCCCCACACTTTATGCTCTACACTATCTTCTATGGACTTCCTATATGAAAAGGCCATAGCCATCTCTTCTATTGAAAGAACTTCTCTACATTATCAGCCCACATAAATTCTCTCGCTCAGTTATTGTGCCATCATAAAACAATCAATTCTAGGATTGGGAATGTTGTGTAATCTTCATGATAGAGTGTGGGCATAATTGAAAGTCTATGGACAAATGAGGATCTAGGAATGATGTAATGTGGAGTGTCTATGGTGTTAAGTATATAAAGAAAAAACCTATGATGGATTGTGGCATTGAAAGATTAAAAGGTCTTGATCAGACGGAAAAGAGTGTCTGAGGTGTGTTCATACTTGCAAGGTCTATTAATGTAAATATTAAGCTCTACGGGGGCTGGTTGAATGTGGAGGTCATAATATTTGATGCTAACCAAATGAAAAGCTGACACAAACTCCTTGCATATATTTTGCGCATCACTGCATATGCCGAGGCTTTTGCACTCATGGCTTTTGGGGCAAGAAGTGGCATTCTTTCAAAAGGATAGATCAAAATATCAATTTTTGTTGATTGGTGAAATGGGGGGAGCTTGAAAGACCAGCGGTGCAAGCTCCAATGTGAACACTCAATTTGCAAATAATGGTTGTCAAAATTAAAGCATCATGATTTAACTTCATGGCATAGATGGTAGGTGCTAGTCCAAACTTGCAAAGTTTTGGAGTGGAAATCGTCGCAGGAATAGTGGCGAAACTCTGGGAATTGTGGTCTTAATCGATTTTAGAAGAAGCAGTTGTTGTAGGTGTCATGAGGTGGGACAACATCTACACGTTGACCACTCTTTAATGGTATTTCGATCACGGATCCCCATAAACATCTACCTGCATGCTCAACTCTGCACTCCCTTTGACAGAAGTTGTCTTTGCGGGGTCCTTTTTATACTTCATTGTTTGAAAGGCGACCTTCCCATATCACACCCCAAAAATTCCTACTCTCCGCTTTGTTCAAATGACATAGAATACTTTTAGAATATTTGAATTCGAAATAAATGTGGGCTTACTCCTAGGTACAACGATCACTCTCTGGGCCATTATTTGTGGGCTTTAGGGTGCGGGGATCACCCACATGATAGTCATTATTTAGTAGCATAACCGAATGACGTTCATGCAAGGGAATTCCGCATCACGCTCCTTTCAGTTTATGATCTTGTGCTTGTTAAGACCACATCCTGGTCACTCATGAAACATTTCATGATGCACCCAAGTGTTTGTGGCAAAGAGGATAAGGATACCTATTTTAAAGGAGTATGTTGAGAGATTTTTGGTTTTGTGGAAACTTGTCTTCCCAACACTCCCAATGCTCATCTCCACAATTTCATTTTACAAGTTGTCAAAGCATGGGTGTCGGAAGAGAGAAACACACTGCTTGAGAAGGGTGCAGATAGCAAGTCAAAGTGAAATTTAGAGGTAAAGTTGTCTTATGTATTGAAGCATGGAGCTAGTTCTACACGTAGGCAGTTCTCTAAGTACTGTAAGGTTTTTTTTCTTTTTGACCATATTCGACTGTGCTCAACTATAGGAAGTGAGGTTGTATTACAATACATAAAATGAAATTCCATTATTAGGATCATTGTGAACATCTTAGGGGATTATTGAGAATGTGACATCCTTCAAAGGTCGAGAATTGAGTGAGTCATTTTTCTTTACATGAGGGAGCATGTCGCTACGGGTTGTGAGTGATTTTCCATGCCGACACTAGGGGTGGATTAACATGGGTGTTTCACAAAGATCAACGCTCTGTTGTGCCACTACTAAACCAACTCGACCCTTGGTTAGAATTTAGTTGGAAGTAGTTATAATTTTAGTTAACGGGTAAAATATTCAAAGGCTTTGGGATGATCACTTAGTGGGGATCTCATTCTCCTACTCACACGGTTTAATCTAATGGGTGCGGAGGTATTGGTGGCAAGGGTTGTGACTTATGATGTCATTATTAATGGTGCTCCCACCCTGGCATCCTACATTCTCATTCTCGTAGCAACATTGTAGTATTGTTTCCCAACTTGTCCTATTTTGCAAACCTTTGTAGCTATTTTGAGGGAGGTTCATGGAACAAAGACGGTACCGACTTCAAGAGATCAACTTGGAATCATGTGATCAGGTATTGATTAAAATAGCATGATTTCTTCAAAAGGGTCGCGGGTGGACCTTTCGTGAATCGAAGCAACATCTATTAAAGCAGGATAAGGATATCTACTGAAATGTTTGGTCAAAAGGTAGAGCATGCGATGTTGTGAGACATCCAGATTTGATGAGTATGATTGAATTGTTTCCTATGCTAAATCTAGAGCAAGTGGCTATCTCTACTCACACAAATACATTAAAGGATAGCGCTATCACTTTTTGACTCTGATAGGAATTAAAGCATGCTAATCATGTGACACCAATGGTGTTTCTTACAAAGGTCACGATCACATAATCAAATGGGAGTTTACCCTTTGGTCAAAACTATTCACCTAGAGGCAAGACTACAGAAATGTAGTGATTGAGTATAGAAATACAATGATGGATTTTGAGCTTGTAGACTCCAATGTGTGGGTTGGCATTCCTCTCATTATCGTTTTTTAACAACATTTCCCATTTAGACTCCTGCATCTCGTGGCCCACAACCCCTGTTTCCATGAGGTGCAATACCTCATTATCTCTGCAAATATCACTTTTTCGCACTCGTCCTCCTCCTCAAGTGACCCATCCCACAAATGCTCTATGTCACCTATTATTTTTATAATCTCGATGGGGAAATTTGAAGAAAAAATACTTTAAGGGATGAGATTTATATTTAAATTCAAAAGGGGAATGAGCCAAATGTAATTATGAGGAAAACTAAAGCATGAAAGGAGGATAATTGGTGTCAATGGAAATTTAAATATGCAATGGTAGAGGAATTCAAAGATTGAACAATCACTATGAAGATGAGAATTATATATTCATGTGAATATTATTTTCCCTCTTTTAGTGTATTACATAATCATTATGTTGGATTCAAATGGTTTCATATTATCGTGAGAAATGGTTTATTTGCATGAGTTGTATGGGCCTAATTTAATTTAGTATTTTATGTAGGGATTTAATTATAAAATAAAGAATTACCAAGGGATCTTGTTGCAAATAGAGATTACCCATGGTGTGCCTACCTATGATGTCATGCTGAGAAGAGGATTCTAATTCAAGTCATTAGAGGAAAAAGGGGACCTACATGCCTTATACCAATTCTACAGAAGGAAGTGCTCTCACAAAGCTGTCTACAGGAGTATACCAAGAATAATGAAGATTGCTAGTAGAGGGATGTTTGCACAAATGATGACTAGTTTTCCAAAGGACTGTCCAACATATCAATGCATGCAAAAGAAGTCAATGCCAAGGAATTAGAGATTTGTTTACCAGAATTGGAAACAAGAGGGAGCTATTTTATCTTCCACCAAGTGATGATGATTACCAACAAGAGCTGTCCACTAGGATTGAGGAGAATATTTTTGCTTCTTAGTAAAGAAAATCTACAAGAGGACACACTTGATTGGTTGAAAGGATGCTACAAAAACATTAGACGAAGGATAGACTTTGACATTTTTCAGCCACAACATAGAGGGCAGCTAAAAGAAAAAATAACTACAGTGGCTAAAAGACAAAATAGGCTACAAAACAAGATAGAGAAGAGGACAAAATAGCCTATTTTAAATTGTGACATATTGGGGGTAGGTGAAACCCTAAGCTATAATGAATTTGAGCCATTAGTTATAATTAAAAACCTGGCCATTCATTTGGGCTTTGAAAAACTATAAATATGGGCTTGCTCCTCATTTGTAAGGGTGGTGAATTGTTGTAAAATGGAATTTTGTAGTAATAGAAGGAAGCATTGCATTAAAGTTGAGTGTTTTCTTTTATTTTTCTCATTTTGCATGCATGCTTCAACCTCCATGTTAGTTTTAGTTTGCTAGTTTCTTGAATTTCTTTAATGGTGGCTGTTGTTATAGTATTGGATGCACTTCTAGCTCATGCTTTTAATGGTTTATTGATGATGAATCACTTAAAGCCAGTATGAGCTAATTGATATGCTGCACATTAGTTCAACTATATGTTCATGAGGTGAATGCACAATCTAAAAATTTGTAGACCTTAGATGATTGCACTGGTTTTATGTAGCTTGTAGGTATCTCTTGGTCAAGAAAAAATCAATTTTATGGGATTATGTCTACTGTAGCATCCTCCATTATTACTATTCATTCATAGCTTAGATTTAGAAAAACTTCTCTCAACCCTTTCCCTTTTGCTATTTATTTCAAACCTTTATTAGAGTAGGATTCCAAGCATCATAACCATGCTAAATTTGATGTTCAAACTGAGTTTCAACTTGTTCTAAGTGGGAAACCACTATTCATTCACTTGTAGCACTTTGAAACTCCATTTGTAGACCCAACTTCCCATTCTTTGTAAACCATAAAGGCCTCCTTGTGATTACTAGCAAATCACATCAACCAATTGAACCATTCCAAGCATTGTCATCACTTGACACCTGAGAGACCTTGGGGTGATTTCTAAAACTCAGTTGCAGAAATTAGCTTTCAAGAGAGGTAGCATACTTGTGTTCTACCTGTGTTGAGAAAGTTCAAAAACACCCATCAATAGAATTGGTGCTATAGGGAGGGCATGGTTGAGCACAAGGCTACAAAGCTAGAAGTTGTAAGCACCTTCAAGTAAAATATGAGATAGAGAAGATCTCATCATATGCTAGAATTTTTTAAATAAATAAAAAAATTGAAGATAAAGGTAACATTTGAGCTGAGATGGAGAAACAACTCCAAATCAACATCACTCAATTGTAGGAAGATCTAAGTAAGAGATTGAGGAGGCCATTGTAGCACTTTGCATTGGGAGACAAATGAAAAATCCATGACACTTGTAGACATAATGAGATGGAATGTCTAACATTTTTGGGAAGAATTGAGATGGTTTTGCAAGGAGAAATCCCCTTCTGGAAATATATCAACCCATAGCTCTTGTACATCGAGAAGAAGAGTTTGCTAACATGGTAGAAAAATCATTTGAGGAGCTGATCCAAGAGCACCTGAGCAATAAGGATGGACTAAGACAAGAAGAAATACTGATGTCTAGGTGGTTGAGGGTCCATAATGCATCACATTTAGAATTCACTTGCCCTTCATGTGCAAACATCATTTCCCAAGCTAGGAGATATTTGAACATCATAGAGCAACCAAATCTCAATGAAGCGGAGTTTTGCACTGATGTAGGATAATAGTTAACATTTGGAGAACAACACATTGAGGATGAATTAAGAAATTTTGTAGAAACAAGTGTTGGGACAACCAACGAAAATACTGAAAGTCAAAAGAATGAGACTGTAAGCCTTGGGGTAGTAGAAAATAATGATGAAAGCTCAAGTGAAATAATATTAGAGGACCTCTTCTCAATAGATGAAGGAAATTAGACCTCTGAAAGGAAAGATCTAAGGGAGTGGGAACAACTACAGGTGGAGGCAGTCCATCATCAAACTTTCTTCCTAGTTGATGAAGACGATCTAGTGGTGGAAAGATATAATGAACTCATCTCAAGACTTGTAAGAGATTGGTCAGAGCTGAGATACCAAGTGGAATTGGAAGTACTATTGCTTCCAGGTTGGTCCAGGATCCATGATTCAGAACATTCTGAGTTCATGTGTGAGCTATGTCAAGAGGCCATCAAGCAAGTTAAAGAACAAGTGGAGCAACTAGGTGCATAGCCTCCTGCAGTTGTTTTAGGGATTGAGCTAGAAGTCGAAGAGTCAAATCCAAGTGGAAACATAGTTGAAAGTATCCCTCAAGAAGGTGTTGGGACAATGACAAGGGAAGAACAATATTGTCCTGAATATCCAAATGATGAAGCAAATCATGTAGGAGAGCTATCCATCAACTATCAAGAGTTTTCCCCTCTTGTAGAGCATCTATACATGATGGATGATAGGATTTATGGAGGACTTTCAGAGGTAAATCATACATCATACCTCAATCCCCTTCATGATCTAGTGTCCCTTGTTGATTTCTTCCCACTTGGAATTGTGCCATAGAGGTATAATGGCACTAAGGAAGAGTACATTTCAAAAGATGGTGGTGATGAAGACATATCACCCAAACCTCAAGATGGCAAAGCGTTGGAGCTCCCAAACTAAGAAAGGGTCTCCATTTCTATCTATAGTGACAGTGAACATTAGGAAACAAGTAAATATCTTAGTGAGCCACATGAACTGCAAATAGAAGAAGACCAAGGCAAGGTTGTTTTGTCAACTACCCACAAAGATGATATACCTTGCTAACTATAGGTTGCAACTAGGAGTCTTTCCTCCATGACCATTGTTGATCCTCCTACACACTCTGAGAGTTACAATAGGATAGAGGCATCCATATCATGTTTTTATGACATGAAGCATAAACAAACTGAGATCAACACGAGGGAAATGAGATGGGACAACACACTTCCTTTCAAGGACAGTAATCAAGTGGAACCATGGACTATGGAGGATCAATGAGATGAAGTGTATCTCCTTGAGGAACAACTGAGAGAAGTTGTGGATCCCACTAGGAGATTGGAAGATGGGTTGGATGAATCTTTTTCTCAACCTTATGCAGACCCAAAATCAGGTAGAATGTTCCTCGAATTCAAAAAAATTATTTCCTTGCAGTGTCTACTATCTGATCAATTTGATTATGAATTGCAAATTCATAATGCAAGTGGGATGTTGCACCACCAACTACGTCCTTTAGAAGTTGTCGATGCATAGCTTGATCATGAAACACACGCTCTGAAATATCAAATACAACTATCCTTGGCCAAAAACACCCAAGTTCTATATTTCCTTACTCTTGTGAATACTAATAGCTATGTTTATTATTTTGATTATGGGACCGAGGGTAGATGAATGTGTTTTTGGGTTAACCATGGAATTCGAGAGTCACCTCATTTTGTTATTTTTTCTTGATGATATTATTGAATTTGAATGCTACAATATTGAGGCTCATTTTTCTAAATATAAGGATGAATTTGCATCGCTTAGGACTGCAACAATCGCTTGTTTTCTTGTGGGTGCATTGTGAAGTCCAATGGGCATAAACGTTGGTTTTCCTTGCCTGTATGAAATCCTTTGTAAATATCTTTGTACATAGTTTGGTTGAAGTAGTGTGGGCTTCATGTATATATCTCACTTTCCTACTTTCATTATATTAGTTGGTTTGTTGTAGGTTAGGTGCTTTAGAGTACTTTCCTTGCTATTTGTTTTCACATTCCTACATTGGTTAGTTTAGGTGCTTGCTTTAGGTTAGTTTACTTTCTGTTTGCTTCCACTTTGTTGTTGCTTTGTGTTGTGTGGTTTCACAACATGCCCCATTTTTCTCCTTGGAAAAATATGGACCCCTTTTTCCTTTCCTCTGTTCCTTTTTGCTTTTGTTTGCTTTGGATTCGTTCAGTGGCTCAGTTGGTTCCTGGTCTCTCTTTTAATTTTGCTTGGCCTTTTGCTTTATCTTTTATTTCTAGGATTCGGTATTTTGGTCTTTTCATAAAAGTTTAACATATTACCAAAGATAGGAATCTTGGATTATTCCATTTGCATTAAGGTCAATAGTATCTTCATTTAGTCCTAGCTCCACCCGGTATTTTATTGACCAAAGTCATCAATCCTGGTAGTTTCTTTTTATCAGAGTCTAGTTTTTTATTATTTCTTTTTCTTTTTCTTATTCAGAAGTTGGAAACTGGAGAGTTGGTTTTGAAATTTGTTAATCTCTCTTTTGAACCCGGTTCTTGGTCTTTTCTTTCATTCTAGTTTTCTCTTTCTGAAGCTTAGAGGTTAATTCCCAGATCCCGGTGCTTCTTCTTAAAGTCAATACTAGAAAGACTCAATCCCAATGATCACCAATTGATCACGTATCTTTAATGACCTATACCTCACAAAGAATCAGTGTGACATATGATTTCCACATATAATCATTGCGCCATTTTTCTCCTCTAGTAGCAGCTCGCACAAAAATCTAGGTGTTCATGATTTTCACCATAATCTGTAATGATTGCACCTTTATTCAAGGAATTAATGTGAAATAACAGGTAATTAATGAAGGTGGAAAACTACCTATGTACTTAGCACCACCTCAAGTATGCAACTTCTTTTGTAACACTTCACTTTGCGTCATGCTCTAAATTTGTGAAGGACATTGAAAGAATGAGATGACATTGGTGTGCAAGGAGAGGTAAATTTTGAGAAACCAAAACACAACTACCAAGGGTTTTGAAGTTGCATTCTAAAAGATCATCATTATCAACCAGAACTAGGTATGTTTTAGATAATTGTCATTTTTTTAGTGATTTTCAAGCTGAAAGATATCGATAATGGTATTTTCCTTTAGAAATTGAAATGTTGATTATTCTCTAATTTTCTGAACTTAATTGAAAATGAATTGAAAATTTTATAAATTGTAAGTTTTGGTTAAATTTAACCCTAACTCGCACAAAAGATACATATTCTAGAAAATGTAGAACACACTGGAGAAAATGAATACTCAAATGAATTCAAATACTACAATTCGCAAGGCGTACCCAATCAATGTAGTGGTTAAAGACACTCATATGGGATGGTCTTCTGATATTGAAATCTGTTGATGGGTATTACAAGAAAATGCTTCTCAATGTACCAAGAATGCTACAGAAAATGGGATAGTTTCAGCAAGAGGGTTTCCACTAGCAATGGAGGCCCCTGAATTAATTATGCAATGTATGAATTACTACAACCCAACCAAAAGGGTCATTGAGAAAAAAAGGGAGAATTTATGCAAAACTCTATAGAAAGGAACCATATACACTTTTGGTCTCCACGTCTACACACAAATGTACAATGTTGATATAAAAGCCAAGGGTGAGACATATCAGAATGCTGAAGAATGCAATAGAGAAATTATGAGTACCCAATGGTGCCAAGAGCCAATTACACCATAGAAAAAGGTAATTTAGAGGTCTATGTTCAACCAAGAAATACAAGATATTATAACTCTATTGAGCAGGGTAGTTGGTTTAAGAAATTTGAGCAAATTTGAACCCTGGATGTTTGTAATAATATCTAGTTTGATGGAAAGTCATGTGCAATTGCATTGGGGAAAGCTTATAAGTGATAGATTATATGAATAGATAACAACATTTCCCAAAACCAAGTGCTTTTATAAGTCATCATATTTTATTTACTCTTGTGCCATGAGGGCCAACAAACAAGGGTTGAAACAGATTGGTACTTTGGGCACAAAGGCAAGAAATAGTTTGATATATGCCCATTTACCCCAGATCACCATCCATGGTTATAAAGATGATTACAAGAAATTCAATGATCTATTCTCCATGAAATTGGTCAGAATAATGGAAGGTGATAAAGCCAAAAGGTTGTCCCTAGAAGCACAAAGTGTCATTCGACCAATGGGAGGCTGGTACATTTAGTTCCCTACTTACTCCTACATTAGGGTGGAGGGATTTGATGGACATCCATTCATGCTTCCCAGGAACCTGACAGAAAAAATAGTTTCGTTAGAATTGATGAGATAGTTGAAACCATCTCAGGCTCTTTATAGCCATGCTCACAGCAAGGCCTCTTTCAAATTTACCATTGCAATAGGAAACTATAAGTGTAATGCAATTAAAGTGTCTGACTTGTGTGAAGAATAAAGAACATATCATTTTGAAGAGTTCCCACTCTAGAAAATATATTATGATATTGTAATAAATATTGCCAATATTATAGATGGTTATCATGCTCATGTGTCACATTTAGAAGATTATTGGCTTAATTTTGAAGACAAGCATGTAG
Source organism: Sequoia sempervirens (assembly GCA_007258455.2). Classification (NCBI taxonomy): domain Eukaryota; kingdom Viridiplantae; phylum Streptophyta; class Pinopsida; order Cupressales; family Cupressaceae; genus Sequoia; species Sequoia sempervirens. The sequence continues at coordinate 9,879,766 of VDFB02358134.1, read as the reverse complement.
TAGGAAGAAGAAAATATGAAAATATTGTCTCTAGAATTTTCTTGGATTCTCAAGCTTCATGAAATTCTAGATCAATTGGAAGAGGATAATGGCCAAGTGTTGAAAAATTTATATAATGAAGACAGGGTATATGATTAACCCATCCCAGACCTAGGCTTTGGTGATGAAGATATGACATCAATTGATGAGTTCACTAGACCAGTCTTAATGTATACTCAACACTGGATTGATGATTTTTGTAAAGCTTTGAGAGAAAGAGGAATTGTTCCCACATTCTCATAAGATAAAAGGAGGAAGAAAAGAGATGAAATAAAATTTGACAGTGGAGAGCCTACTAAGAAGAGAAGGAAAACTAGTAAGCCAACTCTAGGTATAAGAATTGAAGAAAGAACCCCTAAAATTTCAAGACAAGAAATTCCTATGAAACCATCTGATAAATAGAAAGATGCAAAAACATGTAAAGATAAATAAAAAGTAAGACCTAAAGGTGCATCTTCCTCTACATCGAAACCAAGAACTAAAGTGATTATTGATGAAGAAGTAGGAGTAACATAAAATGTTGGTGCATAAGCTAGGTCTGCATCTCAAAGGGTTGCAACACTATTTACTTCTCCCCCTTTTGTTAATATGGCTAGTATGAAACAAGCACTAGGAGGAACTCCTATGGTTTTGGAGGAAACTTCTGAAGAATATGAAGCTATAATTAAAGAACAGATGGACAAATGGGGTGTTATATGGGAGAAAGTGAAAGAAAAGAAGTCTAAATACAAACCCATGGTACATCTAGTGAAAAAAGAGATTCAAGATACAATTTCTAATCCTATAAATGTTGAAGAAGACGAGTTTATACAAGGAACACTCACCTTAGAGATGGGAAACCATAATGTCCTTGAGATGGAAATAGGGGAGACTGTAGTGCATGATCTAGTTGATGAAAGAATTGTTGAAGATACTTTTGATTCCCATCCTTCACACGAGAATGTTCCAAATGTTAATGAATAGTCATACGTCTTTGAAGAAACAACGAAAGGCCATGTTGAAGTTGAAATTGAAATTGAGGAAGAGGAAGCTACATAGTTTTCAGGTGAAAGAATTGAAAATGAGGAAAAACCTAATGTAGCAGAGAATAAAGAAATTAATGTTCAGAGAGATGAAGTTGAAAATCTAGATAGATAGGAAAATATAAGTCTTCAAATAGAGGAGACTGTGCCAAATCCTACTAATCCCAAATCTATACCATAAATTATTGAAGATATTCCCATTTCAGATGATGTGACAGGTCAAAGAGAAGTTCCTAAATCAAGTGGAAAATAGGAACAAAGAAATGTTATAGAGGTAGAGCAAGATGACAATATACCTAATTGGTTGATCAATAAATTGGCTTCTCCAATGGAAGTAGAAGTATTACCTCTTAATCTTAATAATTTTATACAAGAAGTAGACACTTCTAAACCTAGGCGCATAGAAAAAACAAAACATGTCATACAAAGAAATGTAGATAGTAACATAACCATCCAAATAGCTACTACAATAGCTGATAAAGATAGACATGAAATAACACCTAAGGAGTACAAGATAACGAGTATTAATCTTGGACAGTCATCTTGGAAGCAAGAGTTAGAAGAAACAAAAGTGAATTTGAATGCTACTATTACCAGAGTGTAAAAATATAAATAGAAGAAAAGGGAATTGAAAGAATGGGTTGCTACCTTGGAGCATTTTATAAAGTCATTAACTTTATCTGGTCAAGCACAAGCTGAACTAACCCAACATCCAATATTGATGTCACAAGAACAGGTGGATGCTATTGCAGAAGTTTGCCACAAAATGAATATGTTTGAAGAATGGATTGATTACTGGGTAAATAAAAGGGAAGAATTTATTACTGATGCAATAGGGAAGCACAAGGAAGCATACTTCCAATTAGAGAAATTAAAAGGATTTGAAAATGAATGCAGATTTCACCAGGAGCAAGTTATTGAAGAAAGGAAAAACATTGAAATTCTCATGCAATTAAATATCCAAGAGTTAATATAAGGTGATATAATATCAAAAAAAGAACTTCCATTGCAATAAAAAATGGAAGAAACAATTGAAATGGGAAGGTGACATGTTAATACAATGCATTGAAGGATTCAAAAAAGTCATCGTGGAATGCAAAAAATTAATTGATGAAGATCGAGAATTTATTCAAATTCTAGCACATCAAGGTTGTGATCCCCATACATTAGGACAAGAGGGTAAAGAAGCTAAAGCCTTCAAGGAATGGACTGAAAGGATAAATAGAGATCTATTTAGCTGTTAATGTGGGAGGTCATTGATGAAATTATGCAGGAACACTATAGCTAAATATGAAGTAGATAAAGTGCAGAAGAATGGTATTATACTCCAGGTATCTGAAGAATATACTAGGCTCAAATTCACTTGGAGGGAAGTACAAGGGATTTTGAAAGAACATATGCATCAAGTATTAAAAAAAAATTGAGAATACCAGTTGAAGAAAGGTAAAGAAAGAATCTAGAAGGCCAAGTCACGAGCGAGAAGATAAAGAATCAGATACCTAACATTGGAAGAATGATCAAATTTTCTATTTTGTTTACAATATTGAGTTTGCAGGTTGATCCTGGTCCCAATAGATGTTCTTTATTATGGTATTTTGGAAAGAAGCTAATAGCCTCGACATATGAAAAGTGTTTTGTGTTGGAGTATGAAGTAAAACTGTTGTTGCTGATGAAGTCAAAGCCTTGACTTAGTCTAGAATATTCTTGATGGAAGTTGGTGGATTCCATGTGCCACATTTTAATTTGTTATATCTGACTCTCTAGATAGATTTTAAGTTGAACTCTTGAGGCCTTGTTCCTATAAAAGGCCGTTTCCTACTTTATTTTTATTTTAAGTTCAAAATTTGTGGATGTCGAAGGAGCATAAACTTTTTTCAAGTTTTGTTCTTTTTTCCTATTTTTTGAACCATTTCGGCATAAAACTTTGTATGCACATAGAGATTGATTAATATTAGAGCTTATTAGATAGCTACCTATCTCAGTATCCTTTGTAGCTAGTTTTGTTAGTTCAACCAAACAAGACTGTATGTTGTGCCATTTAAGGGTGCATACAGAACCTACTCGGTGTCTAGAAATGAAACCCCTCTCTTTAAAAGCTTGCACCATTTTATATGCACTTGTGAAGCAATCTGGTGAAGTATAAAGTGGTTTTCTATGTTTTGATTGATTATTTGGGGTATCCATGGAGAATAACTAAGAGAAACTTTTAATTTTTAGAATTTTTATGCTTTATTTTAGAGTAAATGTTTAAATTCTTGAAATTGTTCCAAAATTTGAATGAATGGATAAAATTTTATTAAAAAAACTTTTTTTTTTCCATAAAATTACTAAATGCTTAATGGTAAATTTACTTAAGTGATAGCAAAAGAATTTGTGAGGTTCATGGAATATGATTGCAAATCTTTCGATTTCATGATGTTATTTTATGAATGAAGTGGAAATTTTGTGTTTAATGCTTATGATTCTTAGCAAAAATATAAATACCCATAGTCCCTTTGACATTAGCAGCAAATATCACATCAGTACCCAAGAGCAACCCTAGTGCAATCATGACTGGTTATTGGAGACTTGGGATTGAACTAAAGCAAATATTTTCTTGTTAAAGTAGAATTCCCCTTTAGGTTGTCTTTGTTCGATATCTTTCAAGAAGGATGGGCTCTTTGTGGTATTGACTGTGAACAATTTATTCACCCTATTTGTTGCGAGCAAAGTCATCATCAACAAGAACTAGCACTAGAAGGAGGGCCTATTGTTGTCATTTTTGGCTTTTGTTAAGTTTTAAACTGGATTTCCATGGAATCGCTAGATCTCAATCTGGTGATCCTCATGTGACTTTAGTCGAGCTTAGTGGTTGAACATAATCTAGACCTCAAAAGTCTAGAAGTTTAAGTGCAAGTTTGAAGAATCCACTTTTTTTTGTACCACCACCTCCCCTAGTGATGGAATTCTTTAACGTAGAGTCACCGATTCAATTTGTTGTATACAATTATTTACCTAAAAATCTTGACAAATTGTTTCTCAAATATTATTTCCACAAAGATGCAAAAGAACATATTAGTATATTCAAGGACACATGCTTTAGAGCGAGGATTCAACATAAAGACGTTGTATGTAGGTTTTTCCCATACACCTTAAGTGATGAAGTTTACCAATGGTATATCAACCTACCTCGTAATTATATCAAATCATGGAAGGACATGGAAACTCAATTTTTAGCTAGATTTAGAACACTGATTGACCCTACTTTATTATATCATCAATTTGCTCAAATCAACAGGTTTGAAGGAGAACCTATAACTACTTTTAATGACAGGTTTCAAAAGGCTTATTCTAGGCTATAGGCACATTACGTAGTGGATAATTTGTCTGCTATCGCAATTTATTATGGGTATGTGCAGGATCATGATGGGCCAAAAAGTGGCAATATGATGGGTATTTGTAGGGTATGTGGCTGAAAACTTTTTTTTTACCCAAAATTGATGAAATGAAAAGGGTTTTTAAAGGAGATTCTCAGCTTTCCACCAATATAAATTATGCTTTACTTTGAATTTAATAAATTATTATTATTCATTTTCTATTTGAATTACGACTAAAGTCCTAATTGATAGGCTGATTGAAAAACATCTATAGCTTTCAAACGGTATCACATTTTTTGAATCCAAAACATGTGTCACATTCTATACTTTGCATACTATAAGATTAAAAATAAAAGTGAATTTCAGAAGTTTCCAAGTTAAGGTGGTCAAACAAAGTTTTTATATTTTTAAAAGTTTCAATAAAAAATCATAATTAATTATTTACTTGGAAAAAATTACAAAAATAATGCATCATCGACGTGGAGTCCTCTACTTATATCTAAAATCATAATTTTTTTTATCATTTTATTGTGGTTAGGGTGGTCGACAACACTTACTTATTTTTCCCTGAAATGTAAGTACCTTGATTGAAATTTCAAATTTCACCAAATAGATTTAAAAACCTAGTTTAGAAACTACATTCAATTTGCTATAGATTCTATTTTTACTTATTTTTGAAATAATATAGATAACTTATTCAAATTTTTATGTCAAGTTGCCTAACTTTGATTTTTCTAATTTTTTTGCCACTTAAGGGCCTGTTTTTTCCATGATGATCCTGCACATACTCTTATATAGTAGTAGATTCTTTAACTGCTATGTTTGTGAAGCGAAGAGAAAATCCTCCTACTACTTTACCAAAAGCCTATGTTGAAGCCGTGAGTGTGAATTTAGAAATGAAACACCTTAGAAATGGATCATCTGCAAATGGCAGAAACAGATTGAATATTTACCCTACCCCTAATATAAATGGAGTCCCTATAGGTCATCCTATGGCTCCTAATGTTTATCCTTCAGTGGCCCAGAATGGGAAATTTCCTCAAAATACTTTCTTTCAACCAAGAAATAGTCAAGCTTTAGTCCCTTACCTTGGTCTAGCTATTACAAAGCTATGTCCTAATGGATTTTTTTTTCTTGCAAACTCAAGAAAATCAAAACATCGGGATTTTTGAGGAAAAGGAAGACATGAAAGAAGTTATAGCTCAACTCAAAATATTAACCACAGAGGTTACAGAATTATGGAATCATAATTTCTATGCCCAAAATAACAATCATAGCTCACAAAATTGGATGTATAGTTCTCCTAGGCCAACTAGACCTTGGAATACATGACCTAATAATTGAGGAGTATCAACACCTCTAGATAATCCTGATCTTACCAATGAAAGGTCTATGTCAAAAGTGAATATAGTTGATCTTGTGATGAATAATTGGTGTAGAATTCATAATACAAATGCTCATGCTGAAGTAGACTATTCACAATTTAAAATTGCTTTAGATATTTTTCTAGCTACTACACATTACAATGAACATTGTGATTCCCATCCTTCTAAGGGAAAAAATTTAGTCCTGGTAGGATATGGTTCTACTTTAGTCCTTGAAAGTTATGAATGTTTCAAACCACCTGTTGTTATCACAAGTCACACTCATGAATATGAAAGTGATAATTCAACTATGACCTTGGAAGCATATATCTTTCCCTATCAAGATGAAAATGAGCCTCAGGGAGAAATTGATGAAATTCATGCCTTTCAACAATATCAGAAGGGACATAATTACAACATGAGGAATAACGCTAAAAAGTGGAGGTAAATTCAATGGGCCTTTAACAACGTCTATCCCGCCTAATAAATTTAATACTCCACCTGATGATAAATCAAGCAATAACCCAGGGTTACCAAAGGTAACCTCTCACTACAATTCATCAAATACTTCAAAAGGTGAGAAGATAGATTTCACTGACCAAAACAATTTGACTAATTATTTAGCAGAAGAAATAAAAAAGGTAAAGATTAGCTTTTCTCTATCAGAATTTCTCAAAACACCTATAATTAAGAAAGCTTTCTTAAATACTTTAGAACATTTTCCTAAAGAAAGAAAGTTCAAAGACATTAAGGTGAAAGATAGTCAGGCTAAAACAAAAGATAAAAACATTATTCCCATAGAAAATGCGCAAGTAGCCTTTTACAAAGGAAAATTGGAGTCTCCTTCATTTTTACTCACTTTAAGAATATTCAGAAAGAATCTTCATAATTGCTTAGTAGACTCTGGAGCATCTACTAACGTGATGCCTTTATCCATATGTCAGACATTAGGGTCAACTCCGACAAGTTCTTTAAAGAAGGTCACTCAACTTGATAAGACAAAAGTAAATGTAGTCAAAGAGTTGACTAATATTCATATGCAATTGGCCTCTGACCCTAGAATTCAATATTACATTCATATTCAAGTCATGGAGATACCTAATAATTATGGTATTCTTTTGAGCAGAGATTGGTCTAAAACCTTGAATGGATATATGGCTACTGATTTCTCACATATGTGGTTACCGTGGAAGGAATTTCCTAACCAAATCAAGATAGAAAGAGAACTATGCATGAAATACATGATTACAAATTATAATCAAAGAAATGAAGTTATATACGTTGATGTAGAACCAGGAATTTACAAAATATGAAGTTCAAGAGTTAAAACAAAAGAAGTCTTCACCTGTGATGCTAAGGAACCTAATCAAATGACTCTTGGAATTGATGTTTTAATTGAATCAGATTGTGATTCTTCTGAACAAGAGAATATTTCTTATGATAAATTTTAGAAGAATACTATTGCAAAAGCTCAAGAGAATGGTAAAATATAAATTTCATTGAAATTTTTGTTGTTGCAGGATTGGTGCAGGTTGCATAATGTTGCACACTCGGAAAATAGTTGTATGATGTTTCTAGAGATAATTCATAGAATTGAGAATCAGTATTACCCAGAACATGATAAGGTCAAAAGAACTGGTTCAAGAATACATAAAGACAAAGTTTGAGACATATAAACTGAAAAAATTAATTCAATGATATTGAAAAATGGTAAAGCACAAGCTACAGATGACCAAGCTTGGATTCTTTAATTTGATGGATCTAAATCAAAACAAGGGATTGGAATCAGAGTTAAGATTATCAACCCACAAGGTAAGTCTTTTCTCACTGCATATCAATTGCAATTTCAATGTACTAACAATGTGGTAGAATATGAATCCCTTATACATGGCATGATCCTCACAATCAAGAAGAAACTTAGAATCCTTAAAGTTTTTGGTGATTCAAAATTCATGGTTAGACAAGTTTGAAAGCAATATATCTGCCACTACAAGAGATTTTCCAATTATTAACACAAAGTATGGGATTTAATAGAAGATTTTGACGCATTCAACATTACTCATATCCCTAGAAGATTTAATCAAAGAGTCAATGCTTTTGCTACTACTTCCAATACTCTAGAACCTCTAGAGGCCTCATATTTGAAAAGATTTACAGTTGAATTGGTATAGTTACCTTGAGTTCCTGATAATGTTACTAATTTATAGGTATTCAAAGATGACCAACACATATTGGAATTCATCACTAATTCCAGTATTTTCAAAGAGCAAGTAAACAAAGAAATAAATCACCTTGATGATGAAATTTAAGATGAAGAATTAACTCAAGCCAAAGATAATAACATTCTGAAAGGAATAATTGAGTTAGAATGATTGTTTGACATTGATTAGATAGTTAGATAGAAAGATTTTGCTCAAAGTGACAAAGGACTATCTGAATTATACAATTTGCATACTGAAGAAGATCCTAAGAATGTGCTCATAGGAAAGGTTTGTACTGAAGAAGAAAAGAGAAATATTGCTCAGGCACTTAAAGATTATT